>NHNW01000038.1:0-409039 GCA_002786025.1 Zasmidium citrigriseum | reverse complement strand
CCGCCGTCACCGACCAGACTGAGGTATGTTGGACGCCGAAACCATGCAAGAGATGCCCTTCAGGTAGCCACGGCCTGCGCTCGCTGCGACCCGCTCGCGGCGACACCACAGCGCCCGACTCGACCGAGCTGAAGAACCCTTCGCGGTCTCGCACCGGGGGGCACTCTTTGCGCTCACGATGGCTCTTGGAGGCTGACCAGACACCCGCAGACACCTCACGCCGCACATCGCGCCCTGAGAATCTCACACCGCCGCCAAAATGGTCAAGACTTCCGTCCTCAACGATGCGCTCAATGCCATCAACAACGCCGAGAAGACCGGCAAGCGCCAGGTCATGATCCGACCAAGCTCCAAGGTCATCGTCAAGTTCCTCCAGGTCATGCAGAAGCACGGTGAGTCTCGAGATGTGGCATGCGTGCCTCGACAATCAGCGCAAGAGGAGGACCCCACATTCACACACACTGCACCGGGTTGATAACTAGGCAATGGTCTCATACTGCCCCACGACCAACGCCCTTTAAGTGCTCGGAAGATTGACACTTACCGGCGAGGATCTTACACGTCTTCGGAATCATCGGCTGATGAGGCACGTTTAATCTCTCGCGACAACTGCTGACATACTGTTCAGGCTACATTGGCGAGTTCGAGGAGGTCGATGACCACCGCAACGGCAAGATCGTCATCCAGCTCAACGGCCGGTATGTACAAACCTTTTCAATCTACTCGAAATCTACTAACATCCGTCCAGCCTCAACAAGACCGGCGTCATCAGCCCACGCTACAACGTCCAGCTCCGCGACATGGAGAAGTGGGTCACCAAGCTCCTTCCCTCGCGTCAGTTCGGCTACGTCGTCCTCACCACCTCTGCTGGCATCATGGACCACGAGGAGGCTAGGAGAAAGCACGTCGCTGGCAAGATCCTCGGTTTCTTCTACTAGATGGCGGGCATGAACAGGGGCAATGTGGGCTTTTGGGTGCATGACATTAGCGCGGCGTAAAAGGCTGTAGCTGCACGCAGTATAAAAGTTCCCATCGCTTCATCAAATCATTTCAGAATTCGTCAGTATCTGCGCTCCACCGGTGTGTCGATGGACGCCTTGCGCCGCTTGAGCCCCTCTTCAGGCAACCACGCCCCAAATCCTTCCCCGACCAACCTCATCCATAACATCCATAACTCTCCATCTTGCACAACTTTTCTCATCGAATGCTTACTCTCCGCATGTTCAGACGACTGTTCAGCAACATGGATTCGGGAAAGTCAAAGACTGTACTAACCCGCTCTCACGGCAACACCGAGCTTGAAACACGCATCACAGAAGACTCGCTCTCCAAATGCAATCTACAAGAAGACTCGCCTCTTTTCACGATTCTTCCAGCGGAACTACGCAACATCATCTTCGAGCTAGCGACCCAGCAATACGACGATCCAAAACACCCCTACAAAGAAAGTGACTACTGCTACCGACCTGGTCATCACGCAAAGCACAAGACCGATACCGCCTTACTGGCCACATGCAGATTGATTTGGCTAGAAACAAATCACCTTCCCATCGCCCAAGCCTCACCAACTTTCTGGTTTCAGGCGGAAGATCGACGACCGGCGTGGACTCATAATGCCAAAGTTCCTACTGGCAGGTACTCTCTCCGTCGCCAAAGGGTCGAGTATTTCAGTGAAGAAGAAAGATGTAAACGGTTCATGAAGTCTCTCACGTCCAGCAACTGGGAGAATCTGCAGGAACTCCGGTTCATGGGACAGTTATGCTGGCTTGAAAGTAATCAGTTGAGCTACCTCCTCGAACGCCGGGACCGAATGCCTCGTAGAGTTGTTGTTACAGTGAGGCATACGGATTGGTGGTGGTGGGAAGACGACCGATCCCTCGCTATGCACTGTCAGTGGATCAAGCGACTGTTACAGGTGCCTAGTAGTGTGCGGAAAGCGAAAGAATTGGTGTTGGAGCTGGAGACTTTGGAGTGGAAGGTGGAGCAGATGGCTGTGTTGATCGACCATACTCGAAAGCTTGTTGGTGATGTTGAGGGCTGGGTGCTGGAGGATGGGGCTGAGAAGGAGGTCATGTCGTGGGCAGGACCGACGAATATTGGCGGCGAGAGTACTTGGGCAGTGTATGAGGGAATGGAGGAGTTGAAATATAAGGTGTTCAGGATGGTGTGGAAGCGCCAGGAGTAAGAGTTGGATCAGTTGATCACAGGCTCGTCTGCTTGATACTTCGCCAGTTATGCTATCTTCCTGCACGCAAACGTACAGAACGGCATATTGAGGAACACTCCATTCTTACACTCCTCCGCAGACTGATTCAACAGCTCGTAGAACGACGCCCTCGACATCTTATCAGGCAGCCCTGGTATATCCCCTACTGGGAACGGTTCTTCGGGCAAGGACAATATCACGCCGCGCCACACGGTCAGGAAATTGTCACACCAAGCCCTCTGGAGCTCCTTTCTCGCAGGACGCCAGTCCTCCGTCAGGACCTCACAGCCTCTGGACTTCAACGTCTTGGGAAGATCATAGACCCACTCGGGCCTCAATCTGGTTGTGGCCATGGGGGAAGTGTGGAAGAACTTGACCAGCATGCTAGACGCTTCTGCGGCTGTCTTGTCGCCTCCGGGTGGGATGTCAGCCCTCATGCGGGAGGAGTCGCCTTCGTCCCATTGGATGTATCTATTTAGTTTTAGAACAACGGTCGAGTAGACTCAGAGAGGAAGGACGCACCCGCCAGGCTTGAGCATCTTGAGCACATTCTCCAACACAGGCTCCACTTTGTTGTCAAGAATGGCGCTATACAGTGCTCGGATATGCACCACATCAAAGACCCCCACATACTCGTCCGGTACATCTGAGAGGGCGTCCCAGACGTGGAACTTGACGTTGGGAGACATCCATGCAGCACCTGGGAAATGGGCGTCTGTCAGATCGAAGCCGTCAATGATCGCATTCGGGTATTCGCGGTGAAGATCCAGCATCCACGCGCCATTACAGCAGGCCACGTCTGCCACACGAAAGGGCTTGTCTTTGGGAAGCTCGATCTTGGGGTCTATCGTGTAGCCCAAGGTGTAAAGCCAGCACCAGTGTTGGAGATGAAGTCTATCAGCAAACCTGTCAGCATTCCAAGGTCATCATGGCTGGCTCCATAGGCGTTGTACCTGGCGGATGATTGGAATTCTTGCTCCTTCCAGAATTGAGATGGCTTGAAGTCGGCTATGAAGTCGGCGCTGCCCATGGTGATCAAAGGGAGTAGAGGCTGTCGAAGAAATTGCGAGAGAAATCGATGAAGTACCTTCTTCTGTACGTCTGGCAGCAGACGCCTGGAGTCTTATAAATGGGAAATACGAGCAGGACTTATAGGTATGCGACGAAAACGAGACCTTTTGAACCCTACAGGGATGGGTGCGATGCCGAAGTAAAGTGAGTGCCTAGGATCCGTGTGACGGCCGGCATCATTCCTAGATTTATGGTAGCCCCGTACACAGTTTGTCCCGGTGGATGAAGACTCATGAAGTCCGACGGAGAGAATGAAGGTAGAAGCTCCTGCGGTCTTCGCACCAGATGGATCGCGCTCGGTATCGTTGCGAGGTACATGAGCGAGGGACACCATGGTCGCGCCACGCTGCCGGATCGAAAGCCCTGCCGCGTGGAAACAGACGGGTTACGGCGGTCCAGTGGTGATGGATGTTGTTACAAGGAACATTCACTTGGCCGTTTCGTGAAGACGTCGCTCGGCAGTTTTCTGGCTTCCTCGGCAAAACTTTAAATTTCCGACCACCTTTGTCTCCCTCGCAAACACAGCCAAGATCCGATCAACCCTACCAACAACAACCAGGACTCCGATTTTGACGATGGGGCTCGAGGCAATCTACGTCGTCCGACACGGTGTGAGTATATTCCTTTTCAACCTCTTGACTTCCGGCGCCAGAAGCTCCAACCTCTCGATCGTACTTCCGCAAACGGCAGGCACCTCGATCTCGATGCATGTGACAGATAGAAGGCAGGCATCATGTATGAAGGGTCACACATGCAAGGCGTCACGTCGCCAATGGGCAAATGCGAGCAGTGCGGCCAATGCGAGGCTATGCGAAGATATTGAGAGTCAAGCAGTCACTGATAGCGAACAACAGTTCCGCTCCAACTGGGTCGTCGACTCCTCCACTGGAACATACCACTCCAACATCCCTTCCCCGACAGGAATCGTCGCGGATCCCGCTCTTGCCGGCTATGGAGTCGAGCAAGCTGAACAACTCGGCCAGCACCTTATGCAACTCGAACCGCCCGTCGACCTGATCTACAGCTCGCCCTTCTACCGCTGCCTGCAAACGCTCTACCCCTTCACCAAAGCCCTTGCTGCCAAGAAGGACATTCGTATCAATGTCGAGCCTGGCGTGGGCGAGTTTTATGGAGTTGCACGCTTCGACCACCCCTCCCCAGCGCCCATATCCGAGCTGAATCGCCACTTCGATCATCTGCACGCCAAGGAGAACCCGCCCATCGTCCCCAGCACCAAAGGCGAGAGTATACCCCAGCTTCACGATCGCGTAGCCTACTGCCTCAAGCATCTCATCGAGGAAGCCGACAAGGATCCCAATGGACCCAAGACTCTGCTCATTTGCACTCATGCGGCCGTCATGATCGCGATTGGCAGAGTGCTCACAGGACGTATGCCCGACGACGAAGGCGAGGACGATTTCAAGTGCTTCACTTGCGGCTTCAGTAAGTTCGTACGGCGGAAGGAACCATCTACGGCCAACCAGCACACCGCCCGGACCTGGAGCCCAGAGAAGCCAGAGGACGTTCCAGACATTGGCTGGCGCGACGGCAACGGAGTAGCTGGAGGCTGGGACTGCGAAGTCAACTGCGATTGCTCCTTCCTGAAGGGGGGCGAGGAGAGAGGATGGTAAGCTGAACTTGAATGCCCCTTTTCAACTTGTGTCATGTCGTATACCGCTGTGTGTTTGAATTCACTTACGAGCCTTGATGTTGTTGCAGGAACTTTGAGATGGAGAAGGAGATGGCCGGCAAAAAGACCGGCGCGGATCTTTAAATCATCTGCTTACATTCATTGCCCGGCACAGGCACTTTTCCGGCGACGAGAGCTTCCTCACTGATCCGAACGCCTTCAACGACGCCGAAAATGAAGCCAAAGAATCAAGCGATGATGGAGACGTTGAGGGAAGCAAGGATAGACATAGACAATCACGGTTATGAGGGATGGCGTTGAAATGGAAATGATACCAGGGAGTCGACTCGGCATGACTTTGAAGCTTTTCATTTGCCTTCATAGACGCTGCGGAAGACAGAAGCAGCCTTCTTAGAGACTTGCTAGACTGCATGCGTTTGCACATCACCGCAAAACCCATTTCCCGTTGCCTTCTGTAGGCGAAGTCCCGTGCGCCGATCCATGTCATGCATCAACTCCAAACCCTTCCCTCAAACGTCCTCTGCTCTACTGCGATGGAGTGAGCTGGAGGAACTTGCGGGTGCGCTGAGCACGCTGGCGGGAGTTGAGGTGGGAGCTCTTGCCAGTGGCACGAGCAACGGCCTCGGGAGCCTTCTGCACGACCTCCTCGCCCTCGGTGAGGATGAGCTCGATGTGGCATGGGTTGGACATGTATGGATTGATCTATATCAAAATTAGTGAAACTCACAAAAGCGAGAACTTGGATGAACGTACACGACCGTGGGCACGGTATGTGCGGCGGCGCTGCTTTGGGGCCTGGTTGACCTGAATGTGCTTGACAATCAGGTTGCTGGTGTCGAGACCCTTGGTGTCGGCATTGGCCTCAGCGTTCTTGAGCAGGCTCAAGAGGAACTCGGCGGACTTGACGGGCCAGCGGGCCTTGGAGACACCGAACTGCTTGCCTGTAGCACATGTCTCTCAGTATGATATCCTTCTATGCATCCTCGCACATGGCGCCGCATCTCTCAGCGATGGGCTTCGTACGCACCTTGGGCAGTACGGCCAGTGCTCCCGGCATATCGTCGCATGGGGACAGCCTCGCTCTTGTTCTGGACGTTCTCGAGGTAGGTGCAGGCGCGCTGGAGCTTCCAGCCGTTGATGGCCTGGGCGGTCTCGCGCGTGTTCTTGAAGGAGACCCGGAGGTAGGAGCCGCGAGCTGGATTGGATGTCCATTAGCATGGCGAGCGCGGTGTGCGTGCGATTGTCAATAGTTACCACGGGCGCTCTTGGCGGGCTCGATGTGCTCAGCGGCGTAGCGGACCATCTTGACTGTGCTGAACGGCGGTGTTGGTATCGACGACCTTGAGATGTTGCAAGCCAGCGGCGAAGTTCTGCAAAATGCGCCGGGGCAGGTGCGGTGTGCCAAGCCCCAGCTCGCGGAAGGCGCGTGCACGGGCCAGCCAAAGTTAAATCCTAGCTCTTGAAATTCTTCGAATTCGCCAGTCGCAGCTTCCACATCCCCACCAACACACCTATCGATCCCGGACAGCACATCATGCCCTTTACACCCAGAGGAGGCCGTGGCGGCGGCGATCGCGGCGGTAGAGGCGGAGCAAGAGGTGGACGAGGCGGCGCTCCACGTGGTGGTGGAAGAGGTGCGCACACGATCAGAGCTTGAAAAATGCGTGGGCAGGTGCTAATCATACTACAGGCGGTTTCGGCGGCGGCGACAGAGGACGTGGTGGTGCCAGAGGCGGAAGGGGTGCTCCCCGCGGTGGCAGGGGTGGTGCGCGCGGTGGACGGGGCGGCGGCAAGCCTGGCGCAAAGGTATGTTCAACAAAATCAAGACGAAAGATTGAAAATGAGACCTAACGTTCTGCAGGGTGGTCAGAAGGTCATCATCGAGCCACACAGACATCCCGGCGTCTTCGTTGCCCGTGGCAAGGAAGATCTCCTCGTCACCAAGAACTTGACCCCCGGCGAGGCCGTCTACGGCGAGAAGCGCATTTCCATCGACACTCCTGCCGCCGGCGATGCAGCGAACGGCGACGCCCCGATTGCAACCAAGACCGAGTACCGCGTGTGGAACCCCTTCCGTTCGAAGTTGGCGGCTGGTATCTTGGGTGGTCTGGACAACATCTACATGGGCCCTGGCAAGAAGGTGCTCTACCTTGGATCTGCTTCAGGAACTTCCGTCTCTCACGTCGCCGATATTGTCGGCCCCACCGGTACCGTCTTTGCCGTCGAGTTCTCCCACCGCTCTGGACGTGATCTCATCAACATGGCTACCCACCGAACGAATGTCATCCCCATCATCGAGGACGCCCGTCACCCGCTCAAGTACCGCATGCTCGTCAGCATGGTCGACTGCATCTTCGCCGACGTTGCCCAGCCTGACCAAGCTCGTATCGTCGGTCTCAACGCTCACCAGTTCCTGAAGGTTGGCGGTGGTGTCGTTGTCTCCATCAAGGCCAACTGTATCGACAGCACAGCGGCACCAGAGGCGGTCTTCGCACGAGAAGTCACCAAGCTCAGGGAAGAGCGTATCAAGCCAAAGGAGCAGTTGACCCTGGAACCATTCGAGAGAGATCACGCTATGGTCGTTGGTGTGTACCAGCGATCCGAGTAGACGGAGCGGCTTTGTTCGTGAATAAGATGGCAATGTGACAAAGAATTGGCAACGGTGTTCTGTGGCGTTTGAGGCGCTTATATCGCCAAAGGGCGAGATTGGGTGGCAAATGGGGTTCAGTGAGCAATTACGGTCGATACGGTTGTACAGCATTCTAACTACAATGTATCAAAGACGACTCCTATTCTCTGCTGACATGTGCAGTCAATGTAGGCTTGCGTGTTCGTGAACGATCGAGACGAGATCAAAGAACAAGGAATACGAAAAGATGTGTTGCAGCAAGAAACCACCCATTTTCAATCTAGTAAAGTCCTATGCTCAAGAAGAACGAACCATCAAAGAAGAATTACTTACCTAGCCCTTATGAGTTCTGGGCGATCCGGGCGCTGCGGCGGGTCGGACTCGATTTCTCAGAGGCCCTGGATTCCGCCGACAATCTGCTGGATTTGCGGGTACCGCCTGAGGACTTCCTGCTGGATCGGCGCGAGGGCGATTCGCCAAAGAGCTCCTCATTGAGGGCATCATCGTCGAGCTGGTATCCAGGGTCTTCGTCGCCGTTCATCCGGACGTCTGCATCGTAATTGCTCTGCATATTGGCGAGGTTGTTACTCTCGGCCACGAGCTCGCGTTCAAATGCTGCAAAGTCAAAGTCCGTAAAATCCATCGTGTTTGCGAGGTTCACCCCGAAGCTCGAGGAACCGTTCGATGGGTTCGACTTCCTCCCATTGGAGTCGACGATGGGGATGTCGTTCTCCTCTGGCTCCTTGTAGGAGACGCCCCGGCTTGCTTGGCGTTGGGGACGCTTTGCGGCGGCGGGCTGTGTCACTATCGGCTCTGGAGTCTTTTTGCGCTTCATGGAAGATGTGGGACGGGGAACGGGTTCTGGGGCTGGTGTGAAGGTCAGTCAACGGCTCAATCTGGGGTTCTAACTCTTCATTCACATACCGGCAGTCTCATAGGCCCTCATATCAAAGTCCTCATCCATCTCATCGGGCTCATCCACAAGGTCGGTGTCCGTCATGCCGGACTCGGAGGCGGCGATCTCAGCATCACGCTGCGCACGGTAGCGCGTGTTCTTCTCATAGGCGCCGCACGTACAGTCCTGTGTACCGAACTTCTCGGCCTCTTTGGAAACCGGCTGGAACTTGTAGTCCGGGTGGTCTCGCTCATGCTGGATCTTTCTCTGCTCGGCGAGGCCTTTGAAGACGGCTTGTGACTTTGGCGACAGAGCACGCCATCTCCGTCCAAGCTCGTTGGAGACAGTGGGGTTGTCGTTGGTGTTCAGCTCGCGCTTGACGGACTCGCTGAACTTGGAGCGGAAGATGATGAAGGCATTGGGAGGCCGGCCGATCTTGTGAGCGCGTGGTTTGCAAGTGCAGACTTCGGCGAGACTCAGCTTCTTCTTTGGCGTTGGCTTTGGCTTTGGCTTCGAGGGAGTCTTGGTGACGCCGTTCTTGGAGGCTGCGGAAGCTTTGGGTTGCCTGCGACGGGTGGACGGCGTCTTTGGCTTTGTCGTCTTGGGTCGCGTGGGTGTCTTTGGCTCTGGAGCTGCGAACATTGGTGCTTGGGGCGCGGCGAAGGGGTGAGGGGGCATCATGGGAGTATTCATGCCCGAGCCCATTGCGGACGACGGCATCGTTGGACGTCTGCCGGTAGGTCTTCCGGGAGGGAGGACTGGGATGTACCAGCCAATGGCCCTGTTGAAGTGTGCGCCTTCACCGTACGGCCCTGTTCTGTTGTACCAACCGAAGTCTGGGTGGTAAGATTCAGCCGGTGACTCTTCAGGGACATCGGATGGCGTGGGCAGTGGTTGTTGAAGCGGAGGCTGGAACGCGAGGTCAGCGGACATGTCGCTGAGGTCTCCAAATTGGCTGGTCGTAGTCGAGTAGCCCATGTCAGAGTCAGACATCATGTTGTCGTAGTACTGGATGTCTGCATCACCCAAGGTGTTTGGTGGTCCCGCCAGCAGATTCGGATCAATGTCACCAGTGAATTGATTCATCGTGTCGGTGTTGAAGGGGTTCTGATTCTCTCCTGAATCCACGGTTGTTGTAGGTGTCTGGTCAAGCGTTCAAAGTCGTTGGGAAGCGTTCCAGACGCTGTGAGGTTGTGACTTGGAAGAAACTTGACGGACTGTGGACTCGAGAGTGGGCGGTACGAAGAAGAAAAGGTATGAGATTGGGCGTAATTTCGCTTGGTTTAATCATTTCTGCGTCTTTGTGCCTCGAGAAGCCATCTTCGCTGCATGGCATTGATGCGATATTCGAAATAGACAATGACAATAGTTCCGCATAAAGGGAGTCGATAATGACATCGAACAAAGGCGGTGGAGGTCAGCGTGGCCGGCTTCTTTGTTGGTGTTATCGACTCGAGAGTTGCTATCTTGTTCATCGCCATGCGTTGTATAGACCTGCGCCGCGAAGCGTGCACTGCCTAACAATGTCTCCGTCAGTTACAGTGTATGCAATGAACATTTCAGAGGCTCGCCCACTTTGTCGATATCCACACGCCGTCTTCCGGTCGTTTTCGCCAATGACAGATACAAAAGCTCTCCCTCCAGTATGCCTCGCCGTGTACAATGAACTTCGCGCTAACGTTGAAAAGGATCTCTGCTTTTGTACGACCTCGATTCACCATTGCTGATACATTGTCGATGAAGAAATCCCGCTCTGGATTATTGCGCCACAGCAAATCTATGCTTTCGAAGAATTCCTGCCGATTTGTGGTGGATACAAACGGGTTGTCGTAATCGGGGGTATTGGCTACAGTGTACTCTTCGGCAAGATGTTTGAGAAGCAGCGGAGACGTCTTGTAAGTCCTGTTCTGGAATTCGGCCATGATCTTGCGTTGAAGGTCTTCAAGGTAGATTGCCGTTGCTTCGCGTTTTGATCTGTATTTGCTTCTGGTTTTCTCATCGCTGTCGATGTCTCCCGAGACCGCATTTTCGATGGTCGTAGGCATTCTTTTGTGCCAGACGCAGGAAAACCTGGGCGGTGATGATTGTCAAGCTGGGCTTACTGTCCTCCTTATTAATCTCCCAATCCTAGCTGGGAATGCTCGATCCTGGCGACTCGCGAGTCATGATTGTTTTTCCAGGATCACATAAACCCAATCGCGCGGACGATAAACCAACCTTGCACCTTCTTCCTCGCGTTAACATCTGGTATACCACGAACAGCCCCATCGTGTTCCGATCTCATGTTGACCTGTCACAAATCTTGACACAGTCCGTCTCTTCTCGTGTTTCTCACAGAGAGACCCTCTCAAGATGTTTCGTACGAGCCGAGGTCATTCGGACAGACCTTTCAAAGTCATTGGGTTAGTCTTCAATCACATGTGATGGAGTTTGTTCGAAAGGGTGGAAGCATCTCTGTCAGATAGCTGTTTGGGATTGTAGCAGAGGGTGTCCGCATTGCATGTCTGCATTGGTACGGCGAGTGAATGCTGATCATCTTCGAGAAGTAATGAGATGGGACAGAGTAAGAAGCCATACCGAAAAGTTGGCAGCCGCAGGCATTTTGGTCGGGGAGGGAGAAGAAACAGCAGGAACAAAACAACGACAAAGTGAGAAAGGAAAACAGGAACGCGATACCACCAGAGTAACAGCGAGCCTATGTACTCGCGGTACTCTGTGTCTGTTACTCAACCCCTCACGCGTCGTAAAGGGAAAACGGCGTTCCTTGGCTCCTGGTGCAGATGAGTCAAAGCCCCAAAACGGAAGTTCAACTTTGCTCATCTACGAAACCAACCACCAGGCGTTCAGCATCAGCGTTGAGAGTTGCACAGACGGCTAACGTGCCTCAAAGAAACTCCGCGGGCCAAGCTGAGGACTTGGTAATGGCAAGTCTTGCAAAGAATGCAAGGAGTGTTGAGTTCTGCGAGAGGACCTCCACCGGCGGTTCGAAATCGAGCAAATTGAGATCCAGGTAGTCGACACAGACAGTAAGGACAGTCAGTACATTCAGGCCCCTTCAGACTGCGTGAAAATCGATGCATCTCCTCGAGGACCCTGGAGATTTGGCGACATGTGGCAGAGGACCCGCAATTCACGTGATCGATCATTATATCGGGACGATTTCGCTTTCATTCATGCTTCTTTGCTGTTGATCTCGACGTGTCTAAGCCGTTCGGTCTGTATTGGCGATAGTCGTCCATAACTAGATGTTCGTAGGAGGCAACTTTCGTGGGAAGACCTTTTCGTCCAAGCCACAGTTCAGGGATCCAGTCTCGCAAAAGCGGGCATGCATATGCCATAACGCATCAGTATGCATCGCCCATGTGGAACGACGCTCCATATGCAAGACTTGATGGGTATGTTTGTGAAAGAAGATTTGCCTGCATTGTTGCCTCAAAACCCGGCTAGCCAAGCGGCCGACTCGGTACGCGTTCCGGCGGGAATTGAGGCTTATCTCCGATGCCTTGGAAGCCGGCATATCGATAAAAGTCCTCCTATTTGTCAACGAAGCGGACGAGGGACATCTCACAGCAGGCGGACAAATGAGCGGGCGCGGACTCCCTGCTGTCCGCCGCAAATGGCGGTCACTGATTCGATGGTGCTCGATCTCGTACCTGGCATGACGTCGCCATGGCAAGAGCTCCGTGGAGCTAGCAAAGCCCAGACATCACTTGGATGTCCCGCATGAAACCATTGTCACCAGCAACGGCCATTGCAGTTGTCTTTAACACCGCCGCTGCTACTTAACCCAAGACCTGATCCTTCTCTACCTACCCACAACAACTCACCAAAAACGAAACCAGCAAAACAACATCGCCAAAATGACAGACCTTTTCAAGCCAGCACCTGAGCCCAAGACGGAGCTGGGTCGCTACAGGATCCTCTCCTCGACTGCCGGCGTCCGTGTGAGTCCATTGCAACTCGGCGCCATGAGCATCGGTGATGCCTGGTCCGGATTCATGGGTTCGATGTCCAAGGAGCAGTCTTTCCAGCTTCTTGATGCCTTCGAGGACGCCGGCGGCAACTTCATCGACACTGCCAACAACTACCAAGATGAGCAGTCTGAGGAGTGGATCGGAGAGTGGATGGTACGATTGATCGAAGAGCTCGAAATAGACGGCGTTAACATATTGGCTGCAGGAGAAAAAGAAGAACCGTGACTTCATGGTCATCGCGACCAAGTTCACGACCAACTACGTTGGTGCCAAGTACGGCAAGGGAAAGACCGTCAACTTCTGCGGAAACCACAAGAAAAGCATGCATATGTCACTTCGTGACTCGCTGAGGAAGCTGCGAACCGACTATCTGGATATCCTGTACGTCCATTGGTGGGACTGGTCTACTAGCATCGAAGAGATGATGGTGAGTTGATGCAGGCAGATTACACCGGAACACGACTGACACATGTAGGACTCCCTCGATGCCGTCGTGAAGTCTGGCAAAGTCCTCTACCTGGGCATTTCGGATACGCCAGCCTACATCGTCTCTGCCGCCAATGCCTACGCTAAAGCGCACGGAAAGACCCCATTTAGCATCTACCAGGGCCGCTGGAACGTCATGCTGCGGTAAGTCTTTTCCAGCGTCCGGCACGGTTCAAAGACTGATCGAGTGAACAGCGACATGGAGCGCGAGGTGATCCCAATGGCCCGACACTGGGGCATGGCCCTCGCCCCATGGGACGCCATCGGTGGTGGCAAGTTCCAGACCAAGAAGCAGCTCGAAGAGCGCAAGAAGAACAACGAGGGCCTGCGAAGCATGATGGGCTCTGGCGACCAAAACGAGAAAGAAGAAAAGATGTCCGCCGCTCTCGAAAAGGTCGCCAACGAGCACGGCCTCGAATCCCCTACCGCCGTTGCTCTCGCCTACGTCATGGCTAAAGCTCCTCGCGTCTTCCCAATCGTCGGTGGTCGTAAGGTCGAGCACCTGCAGCAGAACATCAAGGCCCTGGAGATCAAGTTGAGCCAGAAGCAAATCGAGGAGCTGGAGAGCGTCTACCCCTTCGAGCCAGGTTTCCCGAACAACTTCGTTGGCGAGGACCCGGCGGTTTCTGGCAAGCCTGCTCCATTGGTTGCTGGTACTGCGCCTGTCGTATACCTCCCGGCCAGCAAGCCAATCGGTCACGAGTAGAAGTGTATCAGACGACTTCACGACAGAGACGAAAAAGCAGACTTGCTCAAGTGTAGCCATAGAAAATGTAGATCATAACAAGGCCCCCTTTTGGAACCTAATTCGAGCGTTCCGTACATTATGGCTTGTTACTTCTACATTCCGATCATTGACGTGTTCTGCAATTCCACGCTGCTCGATACACTATCCGTACAGCTCGATGTTGCACAATCACGACGGCACGCCCTCATAATCCCACCCGCCGTCGCCTCGCCGTCTTCTCCGTTTTGAGTTTCTTCGGTTGCCAGCGCACTTCACGAGCACGGTTAAGACAGCCAGAACCAGAACAATGACTCCTCCAACCACAGGTACCGCGATCTCACGAGTATTAGTCGTGGGCGGTCCATCGTAGGGGCACTATTAGGAGATCAAAATCAGCAAATGACACAGCAGTCCAACATAAACCAAGCTTCAAACTCACCGTACTATTCTGTCCATTAACCCAACAAGACACCACATCCAAATCATTCAAATCCATCCACACCAACGCCCCACCATCATTATCCTGATCATTCGCCCGAAATCTCCTCCACTCTGCCAGGAGATACGTATTCTCCAATGCGGAGCGCGGGACATCGAAACTCGAATTCCCCTCGCAGCCAAGATCCACCCGATCGTAGGGGGCATTGGCATCGCTAATTTGCCATCGATACGGCTGATTGTCTATTCTGCAAGCCGCATAGAGTGAATCGCTACAGTCTGAGGCCTGCCAGTAGCCCGAGGTGGCGTTCAGAGCAGCACATCGGTAGTTTGAATACTCTTCTGAGGCGGTGGAGTTGATGGGTTGGCCAGGGGCCCAGGTCCAGACTGTGGAGTCGACGAAGGCTGCGTATGCTTCGAAGTCTTCGTCGGCGGTTGCGTTGTTTAGCGTTCCGTTGACGATGGGAGATATTCCACAGGAGGTCAGACCTCTGGCTTGCAGCAGGAGAGAGGTCAGCCCGGCTCCTGTTGGTGCCGTGCCATTACCGAGTGTCGTCAGTGCCCAGGAAGAGTTCACGCCGGCCAGGGACGTAACGTCTGGGTTGAAGAAACAGCCCGTTTCTACAGTATCGTTGCTGGCGAAGGTTACCACCCGAGGCTTGTCGATGTAGTTCTGGGAGAAGATCATGTCCTCATCGCCTGTGAAGTTGTAACCGCTCATCTGAGGGTCGATCTCTCCAAAACCCACGAGAAGCCGCTTAGCGGCATTAGCTTGCTGCATCTCAATGAAGCTTTCGCTGGGCCATCCATCTAGAGTAAAGACTCGTCCTCCATCATCTTCCACTTGGAAGAAAGCTGCATCTGGCTGGATTTCCTCGAGGACCGTGAACCATCCTTTAGAATTGTTGAGATCAGATCTCTGCGATTCCAATTCCGACGGAGTATACATGTACACTGACGCATTGCTTGCAATCACAGCGCTCAACAATGACCCAGAATCGGGCAATTGATCCTCAGTAGGCGCCTGCGGACTGCCGTTCGGATCCTCTGGAGATGCAGCCGCATGAAGATTCAAAGTAAGCATGTTCGTGGTGGCATTCAGGTTCGTCTCTGTACTGTCCAGATGCTCTGATAGAACTTTGACAAGAAGCGCGAGATCAGCGCCCAGCGTACAAGAGTACGGTCCTGCTTGGATGAGAGTAACATCGCTGGGTACAGGATCCGGGGCACGGCTGTAGCCGGGTAGGTACGTGGGTATGAGCGGGCCATCCAGCGTACGTGTGCTCGTGATACTTGGAGTACTCTGGCTTGTGGTGCTGAAAGTCGGTGCCGTCAATGCTTCGCTATCCTGCCTCTCCAAAGCACGGATGGGAGTAGGCGCTCTTCGAGAATCATCGCCGACTGCTTGCGACAACACATCGCTCGCAAGTGCAGTACCCGTCTGCGAAGGCGTCGACGCCACGCTGACCGACGTCGTAGAAGGTCCATCCGCATTCCCTAGCTCCACCGGGCATAGACTCCAGACATTGCGGCTCACATCCCAAAATACATCCACCTCGAGTCTTCGAAAGCCCGTTGCTAGAAGGTTGGAGAAGCACTTCGCCGCTGCGGTCTCCTCGTAGCGGCCGTTGGCGAAACAGGCCGCGGTCAATACAACGCCGGGATAAGTCACAAAATTGACCTGCGATGCACAAAGAGGTCAGTGGCGATGGACTTATTCAGTGGCCATGTACCTCGTACCGGGATCTGAAGGGAAGTATCCCGTTGAGACTGTTTCCAACGTTAGCAACGCGATCGAAATGCCGAGTCACAACCACAAGTATCAGGTACACACCAGAAAGCTCACGAAGCGCTCATCCTGCTGCTGTGCTATTATCGCAGCAGGGTCTGGGGCGTAGTATGACATGTGCGTCTTTCGTGACGCTCTTCAAACGCGGCAGAGTGCTATCGAGCATGAGGCATTTCCCGCATCTCGAGGACTGTGAAACGGTGATGAGGAGTGATGCGGTTGGTAATATATACAGCAATGACGATGGCGATGTTTCGAGAGAGTGATGTTGTCGCTGGGCAAGTCCATCCCGGCCCTCCCAGCCAATCAGCGGAATGCACTTCCCTGCAGCGAGCAGACTCAAAAACGACGACACTCTCTACTTTTCTTCTCTTTTCACGACACATCGGTCCCCCGTCCAAATGCAATCCTACCATCGCTATTTCCGACTCCCACGAGATGGCTTGTCGAAAGCACCGAGCGTCCACCACGCACGATGCTCGCGCGTGGAAGAAGCTTTGGCAGACGCACCCGAAGGCGACGAGTAATGCCACCGCAATGTCCGGAGACAGAACGAGGCGCAGCCATGGCAGACTGACAACACGCCGTCTCAAAAGCCCATGAGCCAGCATTTCCACGACTCGATTCATCACACCAAAATACAACCACGTCCACCCAAGAGTTGTTGTTTTCAAAATCACATGACCTTCAAACCACCGTTCTCCAAATTCAACGCTGCCGTTGGTACAGCTGACCAGCAGACAAGACGTTTCTCGAACGTTACAGCGATCCCCATCAACCGCCATCCATCACGTCAGCCCCCAAGTCCAACGTCCCTGCAAGCCTGCACCTCCCCAAAGCGGCGCCCAGCAATTTCCCGACTTCCCTTTCGCAGACAAAGCCCGCCCGTTTCGGAGGGGCGCGCTAACCCCCCTCCCTCCCCTGACGACCGTTTCTGTTGAGCGTTAGCGATCAACCACCACCCGTCGCATGGACCATGTGAGAAACGCAGCGAGCCGATCACCGACGAGATCTCAAACTTTGTTTATGTGATGGGGCTAAAATGTCTTAAACATCTTTGTGGGTGTTTAGGTTTGCTTGTTGTGGTTCTTTGGGATCTATGCATAGAAACTTGCAATCTCCGCGCACGCAACTGGGCGTGGTGGTGACAGCCGTTGAGGTGAGAATAGGTACTGTACGAGTCGGTGGGTATCATCATCTCTGCGTCAAGGTGGGTTTTCTTGCAGAGTCTGCTGCAAGAAGAAGTTGCAGGGAGAAGGGAGAAGGGAGAAGGGACGAATTGAGAGAAGTCACAGAGCCTGGAGCCAACTGAATGTGTACAGTGAAGTCGAACAATTGCAACACGAGCAAAAATGAAGTCGAAGAAGTAGTGGGTATTACAACAAGGTTTCAATTCTAGTCTCTTGGTATCTCAATTCTTCACAACTTTGAGCTCTGTTGGCTTTCAGATTTTGCCTCCCATTCCCATCCCCATCACCATGCCATCCCCATTGCTAGAACGCTCATCACACAAAACCATCGGGGTATAGTCCATGCAAACGCCACCCTAGTTGTAACACGAAAGTCTGCCGAAGCATTAAAGTATATACAAAGTTTTTAAAAAAACAAAAAGGAAACTCGTGCGTGTCGTCTAATGAGTCAAATTCGAAAGGCTCATCTTGTCCTTGGGAGAGTCGTCAAGCGCCGGTGCCGAGGGACCTGGGGTAGAAAGTCCGGGGTCGACGGTGATTGATGGCTTCTCGTTGAGGTTCGATGAGATGCTGGGAAGTTGCATGTTGGCAGGAGTAGAAGGAACTGGCTGCGCAGGCATCGGGTAGGCTGAATGTCGTCGCTGAATTTGCTGGACGGGCATTCCGTAGCCCTGCGGCATCTGATGTGACTGGTGCAGTGGCGAAGGCTGTCGTGGCTGAGACGGGAGGTATGCTGTCGGTGTTGGAAGGGACTGTGGTTGTGGCATGAAAGGTTCCTGGAGCATTGGGGCTGTTTTCCGCATCTGTTGGTTCATGTCTTCGTAGCCGTTGTATCCGCCCATGGTGGAGAAGTCGGTGTCCTGGACGAAAGATCCGGGAACGCCGAGGCGGAGCATTGGTGCTGATGAACGGCGGCGCTCATCGCGCGCACCGGCGAGTGGTGGGAGCTCGATTGGCGATGGGCCATTGTGTGGTGATCGAGCAGAGATGGAGGAACAATCCGAGATGAGCGAAGGGGCACCCTCGGCAGACAGCTGAGAGAAGGCGGATGGCGATGGAAGAGGAGTGTCCATCATGCGTCCGAACGCGGCCATGTTGTGAGGCACCTGAATGTGTTGTGGGTGGCCGTGGGTGTGGTACATCTGCTGAGCGAAGTAGTGCTGTGGCATCACCGGCTGGTGGTGTTGGAAGGCCGGAGGCAGAGGTTGCTGATGTTGCATCGAGTGTTGTTGCATTTGGTGCATCTGAGGGTGGCCTTGCGGGGTGTGGGTGCGAGTCTCGAATTCGACACGGCGGACCTGGTTGTTGCGTCGTCGTCGGTTCATGCCACCATTCCACCAGTTCTTCACTGCATTGTCGCTACGTCCTCGCAGTCGGCGGGCGATCTCTGCCCAGCGCTTGCCCATCTCGGCGACCATCTGCTCAATCAAGACACCTTCCTCGGGAGTGATGGGATCATGGTTGAGGTTGGGCTTGAGGTTCTGGTGATATCGTTCTCGGCATTGCTTTGGCGAGCGAGTCTGAATTGCAGTGGATATCCGGACCCAGTTGTGGGCTCCATGGACGGTGACCAAGTGAAGCAAGAGCTGGTCCTCTTGTTGGCTCCAAGGGCCTCGCTTGTGTTGAGGCATTGTGAGTGAAGGGTCGTTTGTCTTGAAGCTGTTAGAAGTTAGCGGTGGTCTACAGCAACGGCAAGCATCGTCCGATTGTCGTCGTTGCTAGAACGTTGGACTGACCTGTAGTAGTGTGAAGAGTGAGGCAGTGTCAGTCGATTGACAGCCGTTGCAGAGGGTCGGGGTTGCGAGGGTGGTGATGTTGCAGAACGGACTCGAGACGTTTGCTGGTGTCAAGACGGGTCCAAGTGCGGGAATATGTATAACTGCCACAAGAGCAGCGGGCCAGTGTCCAAGGCTGAATTGGGAGTAGTCGAACAACTAGGTAATTAGAATTAGGTTTACGTAGACTTTCGGGAAGAGCAAAGCTAAAGAAGAGAAGCGTCAAGAGCTAGACTGGCGAGTGGGGATAGGAGGGGCTCTCTCGACGATGCAGATGGGCGCATCGACAGGTTTTGTGCGCGCAGGATGGACGACGTCGACGACTGCAACGTACACCGGACGCTGTTATGAAATGAGAGCGCTCATCGCAACTCGTCGCCAACTGGCGGGCCATACAATGTGTATATGGACCGTGGGCGGGGGCATGGCGATGGGCCGTGGCCCCAACCAGCACTCTGGAGGGATGGACAGATGGACAGCGGCCCCAAGATCCAGGCTGCTGGTGGTGGATGCGTACAGGGGGAGGGGTGTGCGAGCAGGGCGTCCCATGCACATGCGACGGGCGAGGGATTCGCTGGTGCGTCGCGGTGCAAACTGCTCGCCAGGGGTGTTTCTGCGATGCAGCAACAAAACGTGCCCATCACGGGTCTGTCTCGGATGAATCGCTGACCACAATCTATCGTCTAACCGTCGTCGTCGATCACTGGAGGCGAAGATGACGGCCACCGGACTGCGTGCTTTCGAGGCTCTCACGGCCAGGCCGCATCCACGGACGCCCACATCACGACCGCCATCATCGCAATGCGTTCCCTGTCACGGTTCAGACATCTGCCGTGGCCAGTGGGTGGTCGGACAATAGACGCCGGGACTCACGCCTCGCAACCATGGTCGAAGCCACCGGCCGTTCAACGCTGCTGCTGCTGGTCTGGAGAACGGTGAACCCTGCCGAGCATGATGGCATCGCCGCGCCGCACAGAGCTTGAAGGGAGGGCCGTGAGGACGGGAGCGGGCGCCTACCGTCCAACCTTGTTCCTGCGTGAATTTTTAGAGCGCTGTCGCGATGGCAGGCCGTTGTCATGTTTCAAGCCGCCCTCTCGTGGCGGTGCGTCTCATTTCGGCTCCTGTGCAAGTGCGCGCCATCGAGGCTCAAGATAGCAGAGCCGCGCTCGATGCAGCAGGAGAGCCTCCAAAACGTGATGGAGATCAGCCGTCGTCTGCCACATTCGACCGACTCTTTCCGACTCCAGCAGCTGCCCTCCAGCGTGATCCTTCGAGCCTTCGCCTCGGCCGCTGGCGACGAACACCTCGTCTGTTGCCTTTGCCAGAGCCATGGGCGCCCGCTGCAGCTCGTCCACCACGCCCAGGACCGTGACGCATTCGCACGGGCAGCAGCGCCTGCACAGACTGCACGCTGACTCGCTCCATCGTCAGCTGCACGCACAGCACAGTCGCTGGCACTGCTGGCAGTGGATCTGTGAGAGAATGCTTGCACTCTATTCCAAATTTTGGGTTGGAGAGACGTCGGACGGAAGCTAACCGCGATCCTGGTCACTGCATCTCACTAAATCTACGCTTAGAGCATGGTGCAATGTTGCAATGCGGTTTAGCAGGAACCAGTAGCCGGGGCGAACGCTGTGCAAAGTGCAGGCCCTGGAGCGAGCGCTGCTGTTGGAGTCGGATCTCTGCCAGGCTCGCACTTGAGAGCGTTTGCCCGTCGGCGTCGGTTGGCAACGACTCAGCGGCGGTGGAGAAGGGAGCAGCCTCCTGGACGAGACCCGAACTTGCCGTGTGAAACACTCCGAAGTCTACCTCCTGATGGGCCCTTCAACACCGACTTCGCGGCCGCTGATCTGTACGCAGCTTGCCCGCTGTTCGTTTGGGAAGAAACCTGCTGGGAGAGATCGATCCAAACTGTGTAGTCCTCGCCTGACTCTGATGTTGCGTAACCGACCGAACACCAGCCAGGGATTCCGACTCGTCGCAGTAGGTTTGGCATTGCAGTCAAGCAATTCATCAGCAAAACGCTGCTCTCCAGCTGTAAACTGGCCGGCAGATCGACCTACCGACGCTGCGTTAGACAGATGCGCGCCGCACCCTTGCCGGCGACCATGCCCGATGGAGAAGAAATAAACGAAAACTATCCAGATGCACGGTTTGAGATCGGATCACGAGCATGCACGCTGCAGGCTGGGGTCAGGGTTGTTGCAGCAGCACCAGCACCAGTCAACTGGGCGAGATATTGCGCTCGGCCTGTATCCCCTGCCAAAATCAATGATTGGCTTGGTGGTGCTGTATTTTTACCTGAAGCCACTCTGTCTGCCACGCGCTGGCGACACAAGCTTATTGGAGAAGCGTCATGATGCCGGCGTCGATATCATTGCTGTTTATATCCTTCACACGCTTCTCCAGGAGACGACTTGCCCGGGCCGCTCCCAGCACGATGCTTCCCTCCTCTTAGCGCCTGTGCTATCCGCCGACGCCATGCAGTTGCGGCAACGATGCGCAGAGATGCCTCGTGGAGAGCTCTCCAGCTGCTTCCCTGGCAAAGTGTAAATGCCACTTTTCGTGCGTCTTGGCTCCAATGGCATCCTGGCTTGATATGCTTCGTGTCACCCGCTTGCATTCGGTTTCTCATAGTCGATGGATTGCTGCAGACGACCCGACGCAAGCTGCATTGCACGGCGGCTCTAGCAAGAAGAGAAGTTGCCTATTGGCAAACGGCCGCGAGCGATGGGGCGTTTCTGCCTTGCTCAACGATCCGCTTGCAGGGCCTTCACCGTTTGTGCAGCGGCGCGAGGGTGGAGTGCCAACGGCTTGAACGTCGCTTGAACGTCATGTCGTTGCAACGACACGAGTCGGTGAAGACGCAAGAACGAAGACCTTGTACAGGCCTCTCCATCCTTCCAGAGCGAGGACCAATACCCAGCTGTTTCGCTATCTCGTCGCCTTGCGTGACCAGTCCAAAATTTTGCCGTGCGAGCACAAGATGATCGATTGTAATCTGGAAGAAGACAATGCACTCGCATCTCATGTATCAACGAGGTGCCACAGCACACATGCCGTACAACACGACGCCTCATGTCAACGATCGCCAGCGCACGACCTCGTCCCATCCCACTCAATATCACACTGGACTTTCTTATTAACGTGTCTCCGCTTGGCCAGGGATTATGATCCAATCCAGGTCAGAAAGTGGGCTCCTGTAGTGTCACCAGGATGTATTTGAGATCCCCGCGGCGAACAGCAATCGAGTGTGCAGGCGAGCCTGCATCTACCCGGCATGGCATACATCTCGCACTATACGTACCCTTGCTGCAGCGACGTTTGCCCGCTGCTCGCCATCATCGTCGTCAACGTGTCGTCGGCTTTGATGTCTTCCGCATGGCGGCATAGGCGCGCGAGACTCTTCCACGCATGACGCCTTGTCGAAGGACCTCGTATGAGTCGTATCTTAACCGAAGGATGGATTCTCATCGCCCACGAGATCCGGCCGCGAGTGCTCGCATGGCATCGGTCTCAGTGGTCGTGCTTCTCGTCATGCGATTCTGTCTACTGAGACAAGAGTAGCTTGCCTGACTTGCTCAACCGGGTCAGAGATCTATGTCTCGACGGCGACTCCTGTTCGTCATCATCCTGGCATATAGCGTCAGCATGCCTACGCCACACGTATCGTCTCCAAGTTGCCTTCGAGCTGTGTCATTGGAGGCTGAGTATCCCATGAGAAACCAGGAAGTGCCCATGCAATGATCACCTTGTAAGTTCCAGGCTCACCCAGAGGTCTCAGGACAATCGCTCTGTCTGGATAATCTCGGCCGCAAGGCGTCGAGAACTCTGCTTTCATATCGCCCTCAATAGGCGACACTTGAGAAATGTCGTTGTACTGGTTCCAGGGCATGTTCTTCACAGGCCAGTCTTTGTCCAAACGATACGTCAATCGGCATTGAATCTCGAGCTGAGTAGAGTCGATGATCCTGGCGGGATATCCATGGAAAACGTCGCATTCGTGAGCTGTGTTAGTATTCGGCGTTGACCATCTCCAGTCAGGCACCCACGATGGCATTGAGTCCCTCTCGTCCGGTTGTTCGTATCGAAGGTAGTTCTTCAACCTCTTCGCAGCAATCCATAGTATCGAAAGGCCGAAGCCCCTTCGCACTGCTTCAGCGGCAAAGGCCACATACACATCCTCCACTGGAAGCTGGTAGTTGACTCGGAACGGAATGTCCAGGTCTTCATTCTCTGTCTGTATCGCCATCAATCCCGCAATGAAATCATGCGGCACCGAGCACTTCGCAAAAGCAAGTCGTTCCAGCAAGGCCAAGATACTGTCTTTTCTCGTCCTCTGCTGCCGCATCCTCAGGATGGACAGGGCGTGCTCGTTCCTCACTTGCTCGTCCGGAGAATAAGTCCTCCATTTTTGGTCCGCAGCCGTGAGGAACTCTTGCCATGGAATCTCCAGATCTTGATACGTGACAAGAACATCATTCGCGAGAGCGATCTCCTGAATGATCCATCGGCGTGAGAACCAGGGCAGGTCGAGCATATTCTTCCTGGGATGCAGGTACAGAGCTGAATCGCCTTTATGCCGTGCCTCAACAACCGAATCCAAAGCCACACTCCCCGTCTCGCCCAGCCAGACGACTGTCCTTCGAGCAGCGGCATAGATTCTGCCCATCAAGGGCACTTGCGTCGTTTTCTCCGCAAGGTCGGACTGGTTGATACACATCGCATCAACCCATAGCTTCCTGGGAGCGTCATTTCGCCGAAGTCGTCTCAGGGCTTGCGACAAATTCTTGCCGATGTGTATCTGTGCGCCGTCGATGGTGACGCGGTCCAGTGGCGTGGCATCTCCCCAAGTGTAGGAGAGCGCCTCGAAGGCATTGTCGCTCTCCTCCAGGGGAGATGGCGTGAGGTCTGCCGAGAGTGCATCTCCGAGGCCAGGTGCTGGATGCAACGTCAAGATCCGTATTGACGGATGTTCAGGCGTATCTTGTAGGCTTTGGTATGAGTATGCTATGGTCATTGTAAGTTTTTCAGGACGTGTAACTTTGTCGAGGAAAGAGCTGAGGTCCTGGATTCCTGGTCTTAGAAAGACTTGGCATACCAGGGATGGTAAGTACAGTGGGCAGACGAAAAAGGCGCAACGGCATGAATGGGGCTTCAACAAGATTGTCATAGCGACCACTTCCAATTGAAGCCTGCCAGAGAACGACAAACAATGCTGTGTGGATCTACTCTCCCATCCACAAGCTGGGTATAGTTTCAAAAGCGAATGCAGCATCCACCGAAAAAGATGTTTATCCCTTTCTTTCCTCGCCCCCTTGAACGCCGAGAAGACAACCCCATTCAAATTCCCAAACGCCCTCGCTCGCGCGCACGCTTCATGCTCGCATTCAATCATGTGGTAGAGTCCTTCTTGCGAGGGATCTGATCCAACCAAATATCCCCGCCTTCGCCAGAGACCCATCGTTTCCAAGCCTCGTCATATGCATCCTCCAAATCTCTAACCCATCGCTTAGTATCAAACAAAGCACTGCTCCAGCGAGCGTGGAACAACATCTTGCGTAACTCCTTGAGCCTTCCTTGGCCAACGCCGGTGCCACCTGGCGGGTAACAAAACGATAATCCAAGGGCGACTGCTTTTTCTTCGTAGTCTTGTTCGTCGGATGCAATGAGCTCTTGGGATGCGCGGTCTCCCTCCTCGTTCTTGGGGAGTGCGCCTTTGAGGATGCTGGCAGCCATGCGGCTGCACATTTTGTAGGGGTATCGTGGTAGTGTAAGAAGTGGCGTTCCACTCCAGAGAACGTCAGCTGCTGTGGTGTGTGCGTTGCACTCTGCGGTATCCAGGACAAGGTCGCAAATACGGGCACGAGAAATGTGCAGATGTTTAGGTGCAACGTCCGTGAAGATCACGCGTGAAGCGACCTCTGATCCAGCCCACATCTTGGCCGTGGCGAGCAGGTGCGACTCGCCCAGGTCCGGAAATCGCAACAGCCAGAGGATCGAGTTGGGAACACGCGCCAGAATTCGAAGCCAGGTGCGGAAAGTAGTCGGCTCGATCTGTTCAATCATGTTAGCATTGACCTCAAGAACGGTTCGGCCTCATGTTAGTTTACCTTGTAGAGCTGGTTGAAATTTCCAAAGATGATCGTGTCGTCCGAGATCTGAGGGAACAGCTCCTTTCGCATCTGCCACCGTCGTTTCTGCTCTTCGTCCCAACTGATATGCTTTTCGTGTGCGTCTGGGGCGCTCTGCTTGTGATCACAGCAGAAGAACGTGTCGCGGCAGTAAATGATGTTCTCGCCATATACCCAATCTTCATTGTCGCCGCCGCTATTTTCGTCCACCAACTGATCCTCAATATCGATGTTCCTTCTCCAAGGCCGGAGGGTCTCAGGCGGAACAGCAGTGTCATCCGCGAGGAGATAGTCACACCATTCTGCTCCAAGCGTTCCGGCGAAGCCCATGAAGGACATCTGAATCGGCGCTGGGCGGGCAGCGAAAACCTCGTTGCGAGCGCCTCGAGTATATCCATTGAGGTTCACCAGGATGTGGATGCCGTCTTGGACAATTTGGCTCACAAGCCTCTCTGCTGACCACGAGCTCGCATCATGGAAGACTGGCGCCTCTCTCTGGATCTGCTGCCGATGAATGGAGTTGTCGCTGGCCGTCGTTGCATAGCAGTACGCTTTCGCCCGTTTCGCATCATGCAGGCCAAAGACAGACTGCATGAGATGTGCCAACGGATGGTTGTTGAAGTCTGACGAGACGTATCCCACTCGCAGATACGGTGCAGGTGGCTTGGGTGGAGGGTACACCTGCCTCGGGAGCCACGGAGCTCGAAGCGTTGATACAGATATTCGCAAGCCGTTCCGTTGCGAGATCAATCGAATCTGCTTCGCCGACATGGGGCAGGTGAAGGTGTGGAAGGGCAGAACAGTCGGTGCGGTCGGGACTGTGAGCGATCCAGGTAGCTGAGGCCTGTTGTAGCTGGACGGCGTCCGCTGTCGCTTCTTGACGTAAGTATCCCGATACCAATGCCAGCCAATGCGTCTGGTGGCACGTTCCACCAGGCGAATAAGTCGAGCTCCTTCCCATTTGTGACCTGCCCACTCCGCCAAACTCTTCTGCAGGCCTTGGCCTCGCTCCTTGGATCCTTCATGTCGCCCGTCAAGCGCCAGGATTTGCTGGAGTAAGTCTTCCTGGACAGCGGAGGTAAGTACGCCTCGTCCCCAGTTCTCGCCTTCGCGAAGCTGCTTCTCGACAATGTCCACAACGCGTTTGATCCATCCAGAACTCGTCGCACCGGGTTGGCTGGCATCCAGAAGCATTCCACCAGGGGCGACGTGCCATCTGTCCCTCTTGCCACCTTCCTCAGCAATGCCACCACGAGCTTGCCAGCTGCAGACCGAGTTCAACGCATTTGCCAAACCACAGACGGCCTCCGCAAACTCAGGACTCACGTCGACAGCTCGCTTGTAGTACACAATTGCGTCGCTGATCCGTCCCTTGTCCTTGACGGCGTTGGCCAAGTTGGCGAGTGCGATATCGAATTTGCCGTCGCACCTGACGGCCCGCTCGTACATGTTAATAGCAGCATCGAGCTGGCCGATGTCCTTGAGCAAGCTGCCAAGATTGGTATAGAGATGAGCATGATGCGAATCGAGCTGCAGACCATAGTTGTAATACTGCAATGCGAGAGCTATGCCACTTCCAGGAGTCACTCCAGGTATGTCCGGCTTTTGTGGTACGTTGGTTGGCACGGCTGCCTGTTGTACGCTTGCAAGCAAGATACCCACATTGTTGGCAGTAGAAGGGCTCGGCTGCAGAGACAGGGAGAGGTAGTACAGTGCGAGGATATCACGAACACCATGAGCGAGAGGCGGAACACCGGCAGAGCGATTCGCGTTCGACATGCCGTCCTGGAAAATCTTCGCCAGCGAAAGCAACGAATTACTCGTCGTCGAGATCGAGGCTTTGCGAGCCATACCTTGGGGCCCGCCAGCGATGTGGCGAAGTCCAGGTAGTTCTCCATAACTGGGAAAGCACAACTTCGAGGTCGCCAGGGCTTGCTCCGGAGAAAGCAAGACAGGCTCTGCCGATGGTGCGGCTCCCTGGTGGTTGCGTCGTTGGTGCATGTTTGCTGATACCACAGTCAGAATGTGCTTCACCAGTCCTGGTATGCCGGCAAAATGCCTGCCAGCTGCAATAAGGACCGCATCTTCGAATGCTCGGGCAGCGCCTCCGTTGTCACCCAACCCATAGAGCATATTTCCTTTCGCATGAATAAGTGCCAGGATTCTGCCGTTGTCGCTTCCAGGTATAGCGAATCCACTTGACCCAAAGCCTGGCTCAGAAGCTCCAGACGAGTCTCGCCAGTCTACATTGTTCAAGCCATCACCATCGGTCTCGAAATCGTAAGATATCTTGTCCGACTGTTCTGACACGCAGGGAGACCTGCTTGCTGTGGAGGATGATGAACATTCACTCTGTCGATCTGACGCTTTCAGCGTGTCTGGACTCTTCGGCTGGCGCAGTGAGCGCTCCACATATTCAATGACCTTGATAGCATCTTTGCTCCGATGGTCATGGCATAGCACCCCAACAAGATGCTCCACGGCCTCGAAATGGTTCGGCGCTGTTTTGACAACCTGCATCCAATGCTGCTCAGCCTCTTGGCGCTGTCCGAGTGCAAGGAGAGTGGCTGCTAAATTAGACGTTGCTTCCAAATGCTTCGGGTCTCGCTCCAAGACCTTCGTGTACCATCGATGAGCTTTTTGATAGTTGCCAAGACCATATGCCAAACATCCACCCAGATGCATGCCATCGACCCATTGCCAATCCGTTTCTTGACACAGCTTTGTGATGTACGACAGTGCCGTAGCTGCACGTGAAGGCGGTGAATCGTCCAATGGCAATGGCGACACAATTGCAGCCACCGAGGATCCTGTGGATCGACGAAGTGTCCTCTGAATGTCCAGCGATGGCGGGACGGGAAATGCAGAGTCCTGTGATCTTCGAAACTGCTCGTGCGATGCACGGCGCTGATATTCATTGTCATTGTAATGCACGCCGCTTGGTGACCAGACAGAAGAAGTTTGCTTGGGTGTAGAATCGGGTCCTTCATCTTTCGAGTCAGCTAACGGAGGGTCCTCATCGAGATTGCTCTGCAGTAAGTCGGTGTCGGTCTTCGATTTCGCCAGCTGTAACGACGAACCAGATGCGGACTGCTTTGGGGGCTTTGGGTAAATGCTTGGTCGATGTGGCACCTGCTGCTGTCCATGGGCATGCCGATTCTGCTGTTGTTGACGCCGTGTATGATGGATGAATCCCAGCAGTTCCCTATACTGCTGTAACGCCCACGAAAATGTCTTGTCACGTTGGCGCCCGTTGGGAGACTTCGATCCAAACTCACTCTCAATACTTGATGCATCTTGATGAAGTTCTGAGGCGTGGTGGAAAGGCGCTACTGGCGCTCGAGCTGGTGCGTGAAAACGACTGTCGTTTGGATGAGCAACGCCATGGCCATATCCCGGACCAAAGGGAGGTTGCTGAGGGCCAATAGGAAAGTTGAAAGCGGGTGGCGTGTACGGGCCTACACCCTGCAACGGTGTCCATGGATTCGGTGCTGGTGTAGGCTGCTGCCACAGCTGAGCCTGATGTGCAATATGAGAGCTCGGCAGAGAGCTTACAAAGTTAGTCGGATGGTTGTAGAAGCGCGGATCACGCATGACGGCTGGACGGTAGGGCACGAAGGTGCCATCGTGCCAGTAAGGCCCGTACGGCCCTGAACCTTGTCCTCCGGATGCTGTAGGGCCCAGGTAAGTAAAAGACGGCTGTATGACACTGGGGACAGTCTGCCCATAGTACTGTTGGACGTTGAATGGGTGGGCGGGCAGGCCTTGGTTCAGCATAGAGTCCATGACAGGGAACGAAGTCTGCGGTTGAGCGAACTGGCCGCCCTGCCATCCGGACACCACCTGCCCACTCCACGTCCCTAGTCCGGAGGCTTGCTGTTGATGGTGCTGGTGCTGGACGAAAGTTCGCTTTGGGTTGGGTAGTGAGGCCTGTACCGGGCGTGCTGCATTGCCTTCGCTCAGCGGCAAAAGCTGGTGTTTTAGCGGGGGTGTTGCGTAGTCCACAGATCCATCATAGCCAGCATTCAGCGTTCCGTTCGGTGTTTTTCGCCGGAGGGTATTTTCGGCGCGGGGAGTGCGCTCTCCACTATCGAGAGATGCATCGCTGCCATCTCTATGTAAGCCGGCCTGGTGGATAGGCAAGGCATACCGCTGGGTGAGATACGGCATGGGATCGTCGGGGAGTCGGAGGTCAGTGTGAGAGAAAGCACCTGTGTTCGACGTAACATCGGCGGTCATTGGGGGAGCAGACACGGCGACCGCCCTCCCACACCAGCGGAGGGGATTCGGTCGCGGACGTGTGCGGGATCCTCGTTGTGTGCTGTGTTCGGCGGAGGACGAGCGCAGAGAGGGCAGCGCTCACCGGTGGGGATAGGTGCCTATGCCTTTGCGATCGCTCTGCAAATCGACCATTCTCGCTTGACCATAAACCCGTGTCTGCTCTGTTTTCCTTCCTCCTGCTCGCGTGATCAGCGCTCTGCCGGGGGCTCTGCTTCAGAATGCTGCCCCAAGGCCTATCGTGCAGGCGGCCCAGCGATGTTCGAACACAGCGACGCCGCTACCCGCGCGATGGGTGCCAGAAGGAAAGACTATCGGCGGGCGGCAGCGGAGCGGCGTGAATCGAGCGGCTGCAAACGTCGTCGGGGCGGGAGGGTGCAGCGCGAGGCAGCACAACCGCCGACGCAAGGGGGATGCTACAGGGTGAGTCCCGCCGCGGCAGTGGGCTCTGTCGTTACGCTGGGCGGAATCTGGTGCTGGCCGACGTGCATGCACCGCCGCTGTCGACGAACCGCGAGCCTGCCGGTGCGAGTGCCCGCGCCGCTCTGTGGGTGCTGGATGTGCTACGGCGCGGTGGTGAGCAAGATATGCGGCCCGGAGTCTCGCTGGAGGTGGTGGAGGGCGATCAGGCTGCGGGTAGCCGCTGGGACGGGCGGAATGAGGTCGTCTGGGCCACGTCGTCGCTCGCACCAGCAGTTGGCATGGAATGGAAGAAGAGTGATGCGAGTGTCAGTCGTCGCTCAAGCTGCAACGCCTCTCGTAGCGCCAACGGGCGCAGCCTTGTAAGTAGCGGATCCTGGTCCGGCCGCGGAGCATTCTTCTTCACACCACCACCACGAGCCGTTTCCGCTAGCATACTTTATGGACTGGGCTAGTGAAGACACAGTCAGGCCGTTCTACACTCTCAATTGATTCCGGAACATTTTCAGATCTTTCTCGGTCCATTTGCCTCCAATATCACTTAGAAAACATACTATCAATATGCAAAGACAACGCTGAATAACCCACTGCGAGACGCTGCTTAGCGCACTGGCAGCCTTCAGCCCCAGACGAGACGACAGGGATGGCACCGGAGCGGCGCTGTCCTGGCGCGGCCATTCGCCAGCCTGCTTCCGTGGCGGCATGACAGTGCGTCGAGTGGCTTCCATCTTGTGTTCCTTCGGCCCTGCCAAAGTGCCAAACACGACCGCCTACATATCTGGCGGGCGAATCGTCGACGCGAGGCCACCACTGCCCGACCACCGCCTGTCCACCAGCCTCCACCGTCGCCCTTCAGCACGCTTCGCCGCAGCTGTCGAACAAGTCTGCCAGTCCGCCGTGCATATCGATGCCCTTGCAAGATTCCCTGACCCCGGGATCAGCGTCTCACACGTGACGATCCAGCGCTGATCCGTCCTCTACCTGCTGCCGTCTCCCGAGTCACTTCTCGTCGTACATTCCCTGGATATGCAAGACATACCCGACACGATTCATGGCAGCCAGCGTTTGAGCAGGGTCTGCGTGGACAGGCATCATGCCTTTGGCCGCACGGCATCCGCATCAACGATGACCAAACGTGCCAGCAGCAGGACCGTCTCTTGAAAATGGGAAAACTTGCAGACTTCAAACTGAAACACTGTCTGCATCCGCTGTCGATCTTCCAACAAGATCGTCGACGAAAAAAATCCACCAACCTGCGAGCTGCAGCACTGTCTTTTCTGGTCTCGAAAGGCACCGTTCTCCAAATACTGCGCATGTAGTAATCATCGAGCATAAGCTCGGCGTTGCAACACATCTGCTGTGCCGCTGACGAGGATTCGGGGTTGGACGCGCAGGCCTGAAACATGGAGATCGTGGGAACGCTCCGGCACTACAGAGGTACAACACCGCGACGAAACGTCCAGAACCGGGAAGCGAGCAACCCGAGCATACATGAGAACAACAAGACTACTGATCGACTGCCTTGCAGCAACTTCGATGAGTTTTTGCGGTGTCGATTGAGAAGTCTGGACTTGTTGATATGCGCCGAATAGTTCCGAGCCGTGACAAGCCCATGGCAACTCTCGGCTCCTTCTAACAAACAAATGTTTGACAGCATCGTGTCTATTGAGTCAGAAATGGCGTCAAAGTGGCGCTGCACATCCAGCTTTGGGACAGTACTATAGCGACGATCTTGCTATTCCATGCATGGAAGCAATATGTGCCTTGCTCTCGGCCACGCTCTTCGACCATACGGCTTGCCTATCCCTGTAGAAGAGCGAGGCTTGGCCTGTGGTTGCTTCTTCAGCGAGTAACGTAGCAAGTCTCATGCCGTCTTCAATTGCAACATTCGCCCCTTCGCCACCGAGTCTGGGTTCGGCGTGAACAGCATCCCCCATCAGAATGATACCCCTCTGCAAGAAGTTAGCAATCGGCCACTGGGTTTCTGACATCGACTCACCTCAGCTGCAGCCTGCAATGTCTTCTCATCAAGCTCGACAATTCTCATAAGCCAGTTGAGCATCCGATCGACCCTCATCTTCTCAGCATCAAAGACAAAAGCCAAAGGTCCCTCAAGCCTGCCCTTCAGCCCCTCAACCTCCTCAAACAAAACCTCCGGAATATTCTTTGCCTCTGACTTCTCCCTCTCCGGTCGAAACAAAGCATCCTCCCCTCCTCTCGCCGGACGCGAATACACCCAACTAAGACTCACTTCCTCAGCCGTCCTATTACTCACAGTGACCTGAAAGACCGCATCGCCAATCTTCTGCTCCATAACATTCTCCCCATCAAACTCCTCAGCACCAACTCTCCTCTTCCCATTATACACCGCATATGGCAACACCTCAAACTCCACCTCCGGCGCCACAACCCCCCTAACAACAGAATGCGGCCCATCAGCACCCACCACAACGCCTCCCTCCAACCAATCCTCCATCCTCTCCACCTCATTCTCCCACCGAACATCCAAACCCTCAGCCAACAACCTCTCAAACCGATTCCGATTCGCCCGAAACGAGCTCACTTGCCCGCTGATAACTCCCGTCCCTCCAACAGCCGAATCAACAGCAACTTCCTTCTTGAAAACCGCCTCATCGAGATCCAGGAGTTTGAGAAGAGGTTGATAGGCATGGCGATGGAGGGTGATGCCGTAGTTGTTTCGTTTGGAGAATGTGGTTTTGCTGGTTTTTTCGAGGACGGTGGTCCGGATGCCGCGTTGGAGGAGACAGCGGCTGAGGACGAGGCCGGAGATTCCGGCGCCGAGGATTGTTATGGTCATGTTTCTTCTCTAGGTGGTTACATCACTCCGTGCTATAGAGTCTTTGTTTGAAGAATGGGGATGTTTCAGAGTTTGTGAGAGATTCGAACTCGAAAGCTTAAGGTATGACGATTAGACTCTAGATAGTCCAAACTCTACGATCTGTGAACACAGAAGTCGATCCGATACCGCGAGCATCTCTTGGCCTTTCCAACAGGCATACAAGAAGACGTGCCCCTAAACGCCGCGCTCGCTATGTACATTTACACATTCTCTGTCGTTGTATCCATGAAACCAAAACACCCTCCTAACAAAACTTTCGTAATGGATCATGAAGGTCCAGCACCCTCCTCAGCATCCAACTCCCTCCCCTTCGAACTCCTCCTCCTCGTCTCCGGACTCCCCTCATCCTGATCAAAACTCATCCCCACATCATCCTGTACCATCGTTTGACTCCCACTACTATCCGCCTCCCCATTCACATACTCCGCAAAAGAGCTCGTCTTCTCCGTCGCCCGCAGAGCCTCATCAACACTCTTCAGGAAATTCTGCTCGCCGCCACACAACTCCACGATACCCGCTTTATGCATCAGATCCCAGACACGGGACTTGCGCGAGGGGATTCGACAGAAGAAGACCATCGTGCCGCGCTCGATGTAGTCGGCGACGATCTCGTACATGACTTGCGCGGCGGCGAAGTCCATGCCTGTGACGCCGTGGATGTCGAAGATGACGTTTTTGTTGTGTTCTTTGCTGCGGACGCTCGGGAGGGCTGGGTGGGCATAGTTGGTGCCGTGGTCTTCGAGACGTTTTAGTCGATGTTTTAGGGAGCCAGTGTTGGCGAATGTCAGGGGCTCGGGGATTTTGACGATCAGACAGTGTGGAACGAGCTCGACGTCTGCTTCTTGAGCGAGGACTTCGGCGTTGTCGAATTCGCGTGTTCCGGGTATGCGGCCGAGAATCTGGATGCGTGGGCGAGTGCTGTGGCGGAGGAGGCGCACGAGAGAGAATATTATTCCGACGATGATCCCACCGCGTAGACTCCAGAAGAAGGTTGTCAGGAAGATGAGGAGCATCAGGAAGAGTTCGATGTAGCCGCCGATCTTCCAGAAGAAGCGGATGTCGTGGGGTGCCTCCTCGAGCAAGCTAATGGAAACGACGGTGATCATCGCCGAAAGCACGCCTTTCTGTTCAATTGTCAGTATCTGGAGTGTCGTACAAGATAGTGTGAGCTTACCGGTATATAGTAGAAGTAAGGCAGCAGCGCCACCGTGCAGATGACAGTAATGAGCGAGAGTAATATGCTGCTCATTGGTGTCTTTCCACCTGTGCTGGCGTTCACCTTACTTCTGCCATACCCACCAAAAGCAGGAATGGCCATGAAGACACCGCCGATGATGTTGGCAAGACCGAGAGCAACCAATTCTCGGTTCGAAGAGACGGTCATGCCACGAATGCCATCCGCCTCTTCTACCTCCTCAACTGAGCCATCCTTGTTCGTCTTTTCGACCTTCTCAACCTTGACGGTACCAGCACCAAGACTCTTTGCGGCGACACAGCTCTCGAAGAAGCCCAATAATGCCACAATGAAAGCAGTCTCGAAAGCATCGCTGACATGCTTGAAGTTCTCCTTGTCGAATGGAAAGTGCGGTTCAAACATCTTGACTCCCTCAGGTGGTCGAATGTCACCAATGATGTCGACGCCCTTCTTATCCCACTCGAATGCCCATGCAAACACAGCCGAGAGCACGACAATTGCAAATCGATCGGGTATGAAGACTACCCATCCCAAATTCTTCAGGGGTTGTAATTGACGTTTCAATTCTCGCAGCACAAGAATAATTCCAACAGCGCCAAAGCTCACCGCGCATGTAAGTTTATGAGCTCTATGCCCGTTTTCTGCAAGGAAGATGAGCGAATCGAGTGGCGAGCCATGCGCTCGGGTTGAGTGAGCAGCCTCCTTATCCAAGCCCATCTCAGGTACGAGCTGGTTGATGAAAATGACGAGACCGATTGAGCTGATGAATCCACGCAGAAATGGCCTCGAGAGTACACTGTCCAGGAATCCCAGACGCAGAATACCAGCAATGAAGATGATGGCCCCGGCAAGACCAGTCACCATGCCTCCCACCTGTCCAGCTTTCATCCCATCATCGTCGCCGAATTTACCAGCTTTGATCGCCTCTGCCACGACGCTACCAACGAGGAGGGATCCAGCGGCTTCTGGGCCAACGATCATCTGGGGACAGGTACCGAGTAATGCGTAGATGAAGGGGTTGATTGCGAAGGCGTAGAGTCCGTTGATCGGCGGCATGTGACTCAAGTTTGCCGCATACGAGAGTGCCATTGGGATGTAGAAGCTGGCCATGGTTATTGCGGCGATCAAGTCGCCTCGTAAGAACTTCCATCGGTACTGCCGTATCCAGTTGGTGATTGGGAGGTAGTAGTATATGTAGCTGCCAGACAGTCAGTCACACACTATCAATGTGGCGGGAGAAGGAACGGGAATTTCATCACATACATCAATCGCTCATGTTTTATGCCGGCTCGCTCTGCCAGCCAATGCGTGGTGCTTCGCTTTTTGGGTCGCCCAAGTAGACCATCTGTAACGGAATCTGGAAGATATTCTGCAACACCAGACCTACTTGTATTGATGTCTGTAGGTACGCGGCCTCCAAGGCTTGGTCTATGTTGTTCGAAACTCCCGGTCTCCGTTGCAGCAATACTGCTCGCGAACGATCCATACCCATGCCCATATCGAGGCCGCGTTGTGAACGTCCCATTCTCACCGTTCTCGTCCCCCCTATGCGATGCGCCAATGTTATGCAGTAGAGCTGTCCGCGCATTCACTTCGTCATCGCTGGGCTCGTCAATGGTTGCATGTTGCCTGGTCGCATCCACATCCACATCTATAGGAGCATGGTCTTGCGCCTCAACGCCATCGTCTTCGATATTGCGCCCCGATCGGTCCTCTTCCGGTGACGAAGAAGGCATATGCGAGCGCCTCAGTAACGATGGCTGCGAAGGGCGGTATTGGTGGCCTTGTCGTGAAGGCGGCGTGCTACTCGAAGGGCTGGACGGACTGGTGGGACTTCGTGGTGGACTTTCTCGAGAGGGTCTGGGAGAATTGGAGCCGGACGGAGAGTGAGAGGCCATGGTGGGCGGCGCAGGAATGGAGGTGGGAGTAGTTGTTTACTTTTGCTATCGTCAATTCCCTCGGACCCCACTTGCAAACCGTCAGCCAGATTAGACTTCGGCGAGCAGGAAGCGGTAGGCGAAGGACAGCAAGCACGGCGAGGGTGCAGAGGCATCTTCCCGGCGCGACGCTGCCAGACGCAGCTGACGGACGAAGGATGTTTCACCTGTCGCAGTCGATGGGCACACGAGGTCCACGAGGTCCGCCCGAATGTTCAGATCTGCTGACACGCCCAATTGCCTGCTCCAAGACTGGCTGCCCACCTCCACGCTTTGAGATGCTTGTCTGAACGGCCCGTCCCAAGCTCTAGCGCCCGCTCGCTGCACACTGATCAAAATCTCGGCTTCAGCTTGTCCCAACTCCTCTTCCACCAAACGAGACTCGCCCAATATCCCATCCTCGTTTCGTCACTTCACACATCGAGTTGAGGCAGACCACCTTACCTACTAGCCATGGGTAAGTATCGCCCCTCTCGAGCTCTGGCTACAGCCGCCGGCTGAATCCCACCGAAACACCTGCTCACAATCATGTCCAGCGCCAAAGTTCGACCCCAACGAGGAGAAGATTATCCACCTCCGTGCCACCGGTGGTGAGGTTGGTGCTTCGTCCGCCCTCGCTCCCAAGATCGGTCCTCTTGGTCTCTCCCCCAAGAAGGTCGGTGAAGATATCGCCAAGGCCACTGGCGACTGGGTACGCCTTCCAATGCGCAACAAAATGCGCCTCCATTCAATTTTCAGTCCAACACTGACATACACCACAGAAAGGTCTCCGTGTGACCGTCCGCCTCACCATCAAGAACCGTCAGGCCGCCGTCTCCGTCGTTCCCTCTGCCTCGTCGCTCGTCATCAAGGCCCTCAAGGAGCCCCCGCGTGACCGCAAGAAGGAGAAGAACATCAAGCACACCAAGTCCATCCCTCTCGACGAGATCATCGAGATCGCCCGCAAGATGCGCTTCAAGTCCATGGCCAAGGACCTCAAGGGTACCGTCAAGGAGATTCTCGGCACTGCTTTCTCCACCGGCTGCCAGGTCGACGGCAGGAGTCCAAAGGCCATCTCCGACGACATCGAGTCGGGCGAGATTGAGATCCCTGAGGAGTAAATGCGACTCACAAACCAGCAGGGTTGCTACGATTTGAAGTCATGAAAAGGTCCGCATGGAGGCGTTCGGCGCTAGATGGTCATGATGGGAATGACCGCGGCCAGGGGATATAGCCTGCAATGAAGGGCTTGAGACTTCATCTTTCACATTTCTACTCATTATCACTTCCCTCCCCCACCCCACCTTGCCAACACTCTGGGCTCTACCCTCACCACCTTGGTCTGGCCCTATTTTGGTGCAAGGGAGATTGATTCCCAAACGTTCTTCGGATCGTTTACCTTTTACTCAACGCGCTGTCTTTCAATAGGTGGACAGAGTGTTCCATCCGACCAGGTAACATACCACAACTTGCAGTGACAGTGAATGTTCGGCGTTGCGGTCTGTTCCAAGCAGGCCTTTTTCAACAGTGCTCCCAAGAACGACCCTCGACATCATTTGCGCCACTTTTGCGTGCACAAGGCTTAGAGCCTCAGACAGGCTCTCGGTCGTGGAGAAGCAGGGTGATACAGTCAATGTAGTGCTGAAAACAAGACTCTTCAATACATCGCCCGTACAACATGACTTAAATGTGACTTGTTGATCCCTCTGTGAATGATGCCTCAGTGCACGTCTTCCAGAATGTTCGCGCGGTAGTCAGCGCCGCGACGACTCATCCAAGCCCCGATGGCTCCGGCGCAAGAGGTGCTGTTCAAAACGTTCCCCATCCATGTTCCTGCGACTCACGATCACCTCACTGTCTTCATTGCCCCAGACACCTCTGCGAATCTCGAGATAGCAGATCTGCTTCCTGCGAAGACGCCACAGGCACCGCCACACGTTCCTTTGAGTTTGGCTGTATGACGTCGGCGGGAGGGTTTCTTGATTCACTTCAACACCTCACGCGAGGCCGCGTGCTCTCTTATTAATCTCCGACTTCACGACTCCTCCTCCACCACCCACCACCGCCTCCGACACCTCCCTCCTCTGCTCGCTCGAGCGGCAACTGCGACCTCCTCCAGCAATCTTTCTCTTCAGCTGCCGTCCTTCCTGCCCGCTTTGACAGCCGACAGCCCACCCGATGACAAAGGCAAAGGCCAATTGACGCCCAGCAAACCGCCATTCTGCTTGCACTTTAATTCCTAGCCTTCACTCATTGGCGACTTGACATCGACAGCGACAGCTTGCGGAGCTCGCGCTCCTCTTACACCGTCACCTCGACTTCTTTCGCCCCTCCACCCGTCAGCATGGATCGACCGCAGCAGCCTCAACAGCGTGAGCTGGTATTTTGTCATCAGTGCGAGAACGAGTGGTACAGAGACGAGCACGGCATCATTTGCCCCGAATGTCAGTCTGATTTCACCGAGATCATCGAGGAGGACCAAGATCCGCGAGACGACGACAATCATATCCCCGCCGACCCTCAGCATCCTGGCGGCGGCAATCACGAGTGGTACGCTCCAGACCCTGACGAAGGCGATATCGACGACTTCCATTGGCATCCTCATGCGCAAGGGCAACCTCCTGGCGGTCGCTTCACTGGCACATTCACGAGAAACTTCACAATAGGTGGACCAAATGGACAAAATCCGAACATGGGAGGCCTTGGCGGAGGTCTGATGAATCTCTTTGGTCCAGCATTGCAGGGCATGTTTGGTGGCCAACAGCAACCACAGCAGCAGCAGCAGGAAGGTCAGGGTCAAGAGCGTGGTACACCTGGTCCGGAGGGAGATCAGGGCAACCAGCAGCAGAATCAGCAGCAACCTGGTAATGGCGGCACCTTCGTGAGACATGGATCCGGACCTGGCTATTCTTACACGATAACGTCGTCTTCGAACGCCAACCTCTTCCCTCGAAATGCCAATGCTCCGCAGCCCATGAACAACCAGCCAGATCACATTGAGCGAATGATGGCTCAGATGTTCATGAATATCGGTGCAATGGGGGGAGGCCCAGGCTTTCATGCAGGAGGAATGCGTGCAGGACCTGGAAACGGCCCCATATTCATGGGTGTTGGCGGCGGCGGTGGAGGTATGCACGGTGGCGGGCCTATACCGATCGGCGACCTCTTCCAATTGCTGGGCATGCCGGCAGGCGGCGTGCATGGTGATGCGGTCTACAGTCAGGAGGCACTCGATCGAATTGTCACCCAGCTAATGGAGCAGCATCAAGCCGGCAATGCACCAGGTCCAGCGTCAGAGGAGGCCATCGAGTCCCTCCCAAAGAAGACGATCTCGCAGAAGGATGTGGGTGAGAGTGGTACTGCAGACTGCTCCATTTGCATGGATGAGGCCGCTATTGGTGCGACTGTTACTGAGCTGCCATGCGGTCACTGGTTCCACCACGAGTGTATAAAGGCATGGCTACAGACGCACGATACTTGCCCTCACTGTCGCCAGGGCATCATGCCCAAGGACGGAGCAGCAGATGCCAACCGCGCTCGCGAACCGAGCCAAGCACCGATGAACGATATGCACTCGCCAGAGTATCAGCGTTCTAGTGTACCTGGTGAGTATCCGTTCCCCCGAGCAAATTCGGCCGGTGCGGAAGGTAGTGCCCGTGGCGATGGTAGTCGATTCAATCCGTTCAGAGTCTCAGAGTCGCCAGAGCGTCGGCGGCAAGGCGAGTCCAGCGGCGGCATCTTCTCACGCATGCGCGAAGCATTCAGCCCAGGCGGCAACCCGCCTCCCAACAATGGAGGCAATCCAAACAACAACAACGAGACCGGCGGTAGCAGATGATGATGACGATGAGGCGAGAGGCGTTGGGAGATGGACACATTCACACATTGACACCGCGGTAACAGAACCGCGTTTTGCATGGCATTGAGCGCTCACATGTTGTTTTGTATAGTACTGGAGCGTTTCGGAGTGCCAGGCCCCAGTCGACGACGAGGCCGCGTTGGGGCGAGACTTTCGAGGTTGGCGTCGTGGGTTCGAAGGGATAGATCCGAGGATTGGTCGACTTCGAGCGATGATTCGAGCGTATGATTGAGTATTATTTCGGGTTGGGCGTGACGGCGCTTGGGAGGTCAGCGATGCATCCGATGGATTGACCTAGATACCCGGTACAGAATTTCTACTTTGCAATGTTCGACATGCCATCCAGTTGCACCTCTGTTCAGGGGCTGAAAGTTTCCAGGCTAAATGTTTCCAGGCTGGTCGTCCAGTTTCGACATACCTATGGACGTACCTATCTCTCAATCACTGTCTCGAAGACTATGGCTCTCCACTGAGCTATTGAATCGCCTTCGAAAAGTTTCGGACGTCCATGAAATGCTTGGGACTGGATCGTGGCATGATATCCTTACCGACTTCACCTCGTGTAGCTGCTTTGACTTCTTGGGTTCATCGGCCCTATCTAGAAAGGTCTTCCGCCTCCTGATTCCTTCAGACTGGAAAGTTTCAAAGCCCTTGAGGCGTCGCCAGTTGGCTGGTTAATTCGAGATGCTCGCGAGATCTACTCGAGAACTTGAGTCTGTCTCAGGCCAATTGGTCTGCTCCATGCGCTATGTGCAACTGAGCGGACAAGTACGCAGAAGAGTCGGGTCGTCCAAAGCGAGCACGGATCTGAGGCCAGAATTGAGACGATGAATGAGCGGATTAGTACAGAGTACATGTACTTTGTGCCGTTGGTAGACTTGACTCAAGGGAGCGTGGACCCCCGAGCCAGACTTTCACATCGACAGAACATGCATACTCCCAAATTGGCTGATTCAAGGAAACTTTCCCTATACCATCTGTCGTATTCAATGCTGCTTGCTGCTCCACACTTCAAACATCTCCCCAAAAATGCTCCAACACACGCCAACCTCTGAGGGTATAAAGAATCGAACAACAAATCACATATTTGAGACTGAGCCTCCTGACCTCCCATCCTGACAGCGAACTTCTGGCCTCGTCTTCTACTTTCCAGCCCGCTGCTTGCTGTAAATCGATATGGCCCTGTCAATCTGACCATCTGCTCAACGAATTAGCTTGACCCTGCGTCTGACGAGCGAGCGAGATACATACCAGTAAACTGATACATGCACTCATCGTACGAGTAATCCATGTAGTTGTGAATGGAGTCCACACCCTTCGAATTCGGACACGAATCTTGTTTCGAGGGACAGCCATTGGTCGCAACGCGTTGCAGAGGCGTGTCGTTGACATAATCTCCACTACCCGAGCAAGCATTTCCCTGGAAAACGTGATAGAGACCGAACCAATGCCCAACCTCATGAACAGCCGTGTAACCCAGATTATAGTTCGTCGATGTTCCATTTGGCATGCTGTCCGCCAGACACATGCACCCATCGAGGACTTGATCGGTGGTGGAGGGGTTGCCGAGGGGAAAGTAGCAGAAGCCAAGGAGGCCGCCGGGGAGGTCCGAGGTCAAGTAGAGGTTGAGGTCGGCGTAGCTGCCTTGACGGAGGGCGGATTTCATTTCGTATTCGGTGGAGGTTTCTTGGCCGGCGGCAGCCCATTCGTCGTTGACAGTGAAGTTGATGGATTTGGTGTTGAAGGTGATGCCCATTGGGGCGTAGGCTTCGTTCACTACGGCCATCTGAGCAAAGAGGAGTCAGACTTGCACTTGATATCTTTCCAAGATTGTCAATTTACCTGTTCTTGAACCATGGCCTTGGTGTAGAGGCTTCTCTTCCGCTGAGAGGTAACAACATGGACGTAGGTGTCGACGGTGCGGTTCTCAGCCTTGCTAACATCTACCACCTTGGAGAAGTACGCTTCGTTAAGTTCGACTCTGAGGTTGTCGTCCGGCTCAGCCGTTCCGCAACGCGTGAGTTCGCCTGCAGCCGCGAGCCCAGCCGCGACAATGAGGAAGAAAGACTGGAACTTCATGTTGAAGGAATGAAAAGAATCGTAAGTAGAGCAGTGAACGAAAGGCCGTGAAAAGGAGCGTCGAAGGGTACTGCGGGAACACTGAGAAGTCACCTACCGCTCTTTATACAGATTCTCATCCAACGGAGTAATCTATCTGTGCAACCATACACGCACAGATAAAGCGCGTGTCGGATTGATCGTCACCAGGTCGTGTTTGCTGTCGCAGGTGCAGCATGCAGAAATGGAGGACGCCACAAGGCCAAGAGAGCCATGCAGGAAGCTTGTCATCGTAGCTTCTCCAGTCACATCCACGAAGAAGGCCATCGCAAAAGTCATCCACTCATGCTGAAGCACACCATTGCCTTGGCTTTGTGGAGTAAACGGCATAGAAAAGGTGTTGTGGCGTTGGACTGGTCGCATGCTCAGATTGAGTATTGTCCTGTCTGATTTCGGAGACACCATTTCTGGTCTTGTGAGCTTGGAGGGTAGACGGGCGGCGTCTGAATGGAGAAATCCATCTTTGGTCCTAGATGTAGCTAGCCGCGTCGGTGGTACTGTACGTGGATCCAGCGGGCTGGGTAGAGAGAGTGTGTGTCCCGTTTGGAGTGGTGGTACGGGCGGCTTGCTGGGTGGATGAAACACGACTTGACCTGTCGAGCACTGGGTGAAAACCGACGAGGTGGACTACGCTCCTCATATATTCGATGGCCGCCATCAAGGTGACAAGGTCAAGGATCTTGGAGACGTTTGAGATTGCCGTCCGGTCGGGTTCCGCGCACTTCTCTTGGCGACGTGTCTCTTTCTTCCGTCCTCGCTTCTGGTTGTTCCATCCGATGCAGACTACCGGCCTCGTGCAAGGACGCAACCCAGCGCGTCAGGCGTCCCTCTGTGAGATGAGGATACTTGCGCGTTGCACGGCCCCCCACGGCTATCACGAGAGAACAGCCAGTCCGAACGCTCCAGGAGGCCGTTATCTTCGACATCGCACGAACATCTCTCCAGGGAGCACAAAGCATGAAGGAACACGCTCTTCTGTGAGAGGCCAGACATGCTGCCGCTGCGGTGCTGTCGCCACGCGATGTTATCACCCGGCTGGAAAGAATTGACGCGAGACGAGGTCGATCAGGCAGACGGCAGTCTTCCCTCTTGGTGGCCGGGCATTCCGAGGACATCCATGGTAGAGCAAAGAGGGTCTCTTGATGCAAAGGAAGCTTCGTTGCAAGAGGTGTTGTCATCAGGAGGGAGTTCTCTGGAAAGTTTGCGGTGCTTCACCCACGTGGCTGCCTCGTGGCTGGCGTCCACCAGTCTAGACTTCACCTCTCGCCAGCTTCTTCTTCGAGCCTCCGCTCGCCTCTAATCCCCCAATGTTCAAGCCTTTTGCTCGCTATTAAGATTTAAGTGGCTTGAAAGATGCGAATCTGCTCTCCTGATGTCTTTACAACCCGCGCTTCTGGCAAAATGAGGCTTGACGCATCCTTTTCGACAGGGTTCCTTCTGATGAGACGACACCGCAAGAAAGCCTTCATGCTTGGCATGTAGAATGCTCAGACCTTTGGAAAGGTTCTTGCGATGCTTATCTTCACAAAGCTCCTCACATGTTCCTGGTGGAGAGGAGGCTGCCAGGCAAGTTGATCCATTCTACCTGTCGATATCATGACCCGTCTAGCACTTCGAGCATCGATTGCTCTCTCCTTGGTCAACATTGCCGTTGCAGGTCCTGTGGTTACAGGCACTTGTGCTCCAGTGGCTGCTGTTGTGTCGATCTTGAATGTCTACACCGGAGTCAGTTCCTTCTGCTCGACGTGGCTGCAGATTAAAACTTCGACGAGCACGACCACCTCAACGTCCGTAGTATCTACGACCAGCCATAGCACCCAGACAACTGGCACGGGTTTTGCGACTGCGGACGCGGTGACCGTCACAGCATCGACATCGACCATCACTGCTGCCGCCCGAACCACTACAGTAAGCTTGCTTGATTCGAAAGAAGATTGAGGATAGTGACAATTTGTCCAGCTTACTGCCGACCCGACCACGGTGACACTCGATACGACAACGGTCACTGCGGACACGTCCACGATTGTCATAACAGATACGGCGTACTCCACCTTGTATGGTTACTCATCGGCAGGCTCAGGCAATGGTCCCTCCAAACGTGAGGCTGCGGCCGATCCAGCAACGTCGCCAACGACAACAAGCACAAGCAGCGCACCAACGTTGCCTGCCGCGCTGCAAGCATTAGCAGCCGTCGCGAGCACTCAGATCTCGTCAGCTTGCAGCTGTTTTAAAATCCCGACTCCAAGTACGACGGTCACTGCTAGGACCACTGTGACTAGCACCAGCGTCGACGTCAGTCATTTGGGTACTCTTTTTGATGCTAGACTAACAATTTGGTCAGACTGTGAAGATCGCTGCAAAGCAAACAATAACTCCTACGACGACGAAGACTCCTCTCACGACTACGACGCCAATATCCACACAATACACTACCCCAACCTCGTATGTCACGCCTGCCACGACCGTAACACCGACGACAACGGTCCACAGCACAATGACTATTGAAACACTACTAGCACCCACAGCGGGCTGTGCTGTGGGCACAACATTTACAGCGCGAGATGGATCTCAATATCGCGTGGACTGTGGCTATAAGTTCTACACCGGTCGACAGGTTTCTGGGGTTGATCCGTTCACCACCCCTGACTTCACGACTTGCATAAATTACTGCATGTCAGAGGGAACGGACTGCATGGCGGTCATGTTCTATGAAGACTCTAAGCTCTGCAAGCTCATGGCCGAGTCAGGCTACCTGGCTAGCAATGAGCACTCGAACTTGATTGATACAGCCTTCCGAATGTCGGGTCCTTCTTCTGCTCGAAGTCCGCAGCAGTTACTCATCAACGGTGGCTTTGATAGTGGAGATGCTAGCCCATGGCAACACGCTACAGGCTCTATGGCGAACTGCCCTGGTGGCTCGCCGGCGACGTTCAGCATTCAAGGCGGGCAAGGGTGAGTATTCATTACACATCTCGTTGGTCTTGATGAAACTGACATACTTCTGACCAGAGTCCTCAACTATCCGCTCTCGACCTGCACGGGCAGTAACAATCCTATTCTCTTCGACAGCATCCAACAGCCCCTCTCTCTGCCTATGAACTCTTCCTGGATCATCACCGGGGACATTTACAATTTCGGAAATCCGGCCTTTGATGTCGAACTCAAATTCCAAGACCAAGGCGACGTCGTGACTGGATATGTGGGCTTCCCCTCCGACCACGTCCCTCCGCTCGCCAGTGGGGTCAACCGTGACTTCACCGACATTCTGTATCAGCTCACCATAGACACAAATGGCAGCAATGACACAAAACTGGCCTTTGACAACCTGGCCTTGACGGTATTCGATCCCAGTCCAGGCGCCAACCCTTACCCACGTCCTCGGAGACAAGTTCTATCAAACAACGACTTCTCTTCTGGAGTGGTTGATCCATGGGAGCTCAATACGTCTTCCGGCTCGCTGAACGTCGTCAATGGTGCAGCAAGGATGGTGCTCAACAAACGCAATAGCCGGGTAACAAACGTCGATGGTACTATGTCTCAGAACTTCTACGACACAACGCAAGTTGGTGGTGGTCAGACCTTTCAGTTTACAGCATCTGTGGGGTTGTCCTTGACTCCGACCTCACCAAGAGCTACGACCTGTTCGTTCTCGCTCTATCTGGGCGGCCAATCTCTCTGGACGCAAAGCGCGACTTCGTCCCAGACATGGTCCGTCAACGTTACGGATACCTACAGGGATAACAAAAACACGGCCACATCCGTTCAACTGGGTGTGCGATGCTCTGGGCCTGGAAATATGGATTATGCTGCATTTGATGATCTGTATCTTACACTGAATGTTTGATGTACTGACGACAGGGCTGCAACCGCACACATACCGGAATTGATAGCTAATAAGACGATAGATACAAATACAGCAGATGCTCTGTTGTGACGTCCATACTGTTTCCAAGCTCTTACTGGTAGCACAACAACGAGACAGCTCTTTAAAATGGCTAGCTCATAAGCTGACCAACTCTGCATATCGTCGCTTGGATAGCCCTATGTGGTGGATCCGACTACGGATGGATGTCTGCTTTGGCAAGTTCTGCGAATATAAGTCTACGCCCTTCCTTTTCTGTTTCCCCATAATCTCCATCACTTCCCTCAGCTTCCACCAACACACCAGATGTTAGACCTCAAGCCGCTCATTGTTTGGCGATACCACGATGGAGCATTGAGTCCGAATCCCTGGAGTAAGTCGCTTCGAACTTTCACCATTCGATGAAATACTGACTGATTGTTTAGAGGTCGTCATCTTCCTCTGTGAACTTGGTCTACCATGGGAAATGAAAACCTTCGATCGTACAGATTCAGATGTTCGGGACAAGGAGCCTTTGGTCTCTCTTTCACCGAATGGTCGAATGCCGGTTCTGGAAGACCCAAATACTGGGGTGAAAATGTGGGAGGTACGAAGCAATAAAAGGGGGCGAGGCGTCCGTTGTCTGGCTGACGATCCTATCATTGCAGTCCGGTGCTATCATTGAGTACCTGCTTGATTACTACGACAAAGACCACCGGCTCTTGTATACGTCCTTTCCAGAGAAGTATGAGTTGAAGTCATGGATGCATTTCCAGATGAGTGGTCAAGGTCCATACTACGGGTATGTGCCAGCCTATGAATTGACTCGCTTCGTCGTTCGCTGACCAACGTCCAACAGACAAAGAACATGGTTCCTTCACGTTCGTCGATCTTGAAAAACCACCTATTCTTAGCGAGGCTAACACATCAACCAGCTCCACCACGAACAACTTCCCAGCGCCCAAGAACGCTACGCCAACGAAATCAAACGCATCCTCGGCGTCATCGACAAACACCTCATCCGCAGAAACCAGCAATGGCTCGTCGGTAACAAAATGACTTTCGTCGACCTCATGTTTGTACCCTGGAACACTTTGCTCATGATGTTCATGATGGCGCCCGACTTCGGTACTGAGTGGCAGGAGAAGTATCCGAAGTGCTGGGACTGGCATCAGAGGTTGCTGGCAGTGGAGAGTGTGAAGAAGGCTCAGGAGTTTGCACAGGCGAATGTTAAGGCTGATCCGGGGTCGACGATCGGGGTGAAGAATGTGGAGGATATTGAAGGGTCGTGATGCTTGGTAGGTTGAAGAGTAAGAGAGTGGACGTCGAAGCCCCTTTGCCATCACTGGGGGTTACAGTTCTGCTCTACATAGTGTCTCAACAGGCTCTGCGAGGAATAGATTGGTAGAGATGGTTCCTGTGGGCTGCTTCCGGTAGTCAGGAAGTACGAATCATTCAGTCCCCAGAAACTGCTTCTCGATTGAGCTGTTGCATAGTCCTCAAGCATTCGGAACGTTCATGAAGTTGTCGGGATGGAAGCTGATACATTGGGAATGCGGGACTTCACTTCTGGGCCAGAAATCCTTTGGTTTCAGGCATGCTAATCCTCACTCCTGGAGAGGCTCTGCCTCAAGTGTCAGCAACACCATCCTTCGATTCAAGGCACAATACCCTTCAGTTCTAGGCAAACTTGCTCTCTCTTTTTGGGAGCCCTAACTTCATTTCCGATTTAGTCTTTCTTCATTTCTCCTTTCACTTTATACCGACGATTGTTCTGAGGCTAAATCTTTCGAAACAGAAACTTGAATCCCAGCTCACTATCCGTCATCGCATACCATCTCCAAGGGCCGCGAAACCGAGATATTTTGCTGTTTGGTTTGGCTCGCATCGAGGTGCTGCAAGAAGCGATCTCACAGAAGATTCGAGACCTCAGTCCAATGAGTAGAGCATCGACAGCCCTAAAGTCTTCATTTCTAGGAGATACATGCGTGATACACCTGTGATCTTCGGTACGGGGACGAGATCATCGAGCTCATATTGAACTTGATGTCTCCTCAACATCTGCTAGAATCGAGCAGATTGAAGACAGTTTTGCGGGCTCAGCAATAGCCTAATACGTAGAGTTGGATGATCCGTGAATGTTTCCAGCTATGCTGCTGAAGGTTGCGTTGTCTGTACTCCTGAATGGAGTATACCTGTGTGTCGGATCTCCGCGAAACGGTGCATGACTGTGTGCTCCAATAGAAGGTGGTAGACTCAAGAAGGAAGTCGATGATGGAGATGGCCACTGCCGATATAGTCAGAAAGATCAAGAGCGCCGCTGTAAGCTCTCCTTCGGCACAACCATGTGGAGAGCAGATTGAAGTACTGCGAGCAATCTCACAGATATCTCAAGCTATCAAGCCAACGGCCGACGCATCAAGGGCTTTGAAAGTTTCCATTCCTAAGAGATACTGCAATCCATTCCAAGAGCTACCTATCCTCTGTTCTGGATATCAAGCTACAGTCTCCAAGTCATCCAGAGCCTCCTACTGCATAATGCTCCGGGTGCTGAAGAGCTCCTTGAGCTCCTCCATCTTCTCCTTGGCATCATCTGCCTTGGTCTTCTTCCTGCTCATCGACATGCTGGCCAACGCCTCCTTCTTCTTCTGTAAGGCCAGGATCCTCTCCTCAACACTGCCGCTGATGCTGAAGTGCTTAATCGTCACGTTTCTCTTCTGACCGATACGATGAACGCGGTCCGTCGCCTGGTGCTCAGCTTGCGGATTGTATCTAAAGGTAAAAGATAGGTCAGTGAACGTCTTCAACATGTTGCGGGATGTTTACGTACCCAGGTTCCATGATGTACGCCTTGTTAGCAGCCGTGAAGTTGAGACCTTGGCCACCAGCCTTGATGGAGACCAAGAGAACTCTGACCTCGTCGATGGTGTTGAAAGTGTGCAAAGCCTGTGACCGCTGCTTGACAGACATCGAGCCGTCAATGCGAGTGCAGCCGATATTGGCATTGTCGAGAGCGTATTCGATGAGATCGAGGTACTGGGTCCAGCCACTGAAAACGACTGAGCGGATCGGTGGCTCGCCTGGGGGAAGCTCTGCAGTCTCCTTGGCAGACTGCTCCAACTCTCGAAGAAGCTCCTTGACTTTGGTGGAGGGTCCGGTGTAAGTATCAGGATCCCACTTGGCTCCTGGTTTGCCCTTCTCGGCGCGTTCTCCTCTGATCCGATCGAGGACCGACTGCCGCAGAGGGTAGAGGTCGAACTTGACGTACGACTCACAGTGGGGGCATGTGTGGAAGTTGTCAACGGTGAGAGTTGCTTTGACCTCCTTCTCATGCCGCTCCGTGCATTTCGAGCAAATAAGATGGTAGCACGGGGTGAGATGGCCCAGAAGATCCTTGCTGTCGTCGACTTCATCATCTTCAGAATCAGACAAATCCTCGTCGTCGGACGGTCTGTGGACAAGCTGAGCGCCGCAAGAAGTACACGAATCCGCCTCGCTATCGAAGAATGTGTTGAGAAGATCGTAAGCGGCTTTCTCCGAGACGAAAGCCCCCTCGTTGTCAGCTTCATCGTCGCCACCAATGTCCAAGACGATGGCGTTGTTCTGATCGTGTCCAACGATCTCATCCATGTCGTCTTGATTGAGCATCTCTCTACCGTGAGCACAAATAGCCCTCATGCGACCGATAGATTTGAGGATGTGAGCATAAGCTTTGCCCTTGAGCACAGAGCCTCCCTGTGAGATTCCAGCAAACTGCATGCCAGCCTTGACAGCGAATTGCTTGTAAAGAGATGCCTCCTCGCCTGAGAAGTTCAGGCGGACTCGCTCGACAGTCTTGTCTGGCAGGTCGATGGTGTTCTTCGTACGGCGGAGGGTGACGCCGCGGACGAGGATCTGAAGTTGCTCAATGACATTGACATCGCCGTTCTTGAATGGTGCCATGATATACTGAGCCCAAATGTTGGAGCTGTCGAATGGTGTAAGATGGAGGAACTTGAACAGGGCGCCTAGGTCGTGCAAGGAGTTCTGCACTGGTGTGCCAGTAAGAGCCCACTTTCTCTCAGCATAAAGAGCACAGCAAGCCTTTGAGACCTGCGTTGAGGGGTTCCGAATTGAATGCGCTTCATCAAGGATGGTGCGAAACCAGTTGATACACATCAGTGCGTTGAGCTTGCCATGCAACTCCGATGCCACTGTGTTGTAGGAGGTCAGGACGATGTCGTACTTAGACAGTTTCTCCAGATCCTGGATTCTGGACGAGCCATGGTAGGTGTAGACCCGTAACTTTCCCTCTGCGGTGTGGTTGCGGATCTGCTCCTGCCAGTTGGAAAGGACAGACTTCGGGCAGATGATCAGGGTCGCCTTCGAATTGACGAGCTCCTCGCCATCGACTTCTGGTCCCTCTTCCCGGCGGAAGCGACGAGCTTCCTCTCTCGTCTCTGCAATGAGGGCGAGCATGCTGAGTGTCTTTCCCAGGCCCATCACGTCAGCCAGAATGCCACCTTGGATGTAGTCTGGCTTTTCGGTGACCACTTGATCCGTTATGAGGTGATACCAGGACGGACGACCGTTGTCTTGGCTCCGGAACTTCCACAAGGAATGTGCCGGGAGATCGTAGCCGTCGTAATCAGACCGCTCACGGTCCATGAGGAAGTGAAGAGCCTTTTTCTGATGCTCCATCAGTGGGCTGGTGACGATATCGGCGTTGCACTCCATCTCCGGCAAATCCTCGTCTTTGTCCAAGCTGTCGAACATGGAGCTGGTTTCCCGTAGAATTTGTTCCACCGTCCGTCCGTAGCCACCGCTGCCCGACGCCTGCACCCGCTGCTGGTTTCCGCCTTTTGTTGTGCCGTAGGACTTGCGCAGATCATGGGGGTTCCATACTTCCTTGCCTGTTCCATAGATAGGCGTGCTGAGGAAGAGCTGCTTCTGTGAGAGCCACTTGCCGATTCGTTCAACGACCTTTGCATCCTTGGGTACCGTGAGTAGGACTTCAACCTTGAGCGCTCTCGACACTTTCTCCCCAGGCACTTCGTTGCCTCTATCTCGGTCCGCCAGGAAGACCTTGAAGTCGACCTTGGTGACCTTGGCGCCGTCGAGCAATGGGCAAAGACCGGCGGCGAGACGGAGGTCCTAATGAACGTCAGTAACACAATCTCTCGGTCACAAAACGGTCGTCAGAGGCAATGAATGCATCACTACGGGCTCAGGCCTTGCAAATGCCCGTGGGGATACGTACGAGGTTGCCAAATTTCGCGCCCGACTTATCCACGAGGGAGATGAACTGGGTGCCGGGTAGACGGGTGTAATCGACCTTCATACGAGGCCAGCGTCCCTTGAGTCCCTTCGCCGCATTTGCCACTGGAACTCGGAAGGCGTTTGCAGTGCCATGAAGAACGCCCAAGGTCACGCGCTCGCTGCTGCTGTCCTTGACGGTGACGCTCTCCTTGATGATCTGTACGTCATCGTCGTCGTTTGTCAAGTCGATTGGCTCGGTGGCTCCATTCGCGGTCGAGATAGACTGTTCGGCGGCCTTCTTGCGTTCGTCTTTGATGTGATCGGAGATCATGCCGCTGCCGCCACCGGTGCCGAAAGTCGTCTTTGGTTTCTTATGGCCTTCATTGTCATCTTCGTTGATGTCGCTGGCCTGAGCCTTGCGCTTGATGGGGGCATCGCGGCGGTCGGTAAGGCCATTAAGATTCTCGATCATCTGGCCGGCGCCGAACTCGCGCTCATCATCGCCGTTCTCCGCGGCTGTTGGCAATTGCTGCTTAGCTGTCGGGTTGAGCAGCGCCTTGGGGTCGAAGGTTGCTGGTGAGAATGGGTCGTCAGTTGTTTCCATGACGAAGTTGACGGCACGGGCGCGGAGTGGTTGGATGTTGGTGGGTGTCTGATGTGGTGGAAGTCGAGGTGGCTGTTGTTTGGTGTGGTTTGAAAGAAGACGACGAGGCGCGCAAGATGAGGTTTTATGCGGGCGCTGCAGCTTGCGCACGGACGCCAAATCGCTCCATGTGAAAGCATGTGATGTGAAGTGAAGGGGAGATAGGCCAATAAGCGACACGAAAAACGCTCTCACTCTCAGCACGTACCTGCCGTTTGAGGCTTCTGTTCAGCCTTGGCTTTCGCCTTCTGCTTGGCAAACGCCTTCGGATTGAGCAGTTGAGCGGGATTCATCGTTGAATATGCTGGCCCTCGAGTGCCCGGTGGCAAGTCGTTCGTTCGGTTCTCACGGAGGATCGAAAGAGGATTCTAGGCTGTGTCTTGATGCTACGCTCATCTCGGAATGTTCGCCAAAACGCCAGAAGGACCCAAATGCAACAGAAGCTTCAACAAGAGATGCATTCACTGTTTGTGTGAAAGGCGATGGACTCGATGACACAAGTGAAGTCGACGCGATTGTGGCTGAACACGCTAAGAGCGGACCGGGCCGGTACGTGTATCAGTGGCAAGCGCGAAGCTCTCTTCAAGAACCACTTGCACCTCTAGGTTACTTCTACAATCCGATCATCTGGCCCACAAACGGAAATATGATGGTTCGATTTGCGATGGAAAGATTTGCGGAGGCCTCCCACTGCGTTCTGGATGACTAGGCTATTGACTAGGCTATGCCCAAAACCATTGTAACATCCAGGCTTCCAGGAATTACGATCGCAAGATAGGATTGATTCCACCAGAGATGACAAGGCTTCGTCGAACCTCGATGTCAACTCTATGCACTGGCTGCTTGAGCCGAAGCTGGAGCACAAAATGAAACACAGCCAATGGAGCATTGTACGAAGCATCCCCAACTTCTCCGTAAGATGCTGAGCCTCTGGAAAGAGCTCTATGGCCCTCGAAAGACGCTACTCGGGTGGGACAGTCCTCCGTTATCGATTTGACACCTGAGCTTGAGAGAATCAGATTTGATCAATGATCTCACGCCGATAATGCCCTCATCTCAGCAGTTTTCAGTTCCCACGGAAAAGCGATCCAAGAGCATCAAGACTTGGAACAACCTCCCATAAGCTTGACGACATTGCCACTGGGAACAGACTCAAGCACAGCGAACGCGCTCGTAGTGGTCTCAAGATCACAGGAGACGTCTGCCGGTAAGTCAAAGTGGTGGCATGGACCCATCACTAATCAGCCATCAAGGTCGCCATCGTACGAGCTTATTTCATTCCTTATCTCGACTACACCTCATCATTGCGACCTCTCACACCACAATTCATTCATCGGCTTCCCCGATTTCACTATTTAGGAGGCCTCCTTCTGCTGAGTACCACTGAAACCACCGCACCACTCTGGCCGATTCTTGGTATAAATCTCCATCACAGGCTTGTGCTTGTTATCCTCCGCCGGGTCATCTCTAAACCAATCATCCATCATCAGTACATCCTCACCCTCATTCAACCGAACTGGAGAGCACTTACACAGTCCCACCCTTCAGAATCGTAATTCCCGGGAAAGACTCGCCATTCGCGACCATCACACAAGCACACTTGCCACAGTTTCGATACCGCACAGCATTCCCCGAATCACCAGTCCGTTCGAACTTGAAGTCCTCGCCGGAGAGCTTCTTGAACTGCCAGCCATCAGCATGCAGCGAGAAGCTAAGGGATGATTGTGCGACTGACCTTGTCATTGGGAATCATGAGGTTAAAACTCCCATTCGAGCCCGCTGTTTTCTTGCATGGGATGCAGAAACAGACCGCCTGTTGCCCTCAGTCGATGTCCTCGACATTAAGTGGCCTGGGAACACTCACAGCGGCCAAAGGCTCGCCCTCGTACTCATACGTCCAGTCACCGCAGACACAGCTTCCCTTGGTCGGCATCTTCAACGAATCTCAAGGTGATGAAACTTTCGAAACTACTCTCAAGAATATCAGCCACGCTTTCTCCATTTTATACATCCCCCACCAAGCCAACAAATGCCATCACACCACCATGACCAATTTCCAAGACAGGGAGAGTTGGCATGTCAGCTTACCTTTTCGAGCCGTCCCAACAACAAGCACAAGGATACCAGATCTGGATGAGAAGGGGAGCCCTGATCTTGTTACGTTCTACCTCACGAACTTCTTGACTCGCCGGCCGGCTCTCGTCGGTTGTCGACAAGGACTTTATTCCCAGCGAAGACCCCACCATGACGTACGCTAGAAGGCTTTCGAATCTATCTCGCAAAAGCCGGAACGACAACATTGTTCACCATAGCATTCGGTAGCTCAGCGGTTGTCGCCTGTCAGGAGATGCGAGACGTACAAGGCTCTCGTTAATTTCATTCCTACACCACCTACATGCAGTCAGACTCAGCTTAGGCATTGCTTAGTCGTTCGCAAGCGGAAACGAGCCTTAATTGAATGAGCGACAAGACATGGATCGGCGACGTGATTGAAAATTAAAAAAAAAACGCAAATCTGACAGCCATACGCAGCGTGAATTAACCCGAAGATTGAAATTCAAGGAGTAAGCCGTCCCGTAACAAAACATCACGAGGTATCAATTCATCCTAGGCGACAGAGAGTATCCTATATCCCGATCAAAGTAAACGCCAATCAAGAGCTCAACCGAGCCGAGTGCTGCTGTGTAGCATCTTCCATATCACTGTCCGCATCCCGAGAACCGACCTCTGACCACGAGTCTGGGGTTGCCACACCATCGCCTTCTTCTGAGAGCATATCGACGTCGCTATCCTCTACCAAATCGACAACTTCAACGTTGGACACTTCACTCCGTGCTCGCGACTCGGGTCGAGATCGAGGCGGCGATACGGACGCAAAGGTATCAGAATCGGAGTCAGTTTGGAAGCCAAATGACGAGTGAGCACGAGACGTGGGCGTTCTCGCACCGTCATGCGGGACGTCCTCGCTCACGTCGACGAGTTGTGGCGTTTCGCGGTCGAGTGTATGTGTGCTGGTGCTAGCAGGCGGCGATACGACGTCTGGCGCAGAGTAGAAGCTTGAATCCATGACGTCCGGTACTGGCTGCGGAGTGTTGGAAGCATCACGGACGGGGTCATAGGGAAGGGTAGAGCCGTTTGACGAGGGAGGTGCTTGTGCAACCTGAGCATCGAAGTTGGCTAGACGGGCCCGAGTGAGCTCTGGTGTAAGTCTGTACAGCTCGTCTGATACTTCGGGTGGTGCTGTAGAAGGTGCCAGAGACAGTGGCTCCTGAGATGGCGAGAACCTGTGATCGAATATGTCGCCCCAATTAGGAGCTTGTACAGCCGGAGGGGTTGACGGCGTGAGGTCTAGGAGGGGCTGAGGCTGTGCAAACACTGGCCTTGGAGTTGAAGGCTCAGCGTTAGCGATGGCATGTGCAGCTTGCTGATCGTCCATATCCTTAAGACTGGCAGCGATAGCAGCCCTCAGGTCAGCATCGTCCTCCTCCTGGCGGCGAGCTTGTCGAACAGTAGCAGCGTTGGTTGTACTCTCTTGCTCCGACAGCGACATCGCAATTGCAAGCTGTTCCTCGTAGCTCAGCTCCTCGTGATTGGTCGGTGCTTGCGCTGGTTGCCTTACTGTCGATAGGTCTATCGGAGAGAAACTTCCAGGGACTGATATTGGTGGCGAAGGTGCTCGGCGAGTGTATTCAGTAGGTGCAGAGACGGGCGGGTCTAGCTCGATCTTAGGCGGCACTGGTGGCTTCGGTGTGATACTTCGTTCCAGAAGAGCATATTCATCGCCGAAAGGGTTTGCCATGTCCGATCCCATTTGCCAACCGCTTGGACCCGCTGAGCTTGACTCGCCGACCAGAATTGGCTGTGAGAGATTGCGTTCGACTTGACGCATTTCCTCTTGAAGGGTCTCTGGGAGGGGTTCGACGGCGGGCGGAGATGGCAATGCTTCACCTTCGTTCAACTTGAGCTTCCCTTCAGCGTCCACAAGTTCATCGAAAGTAGGTGTTGGTGGCGTTTCTAATCCTTCGGCCTTTGCAGCTGCTTTCCGTCTTTGCTGGAGTTCAAGCATCTGCTGGTTGCGTCTAGCAAGGTATTCTCGGCCTTTTCGTCTTCGTTCCTCTGCTTCGTTCGGATCTTTTGGTCCTTGTATGGGTATCCTGCGGATAGTGCTTGCATTTGAAAGGCTTCTGCCTGTTGCGAGAGCCGCTGCATCTCGGCTGCCTTCAGCTTCACGCTTTAGGCCTGCCACTACGTTAGCAGATGTCCATGTTTGCTCTCCACGCGTTCATGTCTATTTCAAGACTAGAAAATGTCCCAGCGGCAGCTATAGCTGAGCTTGTTGCCTTTTCCTGCCGCAACTCGGGGGAGAACGTTGCCCAGTGCCCACGAAGACATACCTTCTACGTCTGCTATTGTCTGCCCTTCGAAAGCAAATGCCTCTGCTTCTCTCCGGCTCTGAGGATCAAGCTCTTCTCCTATTTGCCGAAGCAACTCGGCAATCTTGCGTCGCTGCTCTTCGATCCATTGCTGGACTTGTGGGTTCTCGATTACGGCGAGGCCAAGTGCGGTGATGATGGAGATCGATAGGATGATACCTTTGAAGCATTACTGTCAGCCATATTTCACCTGGCGTGTCGTAGTCGCGTGCCAGACGTGAAGCCTTGTCTGACCGCTAGACACAGCTCCAAGTCAAGTCTCGGAGATAGTGGACATATACCTTTGGCCACCGCGGCAGGCATCTTGTTGGAAGACGACCAGCTGGTCAACAGGCGGGTTTCAAAGCGATGGAAATTCCAGATGCCGCGACACTCCTCAACTCCAGAGGTACCTGATTTCAAGGACTCGAGGACATTAGGGAGGAGGCAAAGCAAGTTCCAGGTGCAAGGCGGCAGCTTACGACAAGATGCTGACCCTTCCGGTTCAGGGATGGCTTATCGGCCTGGCGATTAAGGCAGCCCCGCGTTGTGGCGTTGTCCTCGTGCTTGGAAGACAACAACTCCGAAGAAAATATATATATCAAGCACATTAAACAAATAGTGGTGTAAGTAATGATCGCACAAGGGCAAAACGAGAAGAGAATTCGTATGGACCTTCGAGAAGCTGCACAGCAGATTGCACAACGTTAACGCATCGCCAGCTATCCCCGAGGATCACGCGAGGCATCAGGCTTGCGTCAAGCGCTCTGAGGTAGAGACATCGTAGACCGGATCTGTAGCGATTCTATGTTTTTGACCCGCCTGTAAGCTTCGAAAACTCGGCCAGCCTTTCGAAGACGTTGACTCCATTCCATCTCTCAGACTCATTGGAATTAGTTGAGGTCTCGAGCGTCGGCATGCCGGTCTGCTCTATACAGAAGCTGGCAGACACACTGCCCCATCGAGCAGCCTCAACAAGGTCGTTGGTTCTGACAAGGCCGACTGCGAATCCACCAAGGAATCCGTTGCCGCCTCCTGTCGGATCTAGAACTTTATTACTCGCGTCTTTGTGGCAAGCAGGCAGCCATTGTCGATTAGTCTGCGAGCACACGAAGCACCCTGAGGCTCCTGATCGGACCACGACTGCGCCTTTGCCATTCGCCCCGATGCCGTCCTTCAACAGACGACCTGCGAGATCCTCTATTACTGAGACCCGAACATCATCTGTCGATGTGTCTCCGAAAAGAGCACCGAGCTCCTCGTGATTTGGACTGATCACGTCGATGTATTTGAGAGCCTTCATGGTGTTCTCAAGCTCGTCCTGCGTGGCAAGATCCGGTACAGGCTCCCAGATGAAGTATGGCCGAGGGAAGTCAGCACCGAACGCTTTGCGGCGGCCTTCAAGAATCCCCTTGACTTGATCGATACATCTTAATGGGTGGCAGATGAGATGGAAGCTTTTTGCCTTGAGAAGTTCCGGAGTGAGGTCTTCTGCCGTGATTCGCTTCTTCTCAGTCAGGTACTTGAAAGCCCGGTGTTGATTGCCGCTGTAGCCATTCCATCCTCGTGTCGTCGGCGCTGCTCGCTCTCGGATGAGGACGCCCGTATCCCAAGATTCAATGATAGAGTGAAGCTCTGGTGGAAAGTCGGTGCCTGCGTCGATGATCCAGCCTACAGACTTTGATCGAGGCGGTTGAGAGAAGAGACGGGCTCCTATCGCCGAGTACGTGCCGGCTCCTCCGATGACATTCAGCTTTGGTTCCTCGTTTGAATGCTGTGGAGGGTAGATGTCATCTAGACGGCGAGAGTCAGTGTTGGGGGACAACGTGCTCCGAAACACGTTTCCAATGGCGTGGCACTGGATCTTTTCTCCGAGAGATTGAAACGAAAGTCGGGCCAGCCTTACCTATGATGAACATGCCCGTGGTGACAAAGTCGATGTCGCTCTGGCCATCGCCTGTCGCCATGGTCTTGTCTACAGGCAAGGTTGGTGTGAGATGGATGTCTTGCGGCTAGTTCTACAGTGTGAGGTAGGGCTGAGTTCGGCGGGAGTGGCTGCGCTACGCAAGATCCACCCGTGTCAGTAGCTGGCTGAAGCGTCGCCGACCTCAGACGAGTGCCCTGGACAAAGACTCCTGCTCCAAACTCCTCCTCTACCATCATTCACCCATCTCCCCGCCCAGAGCAGCTGTTGTGCACGCAAACACCACCTGCGCGCACCCGCTATCGCCGATCTATTGCAATCCCTGTTCACCTCAGCGAGGGCTGGCCGGTCACGAGCCGCATACGAAGCCCACACCTCATCTGACAATGTCGAACATTGGCTCCATGCAGACTCTGATCAAGCGGTATTTCTCCCCTCTCTCCTCGCATTCTTCTCTATCTCTCTTCCTCTCCGGCTATGTCGGAAATGAGCCGCTACAATGGCAGCCCCGTTGCGACCGCTCCCAGAGACTCCAGCGCGCTAACACATCTCATTCGTAGGCTTGAGGCTGCCACTTCTCGATTAGAAGACATCGCCTCTTCCGCCTTCGAGCCTGCAACCAGCGCCCATGGCTCCATCTCAGCAGCCCCGCCCTCTGCTGGCGCAAAGTCATCGTCGAGCGCTCCCGACTTGCCAACGATCGCCCATACCGACAGCGCATCGACTGTGAAGCCTGCTGCCGAGCCTTTGCCTGCATCGATAAGTGATATGGACACCATCATGGACAATGAGGTCAAGGCGTTTCTGGATGCTAGCAAAGGCATAGATCCGTTGGTTGAAGAGCAGGCATCTGCAGTCGCAAAGGGCTTTGCGGACCAGAGACGGTTCTTGATGGTCACGACCAAGGCGAAGCGTCCCGATCCGCAGTCTCAGACGTTTATGGACCTTCTGAAAGATCTGCAACAAGATCTGGGAACTGCTGGTGACATCAAGGACAGTAACCGTGGCTCGCCCATGAAAGAGCATTTGGCCATGGTGGCAGAGGGCATCAGCACGTTGCAATGGCTCGTCATGGATGGCAAGCCCGCAGATGTCGTTGCGGAAATGATTGGCGGAGCAGAGATGTACGGCAACCGTGTCTTGAAGACTTATAAGGAAGGGTTCGTATGGCGATCAGTACGAAGATCTTCTCCTATACTGACAATGATCGCAGCGATCAAGCACACGTCAAATTCGTCAGGTCGTACTATTCCCTTCTCAAATCGCTACAATCTTACATCAAGAAACACTACCCTACTGGAGTCACATGGAACGCTTCTGGAATCGATGCAGCTCAGGCCAAGCGAGAAGTCGATGAGGCTCCCACAACAAACGGTGTCTCGTCGCCAGCTCCCCCTTCAGCCGCAGGTGGACCACCTCCTCCTCCTCCTCCGCCACCACTTCCACAATTCGACAATACACCTCCACCTCCCCCAGCGCCGCCAGGTGGCGCTCCAAAGGCAGCCCCCGCCGGCGACATGGGTGCAGTCTTCGAGCAGCTCAACCGAGGAGAGGCAGTCACGGCCGGTTTGAAGAAAGTTGACAAGAGCCAAATGACCCACAAGAACCCATCACTACGAGCGAACTCAACGGTACCCAGCAAAGATTCGAACGAGATCAACAGGAGTAGGAGTCCAGGACCCGAGATCAAGCCTAAGCCACCGAGCATGCGGCAAAACAGCGCCGCTTCGCCAAAGAAGGAACCAAAGAAGGAACTGGACGGCAACAAGTGGCTCATTGAGAATTTCGACTCTCCGTCCGCGCCTGTCGAAGTCGAAGTCAGCCTTCAGCATTCGCTCCTCATCACAAAGTGCAAGAACACCACGATCGTCCTGAAAGGAAAGGCTAATGCCGTCTCGATCGACAACTGCTCCCGAACGCAAATACTGGTGGAAAGCCTCGTGTCTTCCGTCGACGTGATTAAGAGTCCGAACTTTGCTGTCCAGATCACGGGAAGCCTACCAACCATCATGCTCGATCAAGTCGACGGCGCAAGCATATATCTCGGTGCTGAGAGCTTGGGAACGGAGGTCTTCACCAGCAAATGCAGCTCCATCAACATTGTCCTTCCACCGGAGAAAGAGGAGGATGACAGCAAGGAATGCCCACTGCCAGAGCAGATTGTTACAAGAGTCAAGGGCGGCAAGCTCGTGAGTGAGATTGTGGAGCATGCAGGGTAAAAGTTGTCGAGGGCGTCATCTTGTAAGAGTAGTCAAGTTGGCATGCAGGCCAGGATAGAGAGATACCTCTGTGTGCAACATCTTGTGCTAATACGATCAGCTCCCAGCTCCGTACCACTACTGCACCTCCAAGTCTCGCGTTGAAGCTGACTAACGATACTTTTCGTCTCGAGACGTCGATGCAACCTTGTTCCAACCTCACTGCAACCATTCGCACAGAATCATCTCGCTGTTAGGAGATTGCAACTGCTACGACCGACAAACTCCATTTGAGTGGACGATTGAAGTGACGCAATCTCTCTTACAACACACGTCGGATTGAGCGATTCAAGTAGACATCAAACGCCCCAGAGCCTTCCAAGAAACGGAGACTACAAACTCGACTCAAACATCAACATGGCAACCTCAAACACCAAACCCATAACCGTCATAATCATCGGCCTAGGCCAAATGGGCCGCAGTCACGCCCTGGCCTACCACACCAACCCCTCCTTCAAAATCCTCGGCCTCGTCAACCGCTCCCCTTTAAACCTCCCTCCGCCACTCTCCCAATACCCCATCCTCCCCTCTTTCGAAGAAGCACTAGCTCTCAAACCCAACCTAGTCTCCATCGCAACCCACATCGACACGCACGCAACCTACGCCACAGCAGCCCTCGAATCCGGCTCCCACGTCTTCGTCGAGAAACCCCTCTCGCCCTCCGTTGAAGAATCAGAGAGGGTGATTGAGGTTGCTCGGAAGACTGGACGGAAACTTGTTGTAGGATATATCCTCCGGCACCACCCCAGCTGGCGCACCTTCATCACTCGCGCCCGCTCCCTCGGACCCCCCTACGTCTTCCGCATGAATCTCAACCAGCAATCCACAGGACCCGCATGGCAAATCCATAAAAAGCTCCTAGAAACGACGTCCCCCGTCGTGGACTGCGGCGTGCATTACATCGATGTGATGCTACAAATTACAGATTCGAGACCGGTGCAAGTTCGCGGGATGGGCGTACGACTCAGCGAGGAGATTGATAGGGACCAAGTGAATTACGGACATCTGCAGGTGTTGTTCGAGGATGGGAGTGTAGGGTGGTATGAAGCGGCCTGGGGACCTATGGTCAGTGAGACGGCGTATTTCGTTAAAGATGTTATGGGGCCTAAGGGTGCGGTGTCGATTATTGCGGAGGAAGGGAGGGGGTCGGCGGATGTGGACGGGCATACGAAGACGAGCAGGATTAGAGTGCATGGGGTCGGAGACGAGGAGGATAAGATCTTGAAGATGGAGAATGAGCCGCGACATCAGGAGTTGTGTGAGTTGCAGCAGAGGTTTGTGGCGGAGGTTATTCGAGGGGATGGGGATTTGGAGAGGCATTGGGCGGATGCGGTGAGATCGCAGTTGGTTGTGCTGGCGGCGGATCGGTCTATGCGGGAGGGGAGGGCGGTTGATATTTGAGAAAGGATCGGGTGTAGAAGGATGCTCTGATTCGAGCAAAAATGCCCGAGACATTGACATTTGCGTATCGTTAATAGAACAGTGCTACCGAAGCGCCGCCGTCATGTTCTTTGAAGACCACCATATGCCGCTCCATGCTAGCTTGGCCGTTCCATCGTGTCTTGGTACGTTACATTATGTCGGATTGGGTGTCGTTATCGTCGAGGCCTCGACGTGTGGTATCCAGAACTTCTCTCCAAGGTGGCAAAGTGTGGTCGTATTGAAGATCCAGTGTCTTCTCTGGACCTTTCACTCTGCGATTGTGTTCGCATTTTAACTCCCTGCTTGAGGCGGACTGCTTTGCTTCTCCAGTTTCTCGGCACTATTCGTTGTGCCAGCCACAGCCTTAGGCGAAGTTGCATCGAACAGCTCGCTCACGGTCGTAACCTTGGGCCTGTCCACATTCCCGTCAGGAGGAGGCGAAGTCGCGTTCGAACGACCCCATATCCCGCTCTTCCTCTTCTCGGCAGCCCACGAGCCCCAGGAGCTCAAGTACGAGGAAGCTCTTTGGCCTGCGGCGGCTACACTCGCTTGCGCAGTCTGGAAATCCGGTCTCCTCTGTCCAGTTTTATCACTCGGGGGATTGGCGGCGGCAGCAGCCCGCGCTTCTTCTGAGCGCTTTCGCTGGGCTTCTCGCATCACCTCGATATCGGCCCACACTTTGTTGAAGGCAGATGTGACTTGGACACGTCCATCTGCGAGTCTCTTCCCAACCACTTCACGCGTTTGGTTGAAGCGCTCGTCGAGATGTAGTTCTGCCACTTGAGTGGCCAGTCGTCTTTGCACATCTTCAATGGTCAAGCCGCCAGCACAAGGATGTCGAGGTTCCACAATGTCGAATAGGTGGCTGTCTGTTGTGTCGTTCCACAGCTTGTAGTTCTCTGACTGCTGCCACGCTTCCACAAAGCCATTCGAGAACTCCAGGGAGGGATCTCCTTCCACATCGGCCAACAAGGCCTTCGGATCGCCATCCTTGTGGGTGACCAGGTATTGACGATATTTTGTTGCCGATATGAGCGCGATCAGATACTCCTCGAACTGGAGGCGGATGAACTCCTCGCTTCCAGCATATCCATGGGTAGTCGGTCTCGAAGGGTCATTCTCGTCCCACGTATCGTTCACCGCCTGCGTGAGGAAGTCGATCCAACGACGATCTGCCACAGATAGCGAGAGAGCCGGCTTCAGAGCTGGTGATATGATAGTCACAGCATCCTCGTCAAGATTCACCAACAGATCGCAATAGCGCTCTTTCTGCTGCAGAAGTAAGCTGTTAGTACTGCCAAGCACGTAGCTCTTGGTCTCCAGATCTGTGATCATATCGAGCTGCTGCAGTGGCGTGTAAGGGCCGAACATGGAGCCCTTGCCGAACAGCTGCAGCGGAAGACCGACATAGGATAGGAGAGAGGTCCGGTCGCTAGTGCGGACAGAGTCAGGCTTCTGTCGCGACTCTGCATATCGGTTCATCTGAGGATCTGCACAATCGCGCAAGCTGCGTACCAGGCCTGGGATAAGCGAAATCAGAGAGAATTGTACCTGGCAGACTCTCTCGCAGTTGGAGCCGAAGAAGAGCATCTGTCCATGTCAGCCAACCACATGTGCAGATCAAGCATGTGAAAGCGTACCTTCTTCTGCAGCAGCATGCACTTCAGCAAAACCAGTATCTGCCACTTGAACTTATGGATGAGCTCCCGTAGAGACAAGCCAAAGTACTGATCCCTCTCATCCTCATGGCTGCTGCCCTCCTTGACCAGACTCTCCTGGAAACGCTATCCGTCTCATCAGCATACATCCCTCTCCATATCCAAGCCTCCAATTGCTCGCGTGACCACTGACCCACCTGAAGAATCTCGATATCCCTAAAATCCCTCTGCGCAAACCACGCCCTCGTCACAGCACTCAGCTTCTCCCTCAGAGCACTGAAGCTCTGCGGCTTGTCCGTAATAGCCACCACGGCCTTCTGCACCGCACTCCTCGTCACCTCTTCCGGTCTGTACAGCAAGTCCGCACTGTCAATCTGATGCATGCAGCTGATGCCAAACACCGACGTCGGTTCCACATCTTGCCCGGCTCTCGCTTTGTGTACCAGACTGAAATAGCTGAATTCTTCCTCGTTCTGATGCGCACCATCCGGCAGGGCCATATAGGGGATCAAATGCCAGTCATTTTCCGCGGTAGGATCGCTCCCCTCTGCGCCGATCCAGTGCTCGACTTCAGGGCCTCGGTGGTGGTGGAAGTCGACGACGCAGATCAGAGGCGTAAAGGTCGAGGACGAGGAGTCGGGCATGGCGTCAGAGTGAGAGAGAGGTCGAGTCCTTAGCTCTCTGCGGTCGATTTCATGCTCGGATACGGGGTCTTTATGTAGTCGAGCGCTAGCAATGATATGTGCAGAAGGAATTGGAGTCGATATGCATGTGTTGTACTTGCATGCAGAGGACCCAACTCCTTGTCCATCGACCCTCAAAGGAAGCTTTTTGTTGGAAAGCTCTCTCTGCCCTCCCGTCTTGGCGTGTAACCGTCACTAAAGAAGAGGAGAGAATGAGGCGTCGTAGCGCAAGGATATAGAGCTACATCTGCCTACGGAAATCGCATGCCGTCTTCTCAACTCCAGCTCTTTCCTAAGGGAGGTCGAGATTCTATGGCACCAATGCCCATCTGAGCTCCATTGAGAAATCACAGCAGTCTAGGGATTTCTTCACGCACGTGTGACTTTTGTCCATCTAGGGACGATCATGCCTATTCGAATATGTTGTAGCTACTTTGCGCGCCTCGCTCTAGATATCAATCAACCAGACCGCTCCAGCCCATGAACGCCTTGAGCTGTACAATCGCCTCATCCAGCTGCCCACCCTCACGAGCTCTTGAGCTTCTCCGTGAGCTCAGGCACCTTCTCAAACAAATCTCCAACCAATCCCACATCTGCGACCTGGAAAATGGGCGCATCCGGGTCCTTGTTGATCGCGGCAATCACCTTCGAGTCCTTCATACCCGCCAAATGCTGGATGGCTCCCGAAATACCCGCGCACAAGTAGAGCTGTGGTGCGACGTTCTTTCCAGTCTGACCGACCTGCAAGCTGTTGTCCGCAAAGCCAGAGTCGACGGCTGCACGACTGGCTCCAATGGCGGCGCCCAGGGCATCTGCAAGCGGTGGCATAAGGCGGTCAAACTCCTCCTTCGACTTCAGACCTCGCCCACCCGAGACGACCTTCTCCGCCGTCGCGAGGTCTGGTCGATCACTCTTTGCCAGGTCTTCGCTCACCCATTCCGTGGGACACTCGGCCTTCGGGTCTGTGCCCTCCTCTACGCTCGCCGATCCGCCCTCTGCCGCGCCTGCAGGAAATGCCGTTCCTCTGACCGTGACGATCTTCGGGCTGTCCTCGCTCTGAACCGTCAAAATGGCGTTGCCGGCATAGATTGGCCGTACGAAAGTGTCCTCGCCTTGAACTTCAGTGATGTCCGAAATCTGCTGCACATCCAACAACGCCGCCACTCGGGGCATCAAGTTCTTTCCAAATGCGGAATGTCCTGCCATTACATGCGTGTAGCCACCCTTCTTGATGTTCTCCACGAGCAATGGCGCCCAGTTCTCCGGCAATCCCTTGTCGTAAGCCCCATTGTCAACATAGATGACCTTCTCCAACCCTTCGACCTTGGCTGCCGCATCTGCTACGCTCTTGCTGTTTGCGCCTGCTACAAAGCCATGTATGCTTCCTCCGAGTTTCTGTGCGGCGGAGATAGATGCTAAGGAGGACATGTTAAGCTGCCCTTCGCGCTGCTCAAGCACTGCAAGAGTCGATGCCAGTCTTCGGAGCGCATCGCGTGATAATGGCCGGCATGCGATCGGTCGTTGCTGTCGAAGGCATGTCGCTGCCTGCCGGAGCAGTCCGTTGCGTAGAGGTGCCGCCATGATGGTGGGCCAGAGGATGTGGTCGGGGTGGAAGACGTTTATGTCATGAGCGTACGATGTTGCTTTGGGCTCGGCTTAAGCCTGGTCCCCGATGGCGGCGGAGATCTGCTCTGCTTTGCAATGCCGAGGAAACTTTATTGCCGACACAATCGGAAACACGAGGGGTATGTGAAAGTGATGAAAACAGACTGAGATTGATCTAGTATTCCTTCGATCTAGAAACTCATGCAAAGGGCCGCCTGCGCTTGAAGCATCAAGGCCTCCCACTATCACTGCGTACGACCTATTGTCGACGCCTGCACCGCCTGCTACATGTCGGCCCGATGCATCCAAATCATAGCCGACTTCTGTGGCTTCACTCGTATACTGGAATAGTGTTCCCGCCACGTCTTATGGATCGGATGCTTGCCGAGAGATAGAGAGAACATCTGGGTATTTGTTGATAGCAGCCTTCTTCAGCACCAACGCCTGGTATCGAATTTGAGCACACCGGTGCCTTATGCCTGCACCGCGCCGTTCTCTGCTGCTTCTCCGTTGGCAGAATCCACGTTATGATAATCCAGGATCTCGGAGTACCTAGAACGATGTGTCAGTCTCCAAAATGCCCCTTGTGTTTTGGAGGAATATTTGCTCGTACATCATGATCTTCCAGGTGTCAACCGGAAGGTCTGCATCATTGAAACTCCAATCGAACTTCTCTTCAGCTTCTGGCTCGTCGGTCGGATCGTGGTACGGCGCGAGGTAGGGATCGGCAAGTGCCTCGCCGGCCTTGACACGTTTTCGTGGATCGAAGACGAGCATACGCTCGAGGAGCTCGATGGCTGTCCGCAGTCAGCTGCTTGTCCCCTAAACCCACCAGACATACGCACCCTGAGGATCGGCGTTCTTGAACTTGTTCTTCAGAGGTTGTCGCTCGCGCTTGGGCAGGGATTGCACGAATCGGAGAGTCTACATTGAACCCGTAAGTATCCGCTTGCTCCGCGTTCTTTCCGGCACTCACGTTCTCGCTGCAGATCGTGGAGATAACATCATCTGGAGGAGTGCCCAGCAGCTCCGTGATGATGGAGAATTGATTGACGTGATCCTTGCCTGGGAAAAGTGGCTTGCCCTCCAGCATCTCTGCGAAGATGCAGCCAGCACTCCAGATATCAACCTCCACATCGTACTTTTGCCATGTGAGCATAATCTCGGGAGCTCGGTAGTATCGTGTGGAGACGTAGCCAGTCATCTGAGGATCTTGAATACGGGCAAGACCAAAGTCACATATCTTCAAATCGCAGTTTTCGTTGACGAGAATGTTCGAAGGCTTGAGGTCTCGGTGGACAACGCCGGCGGAGTGGACGTATTTCAGGCCGCGCTGGTTTCATTAGAGTGCGGTTTTATTATCGTGGGGTTACTCGAACGTACGAGGATCTGGTATAGGAAGTACTGGATGAACTGCTTCTCCAATGGCCGCGACGTGAGGAGCCGATGGAGATCGGTGCCGAGCAATTCGGTCACAAAATAACTGTGAGAAGAGAATAAGCCAAGTTTGTAGCCAGGGTGCACTTACCGACGTACATATCCTCAAGCGGAGAGATGAAGATGTCGCTGAGGCTGATCACCTGTCAACGTGTCAGTGCCACTGCCCAACGAATGCGCCGGGCGATTGCGCTTACATTCTCGTGCTTGAGGTGCTTCAGGAGCTTCAACTCGCGGTAGGTACGCTTCGACAAGACCGGCGTGGAGAATGGCTTCATGATCTTCTTGACAGCCACCGCTTGCCCGGTGAGCTGGTCCTTTGCGGAGCTGAAGGCTGCGTGAGTAGGAGCACAAACACAGTGACGGTTGCCAAACACACCAGACAAGCCCGAAAGCTCCCATTCCCACCGGCTGCAGATCCGTGTATCTGCGTCGCTGTCAGTCTATTGTGCTTGTCCCATGCCTGCAACCGCTCGGTGCTGGCTCCGCGCCTCTTGCCACGAACCTGCTGGTGATCTCGAAGGTGGTGCCGAAGATCTGGGCACGTACGAACTCGGCCATGGTGACGGTGATGTCGCGCGCAGAGCGGTATCGCGGTCAGGTGTGATGCTCGAGAGAGTGGTGGTCGGCGGGGAGAACGGCGTAGGAGTGAAGCTGGCAGGCGGATGTTCTGTCGCTGCTGGAGCGTGAAGTGGGGCAACCTGGGAGCAAAGGCGTTTCGTAGCTTCCACACAGATTCTGTAGGACAATGCAGAAAGCGCGCCGGTCGCACTGGAAGACTCTGGTCGGTGATGATTTGTCGGGGGTTCGTTGTTGTCGAGTGTTGTGTTCTTCACCAGCGCACGAGGCAGATCTCTCAATCACAGAGTTGAAAGGTTCCTGGATCGACGATCTCGCGCGGCTCGGGTCGCTTTACAGCAGCGGCTCCGATGCCAGCCTGTGATCGTGTCTGGCGCTTGTGAAGAGTCGACTGGACAAGACAGAGGGTGATAGAGCAGGTGGAAGAGAATTGGTGAGCACAGGAAGAGGAAGAAGGTGAAGAGGGGCGGAAAGACGCAAACTCAGCGGATCCAAGTCCGCCAGAGTCCTGCTTCTGGCCGGGGGGTGAAGCGTAGCGTTGTCTTCGAGATCGACGATGAGCGCAGAGAAACGGCGACGCCTCTGGCTGTGACTGCGTGGCTGATGGTGCCGGCTGCTCCAGAGTTCCTGCCAACTGCCCACGGTCATCCGCGATATCGCCTCTCGTACTAAAATGCCACGTCTGCTGCCACTCGCGCTATCTGCGCTTCTTCGCGGGAGTCTGCAGACTGCATGTGGAAGCAGAACGGACGGTGATGTCACATCTGGTTGTATCTTCGGCCCTCCACCAAACTCGCCAGCTTCCGAAATAAAAGCGATAGCACACGTCAAAGTACAATGGCATCCAAGGAGGCAGTCGAGGGGACAGATCTCCCAGACGAGACATGCCGTCAAAATATTACCTCAAGTGAATGATTTGTCTTTATTGGGGGGTTTCGGAGCTGCTTCGAAGGTTGCCACCACGTCAAGTTGAAGGACGAAATTTCCTTCGACTTCACGATCAGAATGATTGCCATTCGTGAAGGACTGGTCGGTATCAGGCTGTTGCATCGGCCCCGACAGCCACAACAGACTCCCATCATGCTGAGATGCTCGCACATCTTCTTGACTCGCGTGCAAAACTATCATCTGAGAACATGGAGGTGAAGATTCTCGAATGGGACCATCAAAATGCCAAAATCAAGACACCGCGTGGCCAGAACGAGGCGCGACCAGGTCAGGGTGAGTTGCGAGCAGGTATGTATCTCTTGTCTTCAAGTATCGACTCATGCGGTCGGAACGACTATCGGCTAGCTCGATAGGCAGAACGCTGTTCACTCGGCCAAACGTCCCAGAATTCAGGTACGTACTGTCAACACGTGTGATATGGCGCGCCCAAAAAGGCATCCCAGCCCTTTTCGGCAGGAAGCCGGAGCGCTACACGTGCGTAATAATTGATATACGGCAGAGCTGCGCGATTCTCCAGCCGACCAGGGTGGGCGTATTGAGCCGGTCCATCGGCCCTTCTGAGCCATCGTCATACTTGGGGATGGTCAAAGATCTTCCGGCAGCAAGCCGGATGGCATTGGTCTGCGGGGAAGAAGAGAAAGGATGAGGAGAAGCCCAGCTCGTCCTTCGGCGTTGTCGACGGGGCTCGCCAGCAGTGAAATGAGACCGCATGTATTCCAAGAATAAGCGCTGACGAGATTGCCGAAACAGCATCGCTAGCAGCAATTGTCCCGGTTTCACAGCGCGCGCTCTCGCAATAGAACGAAATTGGTTGTTGGGTATTAGTGAAGAGAGCCCTGGCGGGCATCGCTGCTCGCCGTCACTGTGGCTGAGGCAGAGATACCGGTCATCCGCGTCTACCCTCCCAACTCCGCCGTGACAGTAGTAGGCGGAGGGTGAAGTCTGCATGAAGCGGTTGAAGCGAACGATCTGCAAACCTAGTAGTCAGCAGGCTGGGGCCTTTGTCGCTGCACACTGCTGTCGGGCGTTGCTCTCTCCACCCTCATCGAGTGGGTTGTGTGTGTCGTTGCAAGCTACGGTGGCAGGCAATCTCGTCGAGGGTTTAACCGGCCGTGCTGCCTTACTTTCAGTCCTGACTTGCCTGCTGCTGCTCCCCAGTCGAGTTAAGCCCCGGCCACGTTCTACGCAAACTACTTGACCGTGCGCTAGGCCATCTCATCATCGACACCACCTGTGCACCGACTAGCGACCGCATCTGTCGTCCCTTGCGCACTGCCAGCCTGTTCGTGCCGCCGCTGCTGCTGCAACAACTCCGCTCTCCACCTCCGCTCACCACCCACCCACCCACTCGCCATCACCGCCCGCCTTTTGCCTCCGCCCCACGGCCCGCGCCTCACTCGCATCCCCGTCTCTGCTCTGTCTCGACCTCGACCTCGACAGCAAGTGCCGTCGCTGCGGTCTGCGGTCTGCTGCTGTCACTCTCGCTTGGCGGGGAGGCACTGCATTGGGACGCCCGCACCACCAGAACAAAGCCACGAGTACCTGCATTCCGCGCCGTCGCCTAGCTTGCAAGCATCCATCCATCCCTACCGCCGCGCTCAGCGATAGCCATACCGTCCCACTGCGCACGACCGAACCCTCTTCCAGCCCATCCGAATAGGCACGAAACGGTTTGGAGCTCTCAACGTACCTGCCTGAGCTCACTGGAGCGGTCGGGCACTCCCGACATTCATCATGGGCGCGTGCATGAGCTCCGGCAATACTGACGAGCCCGACTCGAAGAAGCGCAGTCAGATGATTGACCGCACGCTAGAGGAGGACTCGAAGAAGCTACGGCGAGAATGCAAGATATTACTGCTGGGTATGGCTATGATGAGGTTGCATACTGTGAAGGACATTGCTAACAACTACGTGTAGGCTCTGGAGAGAGCGGGAAGAGCACCATAGTTAAACAGATGAAGATCATACACCAGAATGGCTACAGCGTGGACGAGCTCGCACTGTACCGACATACAATCTACAAGAACCTCATAGATTGCGCAAAGGCCCTCATTGGCGCCATGCGGCAGTTCGAGATCGAGGTCGAGAACGCCACGAACCGAGACCTCTGTGACTTCATCATGGAGTACACAGTTGACCCGGATCCCCAACAAGCGCTGGATCCGAAAGTGGGCGACGCAATTGCGAGTATATGGAAAGATCCATGCATACCGAGGGTGTTCGACCACCAAAATGAGTTCTACTTGATGGACTCTGCCCCATAGTACGTCTTCATGGCTTGGCTACGACTTTATCATTGGCTAACCAATCCCTAGCTTCTTTGATGAGGTGACAAGGATATCGGCCCCCGACTATATACCCACAGAGGCCGATGTGCTTCGAGCAAGAACCAAAACAACCGGTATCTATGAAACAAGATTTCAAATGGGCCAGCTGAGCATACAGTACGTCTATCAATTCGAGTGTCGTGAATCCTGCTGATTATTGGATAGCATGTTCGATGTTGGTGGCCAACGAAGCGAGCGAAAGAAGTGGATACACTGCTTTGAGAACGTGACCTCGATCATCTTCTGCGTGGCACTCAGCGAGTACGACCAGGTGTTGCTGGAGGAGTCCAGTCAAGTAAGTTGATGTGCCCGAATCGTCGACTGTTGGCTAACGCGAAGCAGAACCGTATGATGGAATCTCTGGTACTCTTCGACTCGGTCGTCAACTCGAGATGGTTCATGAGAACCTCGATCATTCTCTTCCTGAACAAGGTCGACCTATTTCGGGCGAAGCTGGCCAAATCGCCACTAGGAAACTACTTTCCAGACTATTCAGGTGGCAACGATGTCAACCGAGCCGCCAAGTACCTCTTGTGGAGATTCAACCAAGTCAACCGAGCGCACTTGAATCTTTACCCTCAGTACGTTCATGCAGTCGTCCTGCAAGTACACTCTGCTGACCAGATGACAGCCTTACACAAGCGACGGATACCTCGAACATTCGCTTGGTCTTCGCAGCGGTGAAGGAGACGATTCTCCAAAATGCACTGAAGGATTCAGGCATTCTATAATCACGAGACTTTGGTATTGTCCAGCATATGACGGGCGATCTACGATTCCAATTATCTGGCGTTGCCACGCATCCATCAGCAACGACATCTCACCTTGACATTTTGTTTCCAGTATCGACAAGCGGGCGTTTGCGGCGTGACGGGCGCTCAACAGCGCAGCTCGAATGCGGCAGAGGCGTCATACCGGGATGGGCGATGGTACGCCATCAGGCTTGCTTTTGGGACCACGGACACGGGCAGGCGAGATACTTCGACATCGTTTCTATTGAATCATGGGTTCTTTTTGTGGAGGAGAGAACAAAAAAGCTGGTCTTTTAGCGTGGCGTCGCGCTCTCATTTTTCTGAAGTTTGGACGTCTCGAATTCGGCACATGACAGCAGTCAACGCGCAAGCGACACCCGCAGGTTCGGTTTGGGGGAGGAAGAAGAAGAGAAGAACATCTGCGATGGAGGAGAAGCGAGACAGCTTACCACCAAGGGTGAGCGCGTGGGCGAAGAAGGCAGGATCTTTATGTGATACGCGTGCATTTCTGCAGCGGGCCAAAGCATGGCGGGCCTCTTGTTTGCAATGTCTTGAGGCTACTAGGACTCTGTGCTGGTTGGATAATGCGGCTCAGGGACAATGTGCTCTACTATCTGCGCCCAAATAATGAAATACCACGTCCCGATGAGTATGAGCGAGCCTTTTCATGATGAGATCCAGGTGGATGCATGTCTTGCCGGGAATAGCACTATCGCATTCCGCCCTGGATGCTGGCGGCAGGGATATGAAACCTTAGGCGCATGCCAAGACATGTGAAAGTCGACGTCTCTTCAACTTCACGATTGACGTCTACAACATTTGTTTGGCCAGCATGAGCCGATCTCATCACAAAAATATGGCACATCTCGCTAGGACGTGTTCCAAATATCGAGTAGCATTCTCTCCAATCGAGTCCCCTTCCCTGCCACCGACACGCTCCTTCCTCGAGACTGCGTGCATGTGTGAACCCGAGAACCGCAACAACCCTTGTACCAAACCACGTGGACCTGCATCGAGAGCAAACGGTGAATCGGTGAATCTGGGTCATTCACTTGCCGGTCGGCATTGCGCGTCCCACCTCCTCGAAGTTGTCGTTCTTGTGTGCTGTGCTGTACCCTTGTGGCTCCGACTTTCAAAACCGCCATCTTGCTCGCTTCCTGCCTTTGCACGTCGCACAAGGCAAGCCCACTCCATTGAACCGGAATTGGAGTGCCACGTCGTCGGCGGTGACGCCAGAGCTAAGTCGATAGTTTTTTCTTACCACTCACCTGCTTTAGAGACCTGCCTCGACCTGGACCTGTTGGATGGATCTCTCTTGACGGCGCGACGACCTATGCCGACTACGACTCTATCCGACCCCGCGGCGCCTCGACATGCTCTTCTCCCGGGCCGATGATGGAGGGCCGCCGTCCATCACGGATTCATGGCCGGTCCGCGATATCGTCTATGTCGCCATTGTCGGTACCGTCATGCTGGCGGCTCTCCTCGAGTGGATTCTCTGGTTGCTGGCTTTCTTGTACTGCTTGGCGAAGGTGTTTCAGAAGGCGACTGATGAGGGAAAGTGGGGAATTCGGATTCTTTGCGTGTTGAACAGCGTGTTCTTCATTGGCATGCGATGTAAGTGTCGAAAGGGTAGGAGAGCCAATGTACCCTCGGTGATCCGGTCAAACTGGAAGATGCCTCCAGCGATCCCCAACTTCTTCGAAAAGGATTAAGAGTGCAGCAAGGCATCCATTAGCTTGGAGACGCTTACTCTCGCGGAGAGAGCTGATCTGCCAGTTGGTTAAACATCTCGGACATGTGCTGATTTTCATACAGGCATATTCCTACCAGTCATGGTCGTCACCTTGCCCCTGCCATCTCAAGTAGTGCAATACTTCCCTGAGCAAATGGTCGACGTGCTACAGTGGTTTGCATTCTACTCTTTTGCGGGATTGCTCACCATCCCTTGGCTGTTCGCGGTGTTCCAAATCGTAACGCACAACGTGGGCCGGCATAGGAAGATCAAGACCGTCTTGGATGAATACTCTGCACCAAAGGTGGTCATCATTATGCCGTGCTACAACGAGGAACCCAACATACTACTAAGGACTGTGGACTCTCTGGTGGACAGCGATTATCCGGTCTCATGCCTTCACGTCTTCCTGTCGTTTGACGGCGACCAGGAAAACGAGCTTTACCTCAACACAATAGAGAAGCTAGGAGTGCCCCTGACGCTCGATTCCTACCCTGAGAGCATCGACGTCAACTACCGAAGCTGCAGAATTACCGTTTCTCGGTTTCCGCATGGCGGGAAGCGCAGCTGCCAGAAGAAGACTTACCGGCTCATTGATAAGGTGTACGCCGAGTACTTGCGGCGCAACGACAACCTCTTCGTGTTGTTCATTGACTCGGACTGCATCCTCGATAAGGTCTGCATTCAGAACTTCATGTACGAGATGGAGCTCAAGCCCGGTAGCAAGCACAACATGCTCGCTATGACAGGCGTCATCACCTCTACAACCGTCAAGAACTCGCTCATCACAGTGCTCCAAGACATGGAGTACATTCACGGCCAGCTCTTCGAGCGCTCGGTTGAGTCTGGGTGTGGAGCGGTCACCTGCCTGCCCGGAGCGTTAACCATCCTCCGCTTCTCAGCCTTCCGCAAGATGGCCAAATACTACTTCGCGGACAAGGCCGAGCAATGCGACGACCTTTTTGATTTTGCTAAGACACATTTGGGAGAGGACCGATGGTTGACACACTTATTCATGATTGGTGCGAAGGAGAGATACCAGATCCAAATGAACACGGGAGCTTTCTGCAAGACGGAGGCAGTGCAGACCTTCAAGAGCCTATTGAAGCAGCGGCGACGATGGTTCTTGGGCTTCATCACGAACGAGGCCTGCATGCTCGCGGACTACCGGCTCTGGAAGAAGTATCCGATCCTTCTTCTCATTCGCCTCGCTCAGAACACTATCAGGACGACTGCGCTACTGTTCTTCATCATGGTCATCTCAATCTTGACGACGTCGCAGAGAATAGCGAATCTTCCAGTTGGCTTCATTGCTGTCTCCCTTGGTCTCAATTGGATGCTCATGCTGTACTTCGGTGCGAAGCTTGGACGCTACAAGATCATGCTATATCCACTCATGTTTGTGGTCAACCCGTTTTTCAATTGGCTATAGTAAGTAAACTCATGGGGAGAATCCCACCATGCAACATGTCTGAGACATCTACTGACCTTCTACCCTTCACTTCTAGCATGGTCTATGGAATAGCCACCGCTGGTCAGCGAACATGGGGCGGACCGCGAGCGGATGCTGGCAAGGCAGACAACAAGACAACACCAGAACAAGCTGTTGCGGACGCACAGGCCAAAGGCGATGAGTTGAACGTTGTTCCAGAGACCTTCCGACCCGCTGTCGAGCTCGCCAGACAGAAATCCTTGCGAGCTCCTCTCATGCCTTCAAGCCGACTCGAAGGCCGTTTCGCTCCTGCTGAAGCACTACCTGGAGGCTGGTACCAGCAAGCGAACGACTCTGGCCGCCTCCGACCCGACATGATGCCTCGTGAAGACGAAGAGATGGTCATATACCACAAAGGCCCAAGGAGAGACTCTACAGACTCCTTTGTCAGCTCGCATCATACAATCCATACGCCGCGAAGAGTGGAGAGTATCTTTGGCCTGGACCAGGCGGCGAATTACACTATTCGACAAGACCAGCTTCATGCAGCCGTGGAGGCTGCCATGGGTCCAGGTCGAATAGGTCCAGCATTCAGCAATGGTCCACTACCACCATCTTCAAGGAGGAGAGACTCGAGTGTCTCATCATTGCGGTCGGCAGACTCTGATGAATCCGTCGAATTGCATTTCGGCATTCCACATCGGGCTCGAGCTGATTCTCCAGGACCACCATCTCGTCAGAGCCACCCAACCGTTCGAGCGCCAACCAGACAGGTAGAGCAACAAGCGAGAAGCGTATCCATGAACACGCTCGCAGCACCAGAGGCGGCATACCGCCCGACCGGACGCTTCTCTTACGGCGACCAGAGCAGCGCAGTTCGAACAGCGAGGAGCCCACTCGCCCGCAAGAGCTACACTCGGCTCGCAACAGACGATGCGCCTTCGACAGCTGGAACAAGCACAGAGGTGGAAGTCAGAGTGCCAACGAGGGCATCTGAGACAGACGACGAGCAGCCCAGAGGCCGGCGGAGACGAACGTCTGTTGGACCTGATGGCCGGCGCCGATTGAGCAAGCAACCGAGGGGGAAGGGAAGTCGTTCTTCGAGCCGTGCATGAACTGGAAAGGAAGGCAGTGTCTAGGCAAAAGCGAATTGGGTTCGGGGAAGCATAGGATGGTCTTGCATTGCATGGAAGGGAGCGAAATGGGACTAGCATAGAAACGATTGATGATTTGTATGTTGCACACGAGAAAAGCTGCGATGGAGGCCACCATACCACCCTCCTTCTTCCGCTGAAACTAGAAGATTAGCTCTCTCCACGAGAACAAGCGGCTCTAAGCTATTAGAGGGCTTGTAACACTGTTAGCCCTTCTTAAGGTAGCTGGGGATTGCTGGAGGCATCTTCCACTTTGACCGGAACACCGAGGGGTATGCAGGACAGTAAGGGGATGCACATCAGAAACAACAAAATACCCACTACGTCCCGGAAGTCGTCACTCTTTTGTCCAATCACCCTAGGATTTCTCTAGGAAGAACGATGACAGCTCGGTTTGAAGTCCGAGCCATTGAATTGAGTTCTGGGGAAAAACGGTCTCTAACGCGGCCGTCGTTACTAGCGTGGACGTTACGAGTGCAAAGTCCTATTACGTCGTTTTGCCCATGACAAATGCTCATCTCCGCCTTGGCCATTGGTGCAGACAAGAATGTCACCAGTTGGGCCTTTCATGCAGTGCTGGGCGATTTCATCTAAATCTCGACCTACAGTACACAGAGAGCTCTCTCATGTTGTCATTCTGCAGGATTCGGGCTGTCAAGAAAAGGAAGAGAAATTGAGATGCCAAGTCGCCCCAAGAATGATGGAATTGAAGCAAGATCTAAAGACGTGGAACGGCCGAAAGGACTCGAGCAGAGCCTGAGCTTTATCGAATCAGACGTCAAGGATGCGGCTAGAGCAGGAGGACAGCAGCAGTGGCAGATGCCATTGCGGTTTGTCAACTTTAATCATCCTTCCCAGACTAATGCACGACAATATCGCAAGGAAATCCGCAGTCATGTGACGAGGTTGCAGCATAAGCAGAAGAGATCAAAGACCGACAGGTCGTCGTCGAGCCAGGGGCGTCTTAAACAATCTACCAATGATGATGATGAGACAAGGGCGTACCCAACGCCGACGCCAACGATCACGCAAAGTCCTGCAGATTCAGAAGAGGTTCGAGATGAAGATGGGGTGCAAGGAAGATCCATCATGAATCAGCAAGTTGCCATGTGGAGACTTGATCCGTTTCGAACTCATGATGCTGCGGCGGATTGGACCATCGAGATCCCGGCCCTGATTGATCAGTGTAAGTCATGTCAACTCACGAACATCTATACCTCTAACGATTCGCATCCAGACCTGAACCGCGCTCGCGGGTACATGCGATCGCATGGCATGGAAGAAGAGTCCCGAGTGCTGCACTCTCGTCTTGTTCGGCCAAGGCTATACCTCGACGGCTTCTTGTTCAATGCCCTCATCACGCTGACGACGACGAGAGTGGCGGTCGTCAATCAGCAACGGAGATGCGAGCCTCTTGTCGCATGGCTCAGGAACAACTTCCTGCTGACGATCCGAGCTGCCATCCAGGCAGGGTTCGATGATCCTAAGGCGTTGGCGGTTGGGATAGCGCTCCTGATAGGTTGGGAATTGGTTTGTTGTCTTATTGGCAAAGAGCTTCCGGATTTGTCTAACATTCTCGCAGGATGTGGGTGACCCTGACACATGCAAAGTCCATCTCAAAGCCCTGCCGAGTGTTATCAGCGCTGGAGAAGCCGATCATCCAAAGAGCACATTTGAGTATCGCGACGTGGGACGAGTCGTATTCTTTCAAAGCGGCCCTCAAATACCACCTGGATTCGAGTTCTACCGATCGCAGAACTTACTGCCGCCGTCGCTCATGTTCCACGTTGGCAGCTTGGTATATTACGACGCTTCGGCGCCGGGCTCAAGTTTGTGGATGAGGGAGCTTTGGAGTTCGATCGGGGCCTGCGCACCTGTTGAGGAGACTGCTTCAAAGTCAGTATCCGCGAGGACCCTGAGTGCACGAGTCGCACAGCTGGTTCGACAGGCCGGGATTATGGTCGGATCGTTTATGCGACTGAGTGCCGGTGAGCAACCCGTGGCACAGCCATTGAGATCAGGCATCCAAGCACTGTGGCACGCCACCCTATCGGCCGATTGGAAACCGCTGATCGGGACGGTCTATGATGGGATCCTATTATGGTGCTTGTGCGTCTTTTGTACGACATCGGGATATCGAGACAAGCACCATATGGATGCCATTAGTCGGTTACTCTGGAAGCTGGACATTAGAACTCTGAGTGGCCTGGTGGCTCTTCTTGGCACCTTCCTATGCCCGGACTGCTTATATGGCTCCCTGACGGATTTGTGGAGGTGGCTAGACCGCCAGCAAGAAGACAGCAACCAGCCTAATCGGGCCAGATACCCATGAGAATTGCAGAGGCAGAAAAACTTGCCATTTGTTTCGGATAGTCCCAGTCGCGTCCTCGTGTATCCGGCTATTGACGGTCATTGATCAATGTCTTTTGGGCAGACCGCATGTGAAGTGGGTAGATGGCGTGAGGATGGTTAGAGCGATCGGTGAGGTGAGGTGTTGTCAACGATTGCCAGACAAGCTTTCGCTACAGGAACGGTCCGTCGACGAATCCTGGCTCACGATCGCGTTTGCCGTGCGCGGCGACGCTCACAACGGCCATCATCCACTTTGTCAGCGGCACGATGATGCATGTGCATGACGAAACACAGCCGCCGGATCGTGGCGGACTTCAACCTTCGACATCGTTCGCTGGGGAGCGACGACCATCTATTGGTCAATGGATGGCCGTTTTATGCAATGCCCGAGGGTGTCAAACTTGGTAGTAGGCCCTAGTCGAGAAACATGGAAGTAGCCTCTCTTTCTTTCCTACTGCCTTGTGTTGCACTACTACTCTTCCCCTAGACATTGGACTTCACGCTTAGTATCCACCGACATACGTACAAAGAATCTCCGAGACGCCGACTCTTCTAGAGCTCCCTCAACAACACCCCCGTCGACAAGATGGTTGGCATCTTCGAGACCACCTTCCAATACGCTTCCCAGACCCAACTTCCTCCAAACGTGTCTGTGGAGACCGGCCTAAAGATCCTCCACGACTTCGATATTGTCATTAAATTGAGCCCCGATTGCCGAGGATGCAAACGCATTCCAACGCCCAAGCACCTCGCCAAACCTCCCAAGAAGGCCAACGGCGACGGCCCCCTCGCGAACGGCAACAAGGAGTACGAGATCCAGTACTTCGAAGTAGAAGAAGACCTCACATTCATCCCCAAAAGACTATGGAGCGGAGGAGTGCGGTATTTGGCGGAATTTCTACCCACGGTCGATGGCTGTGACATCACTGTCCATGCCCCAGGAGGCTTCACCTCTACGAACCACTGGCGGCTGCTGCGAGAGATGATTCCCGAGGATGAGCCTGGCCCGTTGTTGGAACGAGTGCAGTCTAAGGACCTGGCACACGCTCAAATGATGGGAGAGGGGTGGTACGTCCAGATCGTGAGCGACGCGAAGTGCAACAAGACGTTCGCGTCCTTCGTCAAGAGTTTCGTGGCCAACAGCCAGAAGCAATTGCAACAGAGCTTTATCGAGAAGCTACAAGCGACGCCGGCTGAGCAGCGAAATAGAAGACCTACACTGGGCCGCAGGAGGTCGAGCGAGTTCTAGAGAGATATCGTCGGAGAAGAGCATGGATGGACTTCTGTATTCTATACAAGGGGCGGCGAAACGGTTCAGGCGTTTTGAGGCGAGAATTGGTTCACGACAATGTTCCGCCGCAGGGTATAAAGAATGATGATGACAACAGGATCAGATCGGATGTAATGTATAGAGCAGCTTGGACTGAGACAGACGGTAGGTACAGAATGGCGTCGACAAGAATGGCGTCATGTTCAAGAAGTTGTGATTCCATAAAGTAGCCTACAGCGTTGTTCGAGAAAAACGGAAGGAGCAAACAGAGTCAAGACATGCGGAGTGGTCAAATTCAGACGCAGCACACCTCTTCACTCTCCACCTCCGACAGACTCCCACTTTCCCAAGCACCAGGATTGACGATACACAAACACTCCTCCCACCACAACTGCCGCTGTCGTCAAAATGGGCAACAGCCAAAGCCGCTCCAGCAATGCTCGCACCAAGAAGTCGAACTTAGCCAAAATCAGGGACATCAGAGCCGCCATGTTCAAGCGCACAGAGAAAGCCAAAGAGACCTCATCCGCCAAAGTCGAGAGCCACCCTGCCATGACCGATGCCGAAGTCGATGCCATGATCGATGCCATGCCATTCCAAGACCTGGACAGCCTCCGCCGCCGCGTGATCAAAGCGCAGAACTCCAAGAATCCGCTGTTCTGCCTGCCTGCCGAGCTGCGCAACGAGATCTGGCGTTTGGCGTGCATAGCTGACATGCAGAAGCAGATCGAAGACACCAGACAGCGCCCAGGTCTGTGGTCAGCAAGCAACGGCTGCATCGTTTGCAGCGCGAGGCCACAAACTGCACTGCACCCACCGCACTTCCTGAACGCCTGTCGACAGATCAAAGACGAAGCGACCGTGTTTTCCACGATAAGGTCATGATTTGAGAAGAGCGAGAAGGGGGAGGAGATGAGGTTTCTGCGTTTCCCTGGTTAAGATGATGGTACATGGTCCGTGCGCTCTGGCGTTTGCATGTGATACCCCGCTATAAGTTTATTGGGAAGGAGCGAACCCGAATGTTTGTACTACAACGTTATGGCAGGAAGTCACGAAGTGAGCCTACAAATGAAGGTAACTCCCTATGAAAATGAAGGGAGGTCTCCATCAAAGTGAAGGCAAGCCTCTATAAAAGTAAAGCTAAGTCTCTACGCAAGTGAAAGGAGGTCTCTACAAAAGTCAAGGGAAGCTTGTCTAGCTAGAAGTGAAGAGAAGTTTGCCTAGAAGTAAAGGATAGTATTCCTAGAAATGAAGGACGGCATTCCCACAAATGATGGCAGGCGTATCTCAAAGTGAACGTGATCGTTTGAGTTAAATTTCCCATGCTCGAGGCATGCTGTGATGCGAAAGTTCCCCAATTTTCTGTCACTATCGCTACATGCTTTCGCCTTCTAAGAGAAGGATTGAACAACGAGGTACGGACGACGGACACTTGATAAGCCGGCGCGAGGCAACGACAGCCATGTTTACGTGCGACGAGAGAAATGGGGAAGGCACGCAAGGCAAATCTTCGGCAGGGTATGAGTTTCGTCTATATATTTCACAAGTTGGCTAGCCAATCGTTCTTCGTTCGAAGCATCTGATTTAGGTCAATTCACCCTTCATAGGGTTCGGCGGTTAGGTGCGACGAATGCAAGAGCAATTTTCTTTTGGCCCCGGTTCGAAGCCCTTTGGAGTCAACTCTTTTTCTCCCTTCTCGACTAATATTTTGATTCTCGTAGCAGTAATTGAAGTCATGAGGTAGCGGGCACTGTGTATGTTCGACTTTTGGCTTATTGGAATCGTTTCGATGCTGATTCTCACATCGATTGAGGCTCGGATCGTGCCTGCCAAACTAAAAGCCTGCTTGGAGAAGGAGCTTCAGACTTCGTCGCAGGAGCAGCAGCAGGAGAAAGCTGGCGCAACATATGATAGAGAACACAACAAGTTCAAAGCCAATACTCGGTCCTTCATGATATCTATGCTAAATCCCTACACCGTTGTCCCAAACACTTGTATCTAGAACGCCAAGCGTATACAACGGTTTCTATATCTGATGGGAAGAGGCTTCCATTTGACCCATCCAGAAGGAAGTCAGGCCCTCAGTCGTCGGCTTGAGCGGAGTCTCTTTTGTTTGGTAGGACATGGTATGGAGTTGAGGTGCTTTTGGACCACTTTGACAGAAAGGGATTCCAGGGATGTGACATCGAAGTCCTGTTCCGAGTCAGCCTCTAGTCAAGACATTCAGACGGGCCTCATTCACAAGTATCGACAAGTTTCTGCCTTATGCTCGCGGTCTCATAAGAAATGGAAAGGAAGTTGTCCACATCTCAGCACCACGAATTGAGTCGCGGTGTGTAATCGCTTGCTCGCCTGAAGGCAGCGTGCAGTGTTGTAGTGCCTCAATGTTGCTAGCAGGGAGATCCCAGTAGGTTCCTCCAGAGCTAGGTATTGCCGCTGCCACAGAGGAGTCCAGTGTCGTGATAGAAGGTGCAAGCTTCATCTGGTGTTGGTGACGTCCGCGTCGTCCTCCCTTGCCGGGATCGCGAGGTTGGGGATCTCCGTTGTTGTTGGACATGGTATCGAGAGATGAAGTTGGCCAAAACAATAGGCTGGACTTCTGACGAGATTCGATTGCAAGTGTCTTGGGTGAAGAGACAATTGACAGAAGCCCCTGAAATTCCTGATGATATGTCTTCAGGAGAACGACATTTCCACCTTATCTTATAACCACAGCGACAAGACTCGCCCTCATCCTTCCGGTGACCGTCCATCGTCCAAGCCATCATCATTCAGGCAGTGAGGGCAACAATGAGTGGCGAAACCACTCCTAGAGTTTACCCTCTTCCTCATCACGCACACTCAGGCTCAAGGGTCGAGGGCCAATAGCCACAACTTCGCAGGCATCATCCAGTGCTTCGACGTCCTGTAACATCGCTCTCACCGTCTATCCACCACGCATAGGCACGTCCTGGCACCGCCGGTGAACAGGGAGAAAAAGACGGTGCGTTCGCACGGCCCCGTACGTAGTCTGTCAAAAGGCAAGCTTCCGACTTTTCGACCAGACGTCGACTGCGAAACGGAGGTCGCTACGCACCCGATAGCGGTCGGCGATTCCACTTGGTGCATCGTGCTCGGGTGTGTGGAGTACGTAGTGACTCTTGAGGCTCAACTGGCTATCCAGTGGCAAATCGCACATGCATAGGCACGACCTGCGCTAGCACACCGGTAGCTGCCGCTCGCCAAGATGGGGCCTGATTCTTCACCGGTCGAGTACCTTACATCTCCCAAACGCGCCAATCAGGCTCTGTATCAGCGTCCGGTAAAGCAGTAAGAGCCTTGTGCTTGCGCCTTGCGCAGGTTCGAGTTGCCGAAAGCCGGTAAAGTTTGACGTCGCACATGACAAGGCGGTCTCTTTGGGGCCACAAGGATCGAGCGTCGAAGTGCATCTCTGCATGATGAACCTGATAGGAGAGCTTGTTCCAAGGACACGGCTCGGGGATTGCGTATCTGATGGAGACAGCGGATGAGGGTGTGATTGCCACGTGGTAAAGCCTTGCTTGCCCCTGTCTGAAGCACGACGCTTCTGCGCGTGCGGTGTGCATGTACAGTCCTGACGGAAGACAATGGTATTGACCCTGATTGCAGACGCTCTATGCTGCATCCTTCGATGCAGGCTGCCTACTCCTCGCCTTCTTGCAGGTGAGTGGATAGTCCACGCCCTGAAGCCTGATCTGACCGGACGGTCGACTGACCTCTCAGACCGAGCCAGGAGATGACTGGGACCGCTTCTGCGGCCCATGAAGCTCTTTAACAGTCTGACAACCGACGACTTCGGTACTGCCGTGGCGGTGTCTTGATTGATCGTCGGACTCATGGCATCCATGTGGCTCTGCCTCATGCGCGACGTCCATCTTAAGCATACCGCGATGACTATGATCGGACCATTGCCTTGTCGTCGTCGTGGCAATATCACATGAAAGTGTGATGTCCCTGTGCGATCGCAGCATCGTTCTATCGGTGGTTGAAGGCGCTCAACTCCGGCCTATCTGCATGGGCGTCCATTTCGCCAATTGTCGTGTGGCCAAGCTCGTACCGTTTGACTTGGCCATCACCTTTCTGGTGCTGGTTGGAGGAGAGCATTGTGACATCTCGATGCGACACGGAGTTCTGGACGGCCGGTTGTGTTGCAAGCGAGCTGTGAGTTCGTGTTTGGCGCTGTCTGGCCAACAAAAAGACGACCCCAGCGAGCGCCAGAGCGAGTGGTACTCCTAAGCCCGCGCCAACTGCAGTCATGTCGGTAGCGGTGTAGCTCGCAGTTTGACCAGCCCCCTGCAAGGACTTCGTCAAATGCCCTGCTGAGGTGCCATTCGATGAGCAATTCCCCAGGCCTGTCGAGAGTACACCGTGCAGAGTGTCCGTTGCTGCGACCGTGATAGCAGCAGGTGATCCGAGAGGCGCCACCTGGTTGTCTCGAAGGACAACTGCGGAACCACGGGTGATCGAGATCAAGTTGTTCTTCGAGCAGTCACCCCAGCTGCAGGAGAACACCGTACCCCAAGGGTTGCATGGAAACAGGGATACGCCACCGCTTGGTTGGTCGGTGCAGAATCGAGGGCAGCCATCGCTTGACCACTGCCTGTCCGTACCCCGAGACATGACTCCAAAGGGGAGACAAAGTCCGTTGTCCAGGCACATGTCCTCTTCGTTGCAGCAAGGAGAAGCCGAAGCTGACGCATTACATGGCTTATCGTTTGACTGCGTCTTGCCATCTGGATACCAGCACTGCTGACATAGCGCACAAGCCCACAGGGTCGAGACGACTATCAGCGTTGCCGAAGCATGGCGAGCAGTCATCAGAGAATGTGACAAACAGGTGGGCCTTGAATGACTCGTTGGGTGTGTCGTTGGTCGTTGGTCCGAATGTACTCGTCCTCCTCGAAATCCAGCCCGCGTTCGTACGATGCCGTTCTTGAAGCTTGGGGAAGAGGTATCTTTCAGAAGTTCCAGGACAATGTCAGAGGGAAAGGCTTTGAGCATACTGGGGCAAGGCTGCTCAATTCCTAACCGCCCCCGCTGCTGTGCCACCGAACATCTTGAGACCAACAACCGCCCAGCCGTGTTCAGTGCACCTGGAGAGCTAAGCGCTGCCCCAACTTAAGGTTCACAATGATGATCAGAACTCGACGCGGTACGTGCCATGCTTCTGATCGCCCCCAAGACTTGACGCCCGTGGCCACATGGCGGTGCGGCGGACCCACGCGTAGTTCACAACAAATGCTCCTTTGACCGCAGCAGCCTGTCGCTTGCGCCCGTAGGTCCATTCCGTTGGCCTAGAGTCGATGTGTTGGAAAGTAGCGTTAAGGTGAGGGAATGGTGCCTCATGTCAAGCGGCAGCTTTGCAGGCGAGGAAGTCGCTTCGCACGGGCCTTCCAAAGGTCAGGTGAATGGCCCCACTTTCAATCACTGGCAGCCGCTCTTGGTGTGCAACGAGGTCAAAAACATGTTCATATCCATCATCTGATTTGGCAATTCCAGCTCGCTCATCAGTCTTTCCCAAGCCAACTCTACTCTGTCGGAGCAGGGTCTCCTGATTTCTGAACCTTCTTCAAATCCTCGTTCAACTCCTTCACCTCCTTCCTTAACTGCTCCATCGTCCCTTCCATCTCTTGAGCACCCTCATAAGCAGAAAGCACCATGTTCTTGAAATCATCTCCCACGGTCCGCATTTCGCCCTCCTCCCATTCTCCGCTCTTCATGAGGATGTCTTTGGCTTTCTCGAGATTTGCAACAATTCCAAGAATATCATTGTTCCTCGTATCGATCATTGTGGGTCCTTCTTCGGAAGGAGGAACAGGCCTGCTGTTTGCCAATGTGGTCAACTGATCAAGTTCGTCCCTTTGGCTTTCATGAGATGAGTCTTTCGTGTCAATTGTTTCGAGACTACTGTCCAGGGCCGGTGCGCCCGTAAGAGCTTCTTCGAGTCTGCCGACGTGGTCTTTGATGCGGCGAAGTCGTTCATTGATTGAGGTGTTGAGTTCAGTAGCCTGGATGTTGGCCATGGTGGTGTTGCTAATGTGAATTTGGAGACTCCATCTTAAGATTGGCAAGTTGAAACATCTAGATCTTATAGAACGCAATGAGCAGCGAGCAAACTCCTGCCTGTGAACGATTAGCATTGTCTGTGAGCAAGAGAATCTTCGCGGTTGATACAACCTTCCATCTTGGAAGGTTCCATTTGGTACTGGTACAGATATGTAGATGATGTGTACAATGCTACCGCTTGACCCAGGCGGGCATCTTGCGGGCTTTGAGCTTTCCGGGCTTCTTCCTCTCTACTCGTCGAGGATCGCGTGTAAGAACACCAGCTAGAGACCATTGTCAGCAGAGAAAGATACCACTTGATGCCGTCGAACTTACCCTTCCTCAAGGCTGGTTTCAAATCTGGCTCATGGGCCAGCAGAGCTTTCGCAACACCTAGCGTGATTGCTTCAGCCTGTCCAGTCAGGCCTCCTCCTCTGACCAATGCCCATACATTGTACTTGTCTAATCGTTCTGTCGCCTTCAAGGCCCATACTGCAGACTCCCGATCGTGTAGGCGGCCGAAGTAATTCGTGAGCGACTTGTTGTTTATCAAACACTTCCCTTCTCCCTCCACAAGGAACACTGCCGCCGTACTTGTCTTTCTCTTTCCAACAGCCCTCGCACGCCCGTGCTTATCCACCTCAATCGGCTTCGGCTTGTTCAGATGTGGCTGTATCAGCCTCTTGTACTTCTCCAGTGCCTGTGTGACTTCCGTGGGTATCAACGACGGATGAATGTAATTCAGTCTCTTCAGAAGGGTCAACAGCATGTTGTAATCCTTTGCGCGGACTGGCTCCAAAACTTCCATCTTGTATTGCTGTCGGGTCTTCCAGGCCACTCGGGGTGCTTCGCCAGTTGGGAGCACGGGTAGCGTCTGATATCTTCGTAGTAGTTGCGAGAGGTATAGCATGTCGTCTGTCATCTTCGGGGTCGCGGTGAAGTAGGATGGAGATGCTGGAACAATGCGAAGATTGCGCATAAGTCGTCGATTTCCTGACCTGCCGCCATCGTCGCCGTCATTCTCGATCAACTGCGCTCGCGGCCGTCCTCTGGAAAACTGGTTTCGGTCGGATGTGAAGCGGATAGGAGCAGCTGCTTTCACTCCTTCTCCTTGTGCTGGGGTCGCGAGGCATCGTGTCGATTGGTGTAAAGAGCGTTTCGAAGGGCCATTCTGCCAGACGGCAATGGCTCGCCGCACGCCATGCCGCACTGCAGACGACTCCATGGCGGTGGTGAGGATGTCAATGAAATGCGTCGACGACTTTGACTGATGAGGTCTCGCCGAATACTACATGATCGCTGATTGGCTGGAGGAGCTTGCGGGGCGGGAAGACCTCATGGAATTTTGTTCGCTGCGCTCGCTGCCACCTTGTCTCTGCTCCAACACACACTCGCCCATTTTCTGCACTGCTCCAGCCAACGAAGGCGACGTGATACCACAGTAAACAGAACACAGTCCGACTACACCATGGCTTTCGGCAAGCTTTACTCCTACAGCGTACGTGCCGCCCCTCCAGCCCCTCCACCGCCCGCTGCGAACAGGAACAGTCACTGACACTCACCTCAGGGCAACCCGCGCACCACGGCCATCCTCGCCGTCGCTAAGGCCAACGGCCTCGACCTCGACCTGGTCCACACTGAGCCAGCCAAGGGCGTCAGCACCGACTACCTGAAGCTCAACAAGCTGGGCAAGATTCCCACCTTCGAGGGCCAGGATGGCTACGTCCTCACCGAGGCCATGGCCATTGCCATCTACAGTGAGTACACCACACCTCTGCCCTCCCCCTTGCAATGATGAAAGATCAATATTTCAGTTATCCCTGTCTGAAGACTACTGTTGAGAACGTATTCACACTCTGATTTTGCACCCTGTTTTGCGCTTGTCCTTTCCTACATGACTACATGGACTCGCGCTGACAATCTTGTCCTACAGTCACCTCCCAGAACGAGAAGACCACCCTCCTCGGCAAGACCAAGCAGGACTACGCCTCCATCCTCCGATGGATGTCCTTCGCCAACACCGAGCTGCTCCCAGCTCTCGGTGGCTGGTTCCGCCCTCTGATCGGCCGTGACCCATACAACAAGAAGAACGTCGAGGACAGCAAGAAGCGCACTCAGAGCATCATCAAGGTTCTTGAGGACCACTTCCTCGTCAACACCTACCTCGTCAGCGAGCGCCTCACCCTCGCCGATCTTTTCACCGCGTCCATCCTCGCCCGCGGATACGAGTTCTTCTTTGACAAGCAGTGGCGCTCTGAGAACCCATCTGTCAACCGATGGTACGAGACTGTTGTCAACCAGGACATTTTCAAGAACGTTGCTGGTGAGCCCAAGTTCATCGAGAAGGCCATCCCAGAGACTCCTCCAAAGAAGGAGAAGGAGGAGAAGCCAAAGGCTGAGCAGCCAAAGAAGCAGGAGAAGAAGAAGGAGGCTGAGGAGGAGGAGGATGAGCCTGCCCCAGCTCCTAAGCCCAAGCACCCTCTTGAGGCTCTCCCCAAGCCAACTTTTATTCTCGACGACTGGTGAGTCATGGCAATACATTATGCAATGTTTCAGGCTGACACACTTCTACAGGAAGCGCAAGTACTCCAACGAGGAGACCCGCGAGGTTGCGCTTCCATGGTTCTGGGAGAACTGCAACTTCGAGGAGTACTCGCTGTGGCAGGTTGACTACAAGTACAACGACGAGCTCACCATGACTTTCATGACCTCCAACCTCATCGGCGGCTTCTTCGCCCGTCTTGAGGCTAGCCGCAAGTACCTCTTCGGCTGCACGTCCGTCTACGGCGTGACCAACGACTCCGTCGTCCGTGGCGCTTTCCTCGTCCGCGGCCAGGAGGCTCTCCCAGCCTTCGATGTCGCCCCAGACTTCGAGTCCTACGAGTTCACCAAGCTCGACCCAACCAGCGCCGCCCACAAGGAGTTCGTCAACGACATGTGGGCATGGGACAAGCCAGTCGAGGTCAACGGCAAGTCCTACGAGTGGGCTGACGGCAAGGTGTTCAAGTAAGCGATCTTACCAATCGTTTCTTGCACCTCTCGCTTGGGTCTAGTTCGACGTGTTCGACGCGTTGACTAGGCCTGTTTCTTAGATAGATGGACGACGGCATGTGGTACGACAAAAAGTTCGATGGGCTTTGACGGCATTAATGGGCACGACTGGCAGGGACCTTTGCATAATCAGCATGGAGAGTTTTGTGCCAGATCTGCTTGGTGCTGCCAGAGCGCAGCGGATAGAACAGCTGGGGGCATCATGGAGACAAAAGCAAACGAGATACCAAGTTTTCCATGAATCAGTCTTCGTTCTCCAATTTACTTCGTATCGCTTTCAGACGTGTGGTGAAAGGTGCGTGGTGCGGAAAAATAGGTGTTCTTGACTGTCTATCGTGCGTGTTCGTACAGTGAGATAATCGCAGGCGGGTATTCACAGTTTGTAAATCATCAATCATCCTGATCGCTCGCCACAATTGGCTTTATGGTATCCCCCCCCTCAAATATCATTCCAAGCTTCCACAAATCAGTTAGATTTGGAAGGTTGTTGTTTCGATGGCATGTTAAACCGAAGCCTCGGTGTGATGCTAGGCTACGTTTACGCCTTCTTGGCCGTCAAGGTCTTGCGAGCCTTGATGGTCATGTCGTAGAGAGCATCCTTGAAGGCGAACAAGAATGCAGCCGTGATGACGGACTGGGTGACCTTGGGGCCGATACCTTAATGAAGTCAGTAAAGGTGTTTCTAGATGGCACGGTCTTTTCAGCTTACCGCCGTAAAGGCCGCCAATACCCTCCTCGTTGTAGATACGCTTGAGGGTAGCAGTCATACCCTCCTTCGGTGCATCGGCCGAGGCAACATGAGCACGGGACTTGACCGTGATATAAGGATAGGTGATGGAAGTAGCAGCAAGCTTGCCCAGCGCTCCCAACACAAAGCTATCCGTAGGTCCAACCTTTCGTCGCTTCTCAACCACCTGCTTCAATTGCTCAAAGATGGTATACTGCAAGATCGGGTTGATGACCAACACCAATGCCGGCAGCACACCCGCGAACAGGCGCATGAAGCCATCCTCGCGCAGGATCTTGAGGAGTGTGGAGATTGTGCCTGGCTTGACCTTTTTTGGGGCCTCGCCCTCTTTGGTTGGGAGGGCGTCTCCCTCGTTCTCGCGCGCCGTCATGCGGGTGTTGATGACCCAGATGGGGTTCGTGAGCATGACTGTTGCTGAGCCGGCGAGGGCTCCGGCGGCCATGGACTCGAGGGTGTTGAGGTTGGTTTTCTTGGTCGTTCGCTGGAAGAAGGCTCGGGAGAATTCATACCCTACAGAACATTAGTTCTCTGCCTTACGTTTCTGTGAGAGACTGGGTACTAACAGTAGTAATAAACGAAGTTCGTCACAGTGATGCCGAACAATGCGCTGTCCAGACCAGCGTATAGACCAGCAATACCTTCGCGATCCACGATCCGCTTGGCAGCAGAGATGGTGCCGGTATGCGCCTTCTTCTTCTCGACTTGCGCTCGCGTGGAAAGAGTGATCAATGGGTATCTGGAGGGGGGTTAGGACTCCACCCCTCTCTATGCGCATGTCTATACTCACGTCAATGCCATGGAGAACAGGCCACCGCCTGCGCCGGCCAGAGCATGAGCAACATTGTCGCTCTGCTGCTCAGCAGCCGTCTGCTGCGCTGCGTTCTCCTAGAAGTGCTTCTTTTAGCAGGTGAGGAAGGATCGCATGTGATGCTGTTCGTACTTTTTCCGACATCTTTGCTGATATTCCACACGATGCGGGGTGTAAGGAGTTTCAAGAACCAAAAGAGTTTGTATAGAGGAGGAGAAGACAAGGGAAGAGAACGACGTCAAGGCATGTCCTTGTCTTCCCGAGCAGCCTGCCTATTATCCTAGGTAGTGCTCTGCAGCGACTGAGCTTGTGATGAAAGCGACATCATCACCTCGGTTGAGCGTGACGACGAAGGATTTTGCCGAGAAAGAGCCACGTGATGCTGTCGCCTTAATTAGCAGTCTTTCTCGGGCCATCAAAATCACCATCTTGGGGCGTCAATCCAACCAAAATCCCATCTAAATATTGCTAACCATTTGAAGTGAATGACAAGAGAGTCAACCTCGAGGCCGTTCTTTTGAATCACAGTCCCGTGCGAGCTGGCTCCACGGCGTCCCTTCGCAGCCGGAAAGGGCGTTGCGACGAACCAACAAGTGGCCATGTCGTATCGCCAACATCACAATCCAAACGTTGGACATCATCAGCTATCGGACCAGCCTGGCGGGCCGACATTTGCCCAGTCGCAATATGGTACGCCGGTAGCATATGGGATCGATCCCACTCTTCACATGCAAGGCAGTCCGCAACAGCGTCTCCAGCCGCAATCTTCACGACAGGGGCGACATCCATCCAACGAACCAGGATCGATGCAGCCTCCATCCACTGCATCGCCTCGAATGAGCAGTACATCACCCGGTCCAGCATTTTCTTTCAAACCGACAGACAGAACATTGCCGTCTCGCGATGTAACAGCAGAAACGATAGCCGATGCTTATGTACAGTTCATCCTCTATGCAAACCCCAAGTTCCCTCTTGATGTCGATACAACGACTTTGAAGACGACATTCGAGACTGGACTTCCAAAGAGCGATAACAAGGACTTTGAAACGTTTCGACTGTACGAGCTTATCCAGAAGTTCGATTCAAAAGAGATCAAGACATGGGGTCAACTAGCACTTGACCTGGGAGTCGAACCACCAGACCCGGACAAGAATCAATCCAATCAGAAGGTCCAGCAATACAGTGTACGACTGAAACGATGGATGCGTGCAATGCATATTGACGCCTTCTTCGAGTATCTCATGGGAAAGCAGCACACATACTTCACGGAGATCCCGCCGCCAGAGGAGCCCTATCCGTCCACAGGCCGGGATGGTGTCATGGCGGAAGAGGACTTGGCTATCAGAGCACTGGATCCCAAGCTCAGACCAAAGAGAGGTCGAAGGCGGAATTCTGAGAACGAACAGAACGAGAAGACTGAAAGCGATGCGAAGAATCAGCCAACGTTGGACAGCGCTGCACCGTACTCAGCAGCACCGATGTCCGCTGTGCCTATGAGTGCTCATCCGGATGGATATCATGATCCTTGGGCAGTTGCTTCGGCTGTTACACCGCAAAGCTTTGCTCCGTGGTCTGCGAGGACACAGCCTTCCGCAGTACCTGCATCAGCATCTTCGAACTTGCGTTGGCAATTGGGCCATTCGCAAACACCAGGAACTCCACATCCTATGAGCGCTGTCCCCACGTCGATGTCCGCACATATTGACGCAGCATTTGATGGCGAGCCAAAATCAGCAGTGACCCCTTCACGGAAAAGGAGACGGCATGGCCCAGCTGTGTCCAGCGCCTGGTCTTCCAACAGTGCGCCTGGAGCGAAACCTAGAGGTCGACCACCTGCGAATCGAAATGTTCAAGATGGACCCTTCACTACTTTCCCTGCAGATCCAGCAGGTGCAAAAGCAAAAACTCAAGCCAGTGCATCAACGCCTACCGTGACAGACAAACCTGTTCTGGAACAACCATCACCGCAGACGGCTTCTTCTCAGCCCGGCGAAGGACGACCAGGTAGACTCTCATTACAAGTACCGCCTCACACGGGCGGGCCAGTACGATTAGCAACTCCGCCTACATTGCTAGTCAACGGTGAGACCAACGAAAGCGAGACGCGAAGCGACTCAGACGACCCAAGCAGAGCAGCAGCCCTCCAAGCCCAACTCCAGACAGAACGAGTCATCGAAGACAGACCTCCCAACTTCTCCTTCGAATCTCTACGACGAGTCGTAGCCAGCGATCTCCTCCGAGCCGACATAATGGGCCGAAGACAACGCCTAACAGGCGACGAAGGCAAACGGTTAGCAGACTCAATACTAGACCGACTGAACGTCCCCCGATCAGACGCCGGCAATCCACGAGAAGACATGTCTCGACTCATGGCAGCCTCATGGCTCGGTGTCGGCGATGCATTCAATGTGCCACTAGGACCTTCAGCTGGCCATGGCAAACGTATAAATGTGACGAGATTCCGTACAGATGCGAGTGGGTATGAGGAAATCACGTACGACGAGACGGCTGATGATGTTCGCGAGGTGAGTCCATCGTCCCCTTCACACATCCCTCAACGGCCGTACTGACTTATCTTTCCAGGTCTTCGACATCTACTGGCACGTAAGCCAAGGCGGCTGCATGGGCTCCTTCGAAATGAAAGGCCTCTCCCTCGCCCCCGCCACCTCATCCGTCCTTGACTCCACCGAATCAACCCACGACATGGTCGTCCGCAAAACCCGCGAAGCGCTCCAAAACGTCACCAAAGAAGGCTGGGTCGAGCAAAGCATCCAAGCAGTCTACAAAGCCGCATCAAAAGAATTCCGGGGCGTAGAAGACGGCATCGACTGGCGGGCGAAGTGTAAAGCCATGGAATTTGCTTCTATGATCGCGAAGGGCGAGGTGGAGAGGACGAGACAGAGGTATTTGGAAAAGTTGATGGATGTTTTGATGTAGGAATTGCTTTGGAGGTTTTACTATCTTACAACTGCGGCGGCGTTTTGCCGGGCTACGTCGCTCTGGGTCCAGGTTTCTTCGGCCTTGGTGCCAGGCGGTAGTGAGGCTACGCCGTTGCCATTCGCATTCGGTGATGAACTACCGTTCATGTACGGCCGTCCTGGGCCGCTGGCTGTTGGCTCGCCGTTTGTGTAGCCGTTGCTGCCTGCGAAATAGCCTTCACCTGCGCTCATGGGCGACTCTGTGAACATTGCGGCTGCATTCTTCTTCGCATCTGCCACATTAACAGGCAGCAATGGCTCCTTGCTCTCTGCCTTCTCCCGTGCGCGCTTGTCGGCTTTTGCGGCATCTGAAGTGCGGTCGTACAAGTACAGTCCAACAAATGTCAAACCGAAGCCAATACCCTGGATATATGTCATTGGATTGCCGAACCAGACAATGGCAAACATGATGACCACCACACGCTTGATCAAGCTGGCAACCGAATAGGTGACGGGAGAAACCATGCCAAGAAGTACGAACGCCACCAGACTTTGGCCGAAGTGGAAAGTGCCGTTGAAAATGAACTCCGCAGCGAGGGCGCCATGATCCAGAGAACCCGGTCTTTCCCGTAGATCAATCGACCAGTCCTTCATAAAATCGGCCATGATAGAGAAGCCTTCTGACCAGAGCCAAAGCGGAAAGGTGAAGAGGAACGCCAGAGCCGAGGAATAGCACAGCAAGTTGAGCTTATCCGGCTTGCGTCTTCCAATCGGCGTGCCGTCAGCTTCAGCTCTGGCAGCTTCGTTGAAAATCTTTTTGGAGACGATGTTTTGTGTGACGAAGAGCACTGCGCTTCCAAAAGCGTATGCTAGGCCGAGGAAGTTTCCCGCGAAGCTTGCCGAGCAGGCCAAGATGACTCCCAGGGTCAGTGGTACGAGGGAGAGGTAGGTGGGCATCGAGTATTCGATGTTGAAGAAGACCCGGTATGCGATGACCGTCATGAGCGGCGAGAGGCCTTTGATTGTATGGACCAGAGATACGGGGATCTTTGACATTGCGTCCGAGTTGAGAATGTGGCCGCCGATTTGGAAGGCCGTCAAAGGAAGAGTCGCCATTATGATGTCCTTGTTAGGTCTGCGGATGCCATTCTTGAGGACCGGCATGGCTTCCCGTACGCTGGCATTTCGTTTCGCAAGCCAGGAGAGGAAGATGCACCAGAACGACACAAGCATGAACTGGACGACCGTCAAGGTGATCGGTCTCGGTAGTGCAGTCAGGATGGCTTTGGAGGAGGTGTTGGTCAGGATCGAAGTCGCGTACCAGATCCCGCAAAGGATCTTGGCTGAATATCAGCTTGTGAAGTGGTGAAGAAGAGTGTGGCAGTGGATAGACGTACAACTAGCCTGAGGGACACAGGCGCCTTCAGCGACTCTGCGATCTCGTGCGCATTCTCACTTATACTCGCTTTTCTCGTCCTCACAGTTCTGATCGCCTCGCTCAAGCTCTTTTGCCGGACTTGTCTCGACCCGCCCAATTTGCCATTTGCAGCCCACGACGCCCAACTCCTCAAGGACGACTCTTTTCGCGGCGGCCAGCGCTCGCTGGAGTGGAGGCCAGGAGGCAAGCCATTGGGCAGTGGTCGTGGACTGGGTCCACGCGAAAGCTCGCTGACCTCGTCGTCCTCGAATTCGACAGCATGGTCGTTGTTGAAATCGGGAAATTTGAATTTCGAGGTGGCTGGTCGGATGGAGGAGGAGCGTCTACGCTCGACGTTGGTCGCGTGCGGTACCATCTCGCAGGAGGTGTGTTGGCAGAACTATCGGTCCATGGCGGTACGTAGGTGTGGGTAAGACCGGCGTCGTTCGTCGGAGGACGAAGGTGTCGAGGAAGAAGTGGTAGTAGAAGATAATAGGATGGGATGACGATACGGAGGCTATCGTGCGCGAGACGATACCTTTCGTAGCTTCTCAACGGTCCAATTTAGGGCGAACCAGAGAATGATCAACCCCGCGAGCGATGGTGACGGCAAGTGGCGGCAACCAGAAATGTTCGTCTGACTTCGTCCTGAACCACCAACTTCATCGACTTCATCAACTTCATCTCCTGGAAGTTCGACCTGAAGAAGTCCACGTCGGCGTGAACCCCTCGCTCCTTCCGACACGCGTCACGTGGAACGGGTAGTGTTCTCCACGCTCCTTCGACAATCCTTCAAGGCAACACTGCAATGCACACATGCAAATAAAAAGGGCGAATGGAAGCTGACATGAGCATTGACATCGTGTGCTAATCACCGACGATGTTGTTCACGCGGGCCCTGCAGTACCTGCTACCTGCAGCCTCCTCGGATTCCATGGCCAGCTCTGGAAGCAGCAGCTCTCTGCAGTTCCCGAACGTCGCATTTTTGGAGTCGTGGCAAGTACTAGGACCTTTCCAGATTGGCACTCGAGGTGAAATGGCCGACGCTGCTTGACTGAAGTCCGCTCACCCAAGTGATAGAGGCCACCTGGGGAGCAGATCCTCTCGAAAGACTTGGAGGTTTCCGCGCTCTCGAATACAACATCAATACTGCTTTTCGAAGCTCTCTGGCGGCGAATGGAACAATACATTGGTCGAATGTGACAGCAAAGGTTCCTGACCCGGACCTCTTCCTCACCACGGCACAAATCAACGTCAGCTTCCCAGACATCGACTGGCAAGGTCTTCAAGATGTATATGGCTGGGCCAGTACCCAATGCCAGGCCTGGGCGAGAGGCCAGATTGTGGTGCAAGGAGACAAGACCGAACTTCTCGCACTCTCCACGCCTCAGATCCTAGAACTCTGGGTCGACGATGTCCACTACTTTGGAGGCGACTTCTACGAGTTCAATCGAGTGCCTGTGACGCTGCGCCTAGCCCCTGGCATTCATCGTATTGATGTTCGACTAGTGCGAGATGTCCGAGCAATGGGTGCGGTGGGTGATCCGAACATGCTCGTGAAGTTGGAGCTACAGAAGGTCTCGCCCGGCTTGAAGACGGTGCAAATAGGAGGCTCCCATGTTCTGATGGCTGACTTTATAGGCGAAGCAGCGAGCCTTGCAAGTCCCTTTGCATCAGTGGTCTTTCGCAACGACGGAGATCGAGACGTCGACATCACTGGTATTCACGTCAATCCAAATGTCTGCCGCGCCGAACTATGGTCGTCGCAAATGAGACTCCTTGCTGGCCAGACGAGGCCGCTCGCATTCCGCATCAGGTGTATGCCTCCAAACGGACAATCTCCTTCACGATCTCGGATAGAAATCGATTTTCAGTATCGGGTCGATGGAGATGATGAGTCTAGAACAATTGCTGTCCCTGCACATCCTCGCGTGGTTCCAGCAGGCAAAGCTCACAAGGTTACATTCCCGCACCCAGGTGGTATAGTCTCTTATGCCATCCTACGACCTCCATCCAAGAAAGCCATGGAATCGGCGAAGGCAAACCAGACTTTTCCGATCCTCCTCAACCTTCATGGAGCTGGTGTCGACGTAGATTCGGACGTTGTCAAGGAGGTCATGGATCCTCTGCCAGACCTGCAAGCCTGGGTCCTGTATCCAACGGGAGTAACACCCTGGAGCGGCGATGACTGGCATTCCTGGGGATTCGCGGATGTCGAAGCGGCTGTTGAAATGATCGAAGACTGGGTCGATCATCTTGGTTGGACAGGTCCCGGGGTCGACATCGGTAGATGGCTGGTTGCTGGTCATTCGAACGGAGGACAAGGCACCTGGTATGCGCTTACCCACCGTCCAGACAAGATCTTTGCGGCAGCACCGCTGAGCGGCTACTCGTCTATTCAGAACTACGTTCCTTACCATCTCTCCCGGGTCGCAGATCCCGGGCGCACAGCGGTGAAAGAAGCCGCTTTCTTGGGTTATAGACACGAGCTGCTGCTGTCGAATGCCAAAGGCATCCCGGTATTCCAACAACATGGTGGAGCTGACGACAACGTGCCAGTTCACCACTCGCGCTTGATGAGCCAGCTCATCCAAGAAGCTGGTGCTGATAGCGAGTACTTTGAAGTCCCAGGTCAAGGACACTATTGGGATGGAGTCTACACGACAGACCCATTGAAGGACTTCTACGAGCGCCGGGTGTCTCTTCAACTAGCGTCAACCCAAGGCACGCCCCTGAATTTGCGGGACTTTTCTTTGGTGACGGCAGACCCAGGAGCCACTGGACCGAAGCACGGTGTCGAGATTCTACGACTGGCAGTTCCCGGACAACTGGGTCGGATTGATGTTCTGTTCGACCCTTTGACCATTGCATGCATCATCAGAACGACGAATATGCGAATGTTCCGACTCCCACCTTACTTCCGAGACTGCAGCTATGTGCAAGTCGATAGCCAGAAGATCCCGATTGTAACAGTGCAGTCGAATGAATCGAGCATTCTCATACGCGAATCTGAAAACTGGGAGATTGAGCAGCAGGCTACCAGCATATCAGCTCCAGTCGCAGGTCGAGAACGTCGCCAACTAGGAGCCATGGACGCCATCCTCCGAACAGAAGGCGCCTTCTCCATCGTCCGTCATTCCCCTGAGGCATCCCGCATCGCCCTCCAAATCTCACGAAACCTGCACCAATACTTCTTCGCCGACACGGACATCACAGACGACTACACAGCAGCCTTGGGCAAGACAGGCAACATCATCAGCCTAGCCATCGGCGACGACCTCCCTCCCTCATCCGTGAAGGAAGACTTCCCAATCCAAATCCGCAGCAGCGAAGTCTTCATCCGCGGCCTAAATAACGTGCCAGCCTTGATCCCAAACAGGGAGGATCTGGGACTCGCTGCCATCTTCCTCAGACCTCTCGCTGAGGGTCGATTAGAACTCGTCGTCTGGGGCTCAGACGAAGCGAGTCTCTCCCTCGCAGCGAGACTAGTCCCCATGATGACGGGCGTCGGTCAGCCAGACTACATCGTCGCGAATAAAGAGATGCTGTGGAAAGGTCTCGAGGGAACGTTGGCGTTGGGGTTCTTCGATAGTCGATGGGAGGTTTCGAGGAATTCGTTTTCTGCGTAGAGGAGATTTCATCCACCATTACTAAACCCTCAATGTCACGAGAATCACATGCAAGACACACAGACCACAGATTCTTAACCCAGCGCAACGCCTTCCCTTCTTTGACCTAAAGGCATCACTCGCACTCCACGGGTGCCGATGCTAATGAAGACGGATCACAAATCTTTCCAGCATCCGACGTGTGCCAACGCATCAATCAAGCTATGAAGGCAGCTAAAGTACATGAATACCAAGAGCCGTGGCAGCCGAATCAAACGCGAAGCTCTTTAGTATTATTGCATCACTCGGCGTATGTCCGCGTATTCGCGTCCACATGCAAGTCGTATTCAGGCCTTTACTCTAGCTTCTTACCTTTTCTTTGCTCCTTGATTCTTCTTTGTTGGTTCATCGTTGATTGTGTCTCTATGTATTACACCTCTCATGGCTCTGTAGAGTTCTTGCTCTAATTTTCCGACGAAAAAGGGCGAATCGAATTCTTGCCTTGCTTTTCCAAATGGGAGGGGGCCACGCGGTCCCTCGACTCCAAAACGCCGCGCTTCCTCAAGGGCGCATAATCTAATCAACTGTCGAAATCGTCCCCTGATGAGCGATTGACAGAAATTCGGGTACACTTGCGCCAAAACACAGACCACTCGATAACGCCGCCGCACTTCGTTGTCCGACATCACTCGTTGTCATCACCGATCATCATGCTCTTTTGCGACTTCTGAGCCTCCACCTTGCGTGGTGGCAGGCCGAGACCGTTCCTGTTACGGAAGAAGAGGACCTTGGACTGCTCGCCCTGGGTTCCCTCGTTAGGCTCGACCCACTGGCACCATCGAGAGCTGCTCCACAGAGCGCGGATGAAGCCAAGAGGACCGCCCTCAGTGTTCGATCGGTAGTGGCGTCCCATGATCGGCTTGATGGCCTCGGTGGCTTCATCGGCGTGGTAGAAGGGGATCGTGGAGACGTAATGGTGGAGGACGTGAGTCTCGATAATGCCGTGGAAGAGCTGGCGGCCGATGAATCCGAATTCACGGTCGATGGTAGCGGCAGCACCGCGAGCGAAGTTCCAGGCGTCACCGGTGTAGTGGGGAAGCGATGGGTCGGTGTGCTGGAGGTAAGTGATGGCAACTGTGGCTAATGTTAGCAGGATGATCTCGAAATCCACGAGTGCTATCGATCTGTCACGTACCAAGCCAGTGGTTCACCCAGAGGTATGGGATGAAGTACCACACAAGCAGGTTGTTCCAGCCGTAGTTGCTGCCGACCATGTACAAGATGCTGCCAACGATCAGGAGACCGAGATCCGAGAGCAGGATGAGCTTCTCGTCCTTCTTCTCGTACAAAGGGCTGCTTGCGAAGAAGTGGTTGACGGTGAAGTCGCCGTTCTTCTTGCCGGTGCCCTTGCCCTCTGGCTGCTTCTCGTGGTTGTTGTGGCCAGTCACGTTGGCGAGCAAGTACCATGGCCAGCCAAGAAGCTGCTGGCCGAGCAGCATGGTAGCGGTGTAGATGGGAGTCTCCTCCATGAGCTCGTGCATCTCATGAATCAGGTAGCCCGTACGGGTGGCATGCTCCTCACGGGTACGTGGAAGGAAGACCATGTCGCGCTCCATGTTGCCGGTGGCCTTGTGGTGCTTGCCGTGGGAGATCTTCCAGCTGAAGTATGGGACAAGAAGAGCAGAGTGGCAGATCCAGCCAACGGTGTCGTTGAGGGTCTTGCTTGGCGAGAAGGACTGGTGGCCGCACTCGTGAGCCAGGACCCAGAGACCGGTACCAAAAAGGCCCTGGACAAAGGTGTAGAAGGCCCAGAGAGCAGCTCGCACCGGGTACGAGGGCACATACTCCGGGGTGCAGAAGCGGTTGAACAGGTAAAACGTGCCACCGAGTAGGACGATATCCCTGGCGACATAGCTCAGACCGGTCAGGCCTGACCGCTCATAGCAGTGCTTGGGGATGGCCTCGCGGATATCCTTGATTGTGTAGTTGGGCAACTCGAACTCGTTGCCGTACGTATCCCGAAGCTTTTTGGGCTCTTGCTGGAAGTCCTCGACGGAACCCAGCGAGGACAGGGATGTCGAGGACGCTGAGGCCGTGGGCGAGTCGTTTGGTGAGCCGACGGTCGAGTTGGTGGTGGTGGAGGGCATCGACTCGACGGTGACGGTGCGTCTCATTGCCGCTTGCTGCGGCCGGGCGGTGGTGCTCATCGTGGTGGGTGGATTATGGAGTGTGAAGCAGCAATGGCAGTGGAAAGAGTGTTGAGCTCTGCGTTGGGACTGTACGCCGACGACCTCAACGCTGCAACAGGAGTGGGTCGAGAGCTTGCACGCAGTGAGGGGGAGATGGATGGAGGGAGAGGAGGAAAGGATGAAGCGAGTGAATCGAGGAGAGGAGTAGAGTGGCAGTGGTGTAGCTTTCTATTTCTTCCACGCTGGCGGTCAATGGGAGCGGGAGCACGGTCGAATTGTTAAAATTCAAGGACCCTGATTCCCAGGAACAGACTAGCCTCCACCACGCCTCCCATCCGCCCAACGCTCCCGCCAAGCTCCCCCAGCGCCTCTTTTATCATCGCCAACTGCTGCGATCTTATCTCTTGCTTCTCTAACAAAGTCTATGCCGTTGACATGGCTGTCAAACAACAGCAGGCCTGCTGCTGCTACTGGAAGGGGTAAGCACACATCTCCAACACGCCCAATCGCCGCCAGTCGGGCCGCAGGCTAGGATCTGCACGCCAGCGTTGGCTTGCAACCCGGTGCGTCTTGGTGTGCCTACGCGAGACGGGCGAAACGAAAAGAATTTGGAGGCGAAAATACCCGTTGAGATGCGAGAACGACAGCTCCAGATCCAACCACCTTACCTGTGCTACTCGCCGCTGCTTTCATTGGCCGAGCCAACGAACTCCCGGCTAGCTCCCCCATATCTACACCTTTCACATGAAAATGCAGCAAAGGCCGATGATGACGGCTTCATCAATTAATGCGTTTCGAGATACACACCACGTGCGATCAGATTCTAGTTCGATGTCTAGAACCATCAAGGTCGGTCGGGCCAAAGCTCTCTGGCCACTTCTTGCACCAACTTCAGCTTTGCAAACATCTTCTGCTCATCCATCCCCTCCGCGCCTATCGCCACACTTGCGAAACCACACTGCGGACTGATACCGATGTTCTCCATCGCCTCCTCCACACTTCGACCTTGGCCCTTGGCGATGATCTGCGCCGCCTCACGAACCCGGGTCTTCACCAACTCCTTGTCCTCGAGCTGGGGATCCTTGGTCGTGACCACTCCCAGGACAACATTCTTGTGCTTCGGCAAGAAGCGCAGGGGCTCGAAGCCGCCAGATCGCGGGTTATCGTATTCCAGGTAGAAGGTGTCATAGTTCAAGGTTTTGAAGAATCGCTCGGCAATGGCCTCATACGATCCCTCGCTGAAATGCATTGACTTCGAAAAGTTGCCTGTGTGGATTCTTAGCTGACGGCATTTTCGGATTCGCAGGAGCAGGACACCCTCACCTCTGCAGATATGCAAGCCAACATGGAGATCATCCGGTCGATCAGCGATGCAGTCATTGTGCGCCTTCAAATACAGGTCGAACATCTTGTCCGTATCCTCACCATCCTCGCGAAGTCCCTTCAACATATCCTCAGAGCAAAAGTACGCCAGAGTTGGATCGTCGATTTGGATATTGCGGAGGCCTTCGTTGTACAGAGTCTTGAATTCTTGTCGATATGCCGCAGCTAGGTCTGCAAAGAAGGCCTCATCGTTTGAGTATGCTTCCTTGCTGTAGCATTTGCCAGGACCGAGTCTCAGATGGAAATAGCAAGGAGGTGGCATGGTGAACTTGCACTCTCCCCATTGCTCCTTCGGCACACATGATCGCAGAAGCTTCCAGTTGTCAAGGTAGGGGCTCTTTGAGTACTTGATCTTCCCGTCACAGATGGCAGCCATGGGATACTGCTTGCCGGCATTCTTCAAGGCCTTTTGCTGTCAGAACTACGCTGCAGCGTTTCATCAAACTCCTCTCACAACTCACCTTGATCGGAGCAGCAGACAGGCGAGCCAGATCCCACGGCACCGGGCTCACCTCCTTGAAGCCATCGAGCTTCTCGAAGAAGCCCGAGAAATAGTACTTCCTATCAAACTCTCCTGAGCACAGAGCACGAACGCCATTGTCCTGCTGCTTCTTCACAATGTCCGCAATCTCCCTCTGCTGCACCTCCCGCAGCTGTTCCTGCGAGATCTGTCCAGCATCGGCCTTCTCCTGCGCCTCTGAAACAGACGCCGGCCGGATCAAAGACCCAATGTGGTCGGCATGGAAAGGAAGCTTGGTGGCGGGCATGTTGTGGCGATGGCGGAAAAGACAGCAGGGAACACGAAAGAAGGGCGGGTGGTTCAGTGCACGACTGGGAGGAGGAAGGCAGCGGCAAGAGGGACTCTATATTTGTACTCACGCGGCAATTATCCGTGGCATGGTTCTTTCTTCCTGAGGCTGAGACGGCCTGGCTCGCGTTTTTGCTTGATGATTATGACGAATCTCCACCGCGACGTGCGGCGGCAGTTGCTGGCAAAGGCCATTGCTGCAGGCCTGGCGCGGAGCTGTCGCGAGATCTTTGCAAGCTTGCAAGCCGAGGCGGCATAAGAAAGCATGTGGTGGACTTGGAGCCATGGATCTTGTGGATCCGAGCTGGCATTGCACGGAGGAGGACACAATCCACATGGCTAGATCATTGCACACCATGGCTCTAGAACGCCTCTTGCAACTGCCGACCTTCAGTCTCGACTTCACAATCTTCGCTCCACCACGGCTCAACTCCGCCAAGCACGAGGCAATCTTCGCACGCCGAATGTGACCTTGTTCGTCCCGTCAGGAGCTGCCAAGATTCCGATGGTCACGATGGGATACATGCACGGCAGTTCGTTCCTGCATTGCTTCTTGACGAGAACGAATTTGACTTGACTTGCACACCTGGGCAGATGAGATCAAGAAACTTAAGGTCCACGGCACAGCGTCCACGCCAATTCACCAAATGTCGTTGGTCGGCACATCAAGAACTCGTAACATCATTGCGAGAGCACCGGTATCGCTATCGTCTGCGTCTGGATCGGACTGACTTCGAGGAAGATGCCTCACATCCCATGTTCAGTGTCCACCGCAGGAACTCAATTCGACGATGATTTACTTCAGATGCATGTCTTGCTTTCTCGGACTCGGAGAGCAACCCTTCCGGTGGTACTTGACCCAGAAGATGAGCAACCCGTGAACATGGACAAGGACAGCACCGCTTCCTAGAGTCGATGCCTGCGTATTAGATCCTGAAAGGCTTGTAGAGCATAAGCACCGCTCTCGTGGTGCTGTCTCTGCTTTGGCGGATCTGGGATTGCACGGGGTTGCTCGGAGATCGAAATACGTCTTGCTTGATGAGCATAGCCAGGACATGGCCAAGCAGCCTGTTAGGGCATAGCCGCACACGTCAAGACGTATGCTGTCGTTCTACGGCGTGAGAACAAGGTGAGTTGCACAAAGGGACGTGAAGGAGTGTCGTTGAGATAAGGGTTTGCGAAGAGGGCAAAGCCAGCGAGGAGTGCGTCTCAGGCATACAGGTATGCCTTCAAATATTCTGAGAATCTCGTGCGATGGAGACCGTATGAGGTGCTGTCTTCGTCGACTTGCGTTTTCATCCAATCGTCGAGCCGGAACAACAGAGGTTGCCACTTCATTGTTGACCATCTCTTTCACATTCACCAACGAAGATCTTATTAGGAAAGATCATCTACCTAATTCTTCAACCCAGTCTATTTCTAACGTCTACACGTGAGCTTTGCATGACTCTGTCAGATCCACTAGGTTGACCTCGGACAGATGGACGAGAGCTATCTGAGAGCTCCAAGCTTCCTATCAACCTGCCATAACGTGACCGCCTCTCCTAACCCACAGAGTCTGAACAACGAGAACTCAACACCGACGAAACGATCAACCAGCCATCCCTGAAAACCAAATCTCAAGATACTCCCATCAAGATGAACACCGCCTCAGAAGTCTTCTCCATCCCCGAACTCCTCGAACTAATCCTCCTCTCCCTCCCCAACTCCAACATCCACCAAGAAATCTCCTCCATGCGCACCATAATCCTCAGCCAAACAACCTGTCGCACCTGGCACAGCCTCCTCCAACACTCCACCCCAATCCGCCAAAGACTCTACCTGTCCACTCCCCTCGACACCCAGGAAACCCACACCTGGCAAGAAAAACATCCCTTCCCCCCAGCCCAACCAAACCCCTGGATCCCCTTCCTGCTCCTCAACCAACGCAGCTGGGGCTCCGCATATCCCTTCGACACAGTCTACTCACACTTCAACCTCCAACCGTCTCAACCCAAATACTGGACTTTCGCCTTCGAGATGAGTCGCGCGCAGTTCCAACGAATCCCACCAGAGGGGAATTGGAGGAATATGCTAGCTGCTTCGCCACCTTTTACGGATTTCTGGTATACGAGATGTTTCTATGAACTGGGATCTGGAAGGGCGCCTTTCGTTACGCATCTGGATTATGATTCGAAATTGCCGAAGTCTGAGCAGAAGTATAGGGTTCATTGTAAGGAGGGGGTTACGCTGGGACAGATTTGTGATGCGGTTAGGGAGCTTTTTGAGGGGGATGTGGGGGCTCGGTTTGTGATGGTGGAGAGTTTGAGGGTGAAGGGTGGCGCGGGGGATCTTTGTGAGGAGAGGCCGACGACGAAGATGTATATTCCTGGGTCTTCGGCTGAGAGGGCTGAGGGGTGGCAGAGGGGGTATTGGGGCGACTAAGTCGGGGATTCAACGCATGAAGATCTGGAAGATTCTCATTCACACGCCTCTAAGTGAGGATGTGGTATATAAGCAACTCCTTAAGAGCTGCACGAGCACTGCATGGCCCTTTGATACTTGGGCACATCGCCACAGAACCGCTCTTCCTCCTCACGGTTCCAACCCCATTCTTCATTGAACGGCGCCAGCGCCATGTCCACTACGCGGTTCAGAATTTCCCGCTCGCCTTTCTTCTCCACTCGATCGATCAGCTCATCAAGAATCCATGATCTCGGAACGAATTTTGGATTGACCGCTTTCATCGCCGTCAAACGCTCCTCTTCGGGTGCGTTAGGCCAGTCTTCAAGGACTCGCTCTCGATACTTCGCCAACCACTTGGCAATGCGCTCGCGAGCGTCAGATTCGCTGCCTGCGAGTCCACTCAAGCCCTCGTGGTGGAAGAAGCGACCAGCGACCTCCTTTCGCTTCTCGTCTGTATCGATCTCATCTGTCTTGATGTAGCTCAGCCTTCGGAATGTGTGGTTGAAGTCCAGCTCCAAAGCTTCAAGGGTATCGAGTAGCTCTGAATACAGCTCGTCAAAGTCGGATTGCTTGCACTGCTTCAGACCGAGACGGGCTGTCATCAAACGTTTGTACTCCGCCATGAAGACAGCCTTGTATTCTTCACCGGTCTTCTCGATGATCGTCTCGGCACGTTTGATCAATTCGTCGGCTTTCTCTTGTCGAACGCCCTTCTCGACGAACTCCTGCTCGTCACACCAAGGACCTGCGCCAATGACTTCCCCGAATGCCTCAGCAAGCCGGACCAGGTTCCACCAGATGATCGTTGGCTGATTCTTGTAGGCATAACGAAGCATGTGGTCATCGTGATTGGGCGTGTAGCTAGGATCGAAGTTGTCGAGGAAAGCGAATGGGCCGAAATCGATCGAAAGTCCGTATATTGAAGTGTTGTCCGTGTTCAAAACACCATTCGTGAAAGCATAAGCCTGCCAATGTGCGACAGTCTTTGCATTTCGGCGAGCGATCTCACGGAACAGTCGAGCATAGCGATTCTCTGCATTCTCTCCTGCACCCTGGATCTCGTCCTTCGGAATACCGCCCTGAAGGCCGACAACATCCTTTTCATCGGCCGATGGCACCTGTGCAGGTAATGACTCCCAGCCAGGAAAGACCTCCTCAGCAACATAGTCTGCAAGCTTCCTTACCATATCACGGTCACCTCTCGATCGAGGCAAGTCGAATGTACCGATTCGAATCCAGGTCTCAGCGAACCGTGCCACCATGGCAGCGGGCTCCGTCATCTCTCTCCGTACATGTTCTTCTGGTCCTAACGTCAAGCTGAGAGCACGAGTGGTCGGTATCCCGAGCGCGTTGAGTGCTTCGCTGACGACAAACTCCCGGATGCTACTTCGAACAACAGCTTTGCCATCAGCGAACCGAGAGTATGGTGTCTTCCCGGCTCCTTTCAACTGAATCTCATAGCGCTTTCCAGTCGAAGGATTATTTGCTTCGAAAAGCGAAATAGCTCGGCCGTCGCCTAGTTGTCCTGCCCATGACCCAAATTGATAGCCACCGTAACATTGCGCCCACGGGTAGATGTCCTTCTCACTAGGCTCTTTCTCCTCATCGATTGTTATTATCTGTTCACCAGCTACAGTCTTCTTGAAATCTTCAGTCTCCACTGCCTTCGGATCGATAGCAAGATCTTTCAGTGCAGCTTTTGAAACTCCAATAAGCTCCGACTTCTTGAACGGTTGCGGTCGTACGAAAGTGTATGCTGCATTCTTCACAAGTCGTGGTCCAAGTTTCGTTCGTTCGGTGTTATGTGAAGCTGCTGGTGTAGGATATTCTGGGTCCGGCGGAAGCTTTTGTGTGAAGTTGTTGGTCTTTGGTAGATCGCGGATGCTGAACGTTTTCTGGTCGCCATTGGTATGGCCGTTGCTGATGTGGCTCGCCATTTGTGCTATTCGTTGCTGTACGATTCGTGGCCTCGTTTGTAGAGAGGCTCGATACATACAAGAAGGTTCAATCGTAGTAATACAGAAGAGAGAAGGGTGGCGAAGACTCATTAGAAATTGTACATGGCGAGCTCGAAGAGGAGCTGTCGGCAAAGTGACGTCGAAAGCCGAAAGGCGAGCGGGACCGTTGTGGATCGGGCCGGAGAACGTGGCTAGTGGGGTGATGTGGCGCTCGGACTTCCTTGAGACTCGAGACGTCCTTTCCTCTCTTTCACTCTACATCTTCCTGCTGCACATTTCACAACGCCGTTCCTCCTTCTCGACAAGTACCAGTCGCCTCCCTGGATCCATCAGACTGTATCGAATTCTTTCCCGCCCAATTATGCGAGTTTCGGTCACTGCGAAGGATACGCACGACATAATACCGGCAGGATGAACAGAGGCGAAATTCCAGGCTTTTATTACGGTAGGTTGTGAATGTCTCTCAGACTAGATAGCTACTCATGCGTTCGCAGATCCCGAAAAGAAGAAATATTTCAAGGTCCAGGCAAACCACATCGCTCCAGCCAACGCCAAGTACAACAAAACGAACGCGAAAATTGACCGCGCGAATAAGAAGCGTAAGCTCGAACAGAAGCAGCATCAAGAGATTGCTCGCAAGGAGACAGTCGTGACAGCCAAATCACTCAAGCACCCACTCTTAGCTGGCGCCGGTCTTCGCCGAGAGATCGGCCACAATCCTTACCTCTATCACCATGTTCAGCGAGACACGGCATTCGTTCAAGGTCTCGTGGGCAACGAATCGCAACTAAGACTGGAAGGCTTCGACAAGAGACATACGGTCTTCACCGACGCCCACTATATCCCGGAACACTCATCAATGCTTCTGGCGGTCCGACACGACGTTGGCTCCCATGCCGTCTATAACTACAATTGCCAAGGCGACTGGAAATCTGATCAACCACTTCCGTCACAGCGGGCACTCCACGCATTCCATGAGCCCGTCACCACCTTACAACACTTCTCCGCCCAGGGTGAGCCGTTCTTTGTTACTACCACTGCACAGCCTAACAAGTTCTCGGGCAACTTCTTCCTGGGGCCTGTGGAAGAAGACCCCAGGCGTGGCATCTATGGACACCTCACGCTGAACATTGGAGAAGAGGGCGATATCATGTGGGACTGCAAGGTCGACCCGTCTCATCGCCTGATCGCTTGCGCAGGCTCGTTCGGGGTCCAAATATTCGACATTCTGGCTGGCATACGAAACCAGACTAATCTCAAAATGTGTGGGCATGGACACATCTTCGCAGCAGACTGGCTGAACCCGCACACCCTCGCCCTCGGCGCAAAGCATTATGACACGTATCACGACGTGTTCCTCTACGACGTCCGCAGCGAGGGCATGTCGCAGCGAGTTCATCGTGTCGACAAAATCAACGGCATCTTCAGACCCGACGACACCGGGCACAATGTTGTCGTCGCCAGCAGCCATGATGTGAGTCTGTACGACCTTCGCAACTTATCCAAGGACACTCCGGTCATAACTTTGGATCACAAGTCTGGAAGCCCCTACGTGCATGTGTCGATTCTCAACGGTAATCTTGTTGCGGCCACGGACTGGCACAACAAACTCCAGATCTATTCACTAAGGTCGGGCAATCATCTCCGCACTCTGGTGCCCTGCAAGAAGCGTAATGGTCTCGTGTGGAGGCCACGATGGCAGGAGGATCACCGAGGGGTTCCCTATCTACAGGCCTGCGTCGAAGACTCCATCCAGCGCTGGTCATAAAGACCAATGATTCATTCGTTTTGGACATGAGAAAGATAGAAGAATTGTAATCGCTAATTTTGAATCTTTGAGACTCACGTCTCTCAAAACTGATATTGCACACTGTCACCTCTATTCTATGCTTTGTTTCAATTCAAATTCATGCCCTGCTACGTGCCCAACGCACATATTTGGTGGGTGGTACTGTCGCTATACTCGGTGGGGTATCGGCAAAGAGCAAGCAAAAACAACGACCGTCCGTCCCTTCCCATCCCAATCCTTATCCCAGTCCCTTCCAGGCCAGCTGCAGGTATCGTATGTATACGCAGTGGCGACAATCAAAAACGCCCAGACCAGAACCCACCCTTTTAAAACAAACGCCAATGTATTCGTACAAGTTATGTCATCGCTGAATGTCATCTCAAAGCTTCAGCTTCAGGGTATAGTCAATCCTCTCCCGCTCCAGCCACTCCTGTAACATCGCATGTCCTGCTCTCGCTGCTCGCACCGGCGTCGTCGCCAGTCCAATCGGTAGCTTGAAGCCGCCGCTCAGCTTGGTCGGTTCCAGTTTCTCGCTCGTGTTGTGCTTCTTGCTTCTCCGGCTCCAGCTTTTCGGGAAGTGGTCCTGCAGACTGTCGACGTCCAGCTTCGTCTCTGCTTCAGTGGCGGCTTTCTGCAGGGTCGCATGTGTCTCGAGGATGCTGGAACGGCTGGGTCCGTCATTAGGGAATTGGGTGGCAATGTCAAGGATCCGAGCTGTGTACACCACGCCCAGGGAGCATGCCAGCCCGCAGAGATGCGGGAACGACTCCGTGTTGCGCTTGACGAAACCGTAGAATCCATGCAAACTTCGCCATGTGCTATATGACGGAGGTTGCCTGGGATCGGCGGCGGCGTTCGCTTCGTCCAGGCATGTGAACGCCAAGAGATAGCACAAGAACGACTCGAGAGCCTTCACCGCAGCGAGCTTTTGTTCGTTGGGGGAGCCCGATGTGTCCTTGAGATGCGCAGACGCAGCGTGCTTCAGCTCCCGACCAAGTGTCTCCAGACGCTTCTGTTCTGTCTCCCAAGCCTGCTGTTTCGGTGTCTTGTTGCTTGGCTGACTTGAAGGCGCTTTGGCAATCCCATTCGGCTGGTCTTTGCCGATACTGGGAGTACTGCTCATGGCCGGGGGAGTGTTGTGGGTCGCATTGCTGTCTTGCGACTGCTCCCGCCGCATCGCTTGAGATAGAAGATCCTTTCGAGTGCTCGGCGTTGCTTGCAAAGCGGACTTCGGTGCCAATGGGGAATCGACCTCTCGCTGTGCTGGCGTTGACGGTTCTTTTCGTGTCTCGGAAGAGTCTGGCTTCCTACGCTTGGTGGGAGAGCTGGAGCGCTCGTCGTCAGGAAGTTGTCGCTTCTCTGGTTGCTTCTCCAGCTTTTCTGGCTTCTCTGGCTGCTTGTCGACCTTCTCCTTTTCCTTGGGCTTCTCCTGAGATTGTGCTTGCGATTTCTTCTCCTTCTTCACCGGACCAATCTTCTGTGCAACTCCTTTCACGGGTGCCGAATCCTTTCGCTCCCCGTTGCGACGCTCTGCGGTCTTGGCAGCTGGCTTCGCGTTTTCTGCGGGCTGCGATTCAGGGGGTTGGGACATGCTCTTGTCGGGTCTCGATTGCATCTGGAGAATTCGCCGAATGTCGTCTTTCCGTGCCTTCTTGTACTTGATCTTGACTATTAGAGACGGCGATTCTCGGTCCTGTGATTTCCCGCTCGATTCCTTCGTGGCTGGCTCCTCGTCTTCCTGGCTACGCTCAGGTGTTCTCGTTCGAGTTGCGGTGCTCTTTGGACGTATTTTATCTTCTGCATCTGAGCGCACTGCGGGCGAACTGGAATTTGCACGGAAACCATTTCGGGGCGCTGGAGATTTTCGCTTGGTGACCCCGTCGATTCCTTTCTTGATCGGCGTAAGCATGTCTTGCTTGTCTTTTGAAGTAGAGTTTGGCGCAGATCCCTCTGAAGGCCGCGATGCCGACGAATGGGCTTTTGCCTGTAGCGCCTTGCTGATACTCTCTGGGATAGTCGGCGAAAGACGAGAAGGCAGAGCGGCTTCGTCTGATTGGTCTTGTGCCCCTTCCTGACCCGGCGATTTTGTTTCCTGGGCTTGTGGTAGAGGTGAAAGCCTCGCAGGCAGTGGTGGCGATAGCCTAGGTGGCATTCCTGGGGATAATCGCGGAGGCATGCCCGAATCTTCGCGCTGCTCATCCTTCAAAGTTTGATCTGGTTTCGGCGGATCTTGTCTTTCGACTTTACTGTCCTCCGGCTTCTCCTTCTGCAAAGGTTTGACCTTTTTGGCGGGAGGTTCAGAACGAGCCTCTGCAGTCTGCTCAGGCTTAGACATGGCTTCATCCTCCCTTTTCCGCTTGCCCTTTCCATCGTCTTTTTGTGAAGATGTCTCCTTGACTGCTGGTACCTCTTCTTCAGACTCATTGACCGCCGCCAGCATCTCTTCGCTCTCAGCCTTGACCCGCTCAATCGGACCTTTGACCGCTGGTTGCTTGTTGGGCGCATCACCCCCTTTCACTGCGTCCCTCTCAGGAGTGGCAGTCCCGCCAGTCTTCTGCTTCTTATACGCACCAAGACTGATCTTTTTCTTCGGGGCACCATTTGGAGTATTTGAACCAGTTGTCGCGGGTGTTGGTTTCAATCCGTGTCCGTTCACCTTTGGCTCCTCCGCGCGCCAGCTATTCTCCAGCACATACGTCTCCTTGCCAGGTTCGTGAAAGTGGTAGGTTAGGTATTGCAGACTTTCATGTTCATGCCGTTGGAAAGGCGTGTGTACGAGCCACTGGTCGGCCTGCACTCGGAAGGAATGGTGGTATCGCGGTTCATCTTGCGGGATGGTGAGGCGATACGGATCTTGGGGCGTGACGTTCTGGATGCGCGCAATGGCGGCGTCGATAGCGGCTAGGTCGTCTTGATCCTCTTTGGTGGGGTTCCATTTAGCGGGCGGAGGTGGCCTGCCGGGTTGCGCATCGGCCATAGTGCGCTCAAGTGGAAAGAATGGTGAAGCTGCTCATCGGATGCGCGAGAACTGGGTCGCGCGGAAACGGGGCATTGAGAAGGTGAAGGAGTGCGACAATGGCAGCTGTTGTCTCAGTCGCGGACAATGGTGGAGAGAAATTCGGTGGCGCACGTGTCTCGCGACGCGCATTAAGCATGTGCAGGTGAGTGAATGCTGGTGGGGTGGTCGCAGTAGAGGTCCGGACTGGCGACGATGATGTAGAGGGTCGAGTTCACCGAGAGTCACTAGAACTAGCGGAGGGCAGCTGAAGGCGATTCGCGATCACCCGATACGGAAGTGTATGTGCCTCAGGCAGAAAGTACTATCAAATTGCTTTTCGTATCACACAATTCGTACCTACTACCGATGTTCTAACTTCCTCTTCTCCTGACCCGGACTCGAGCCATCTTGGTGCTGCAAGCTGCCGTTGCACGTAATGTGCGTGATTGGCATGTGCCCTGCCTAGCGGCTGGCCATCGATGCAGCGAGCCGCCTTGGGTCAATACATGCCAGCATTTTCCACTGTGTCGGTATTATGCTCATGACAGCAACAAGACAGCGTGAACTGTTTCGACTAGTGAGACATAGTGATCAATTAGAAAAAGCTTTGATGTTGGCAAAGTGAAGGTGAAGAATCACGTGAGAGCGGGTCCGGATCCTACTGAGCCGCTAGCCCAAACTCAAATGCATCTTCCGCTTGGGCGGTCGTTCCTCACATCTTCAACGCAATACAACTTGAATGCTTCGAAGCATCGAAAGCATCGAAAGCACGTCCATTCCTCTGCCAGCACCTACGGCGGCCTAGACTACTGGCCTACTACTACTCTGGAAGCTTCGGCCTTTTCACGACATTGCCTCCACGTATCTCTTCAAGTCATCCGCTTGATTATCAAACTGCTTCTGCAGGTTCTTGGCCAACAGAGGCTCAATGGCAACAGCTCCAACGCCATAATAGCTGTCCCAGCTTACATACAATGTACTCTCACCATCTCCACTGGCGGTCAATACATTCGAATGCTCGGCACGCACGCCGAGGCCACCTAAACCATCGTCATACTTCCACGCGGCCACGGCAAAGTCACACTCATCGTGTTGCAGAAACGTCATGATCTCTTTCGCAGGGGTCGAAGATTTCGATGGCGGGAAAAGACCATAGTTGTGCAGGACGACCTCGGTGTATAGGCTGACGGGAGAAATGGAGCTGCCGTTGACGTTGTCGACGCTGCGTACGAACGAGTTCCACTCCTTGTAGGCGCCCATGTCGATGATTGCATCGTAGACTGGTTTCGCAGGTGCCCGTCAGCGAATGTGTATGTCAAAGGTGAGGCTCTGCTTACCCTTATCAACTGGAGCGCTAATGACTCTTTGCGAGCAGACGGTGAAGGCAGCATGCTCGTTGTAGTATGTCGGCGAAGGCAGTGTACCGTTATTTTCAGGACACCTGTAGCTTCCCCATACTGATTTGGGCAGATATTGCTGCGCGTGCAGCAGAGGAGCCGCGGCCAGAATACAAGACAAGATTGATGTCGAAGTCAACATGATGCGAACAATGATGCTGACCGCATTCAACTTTGGGGACTTGCGAATATGTATCTCGCACCACCGTCTACCGACCAATATCAGGCCAACGCTTCTACGATCGCCGACTGCATCGTCATCGTTCTCTTGACGCAACTTCTGTAGCTGCAAGCCACGGCAACCACGAATCTGGAGATGCTCGGGCATGCACATCCGGTCGAGAAGTCTTCACCGTCTCGAAAAACGCAGATTCATTCCAAAACCAGTGGCTTTGTGGATAGTCCAAACCTCTGCGCTATCTGTGTTTGGACGTCCGAAAAGGGAAAGCGCAGGCCACATTCACTTACTTTGCACTTGACATCGCCTGCAGTAAAAAAGTCCGGTAGCGGGGACAAGTGGTCAGTGGGGCTCTTTGACGATCACGACCACCCCCAACATGCAGGATGCCATGACGGCCGAACTTTGTCACGATGGCTCTTCTTCATGGATCGAGAAAAGTTTCGATGCGTTTGAATGAAGTAATTCGGTCACCTTGCGCTCTTCTATCTTCGCTCAGAGGACGACGGACAAGGCCACTGACAACAAGGATCGTCAGTCGTTGCAATGCCTAAATTTTGCGTCTCATTACTTCTGTCAACATTGGCAGTATCTTGTCGAGCCAATCTCGTGGGCTTGGGCGACTCGAACGTCACACATATCCCACAAGCATGCCGAGAGATATCTGATGCAATATCTCCCCAGAGTGAATTGATCAGTTCATGTACGTAAGTTCAATAATTGTACGTTCGATCGATCGCTAAGTATTATTACTGAACAGTAAACCCTCACTTCGGTCTTGCAATTCACCACTGGTTCCAATCGTCGACACAGATACCAGCTTGTGTCCTCAATGCTGGAGACGCTGAAGATGTCTCCACCGCGGTTAGCAGAAATGGGACTACTCGAAGAACAGCCTCTGACAACACTGTAAGATCAAGATCATCGCCCAGAAGAAGGTCCCCTTCGCATTCAAGTCTGGTGGCCATGCGACCAACCCGGGATTCTCAAGCACTGTGGGAGTCCACATCTGGCCTGGTAGGATGACACAAGTCAATTTTTCGCCAGATAACTCGACGGTAGAACTCGGCATGGGTCAGGTCGGTCGATGCAGCTCGTGATCGCAGTGTGACATGCTAACCACTTCAACAGACCTGGATTGATGTATATAAGAAGCTCGACGGCACCGGTCTAGGTGTGACGGGCGGAAGAGTGCCGGGTCCAGGTGTTGGTGGGTTCGCTCTTGGTGGCGGATTCTCTTGGTTCACCAACCAGTACGGTACGATACTCGGAGACACTGGAGGTCAATCTTGACACTAACATGCAGAGTATAGGGCTCACGGTCGATACGGTCAAGTCCTACAACTTGGTTCTGCCCAATGGCACCATCACCCGTGTCGATTCATCACATCCCGATCTCTTCTTTGCCCTCAAGGGAGGCTTGAATCGCTTTGGCCTGGTCACTTCTGTCGAGCTCTACACACACCAGCAGAACGACGTTTGGGTAAGCGCAAAACACGAATTCGAGAAACACATGGACTGATGGACATGCAGGCCGGCATCGCAATCTACTCACCAGCTCAAGTCCCAGCTCTGCTCAATGCAACTGCGACATTCGACAAAACCAACAACGATTCGAAGACGCAGATGATCACGACACTTATAGGTCTCGGCCAACAGACAAATTCGTCTGCCATTGTGCTGTTCTTCCACGACGGTCTGGAGAAGCCAGAGATCTTTTCCTTGTTCGATCACATCCCAGCTGCGAATTCAGCAAAACGCCAGAGCTTTTACTCCTTCACCTCAAGTGTACCGTCCATTCTGCTTCCGAATGACCGGGGAGCTTTCGCCACGATGTCGGTCACTCGGTTTACACCGGCCTTTTCGGTGGCGATGCTGAATGAGAACAACGTAAGTAGTCCTTGACGATCTCGAGATTTTGATGCATTACTGATCCACTGCTATAGATAGCGAACAGTCTTTCCATGCAGCACGATGGTGGCGCAGTGCCTTTCAACTTGGAGATTGATCCATTCATGCACGACTACGGCCAGCACGCTACGGACAGCGCCTTTCCACACGCTGATTCGCCTCTGCCAGTAAGACTCAAGTTTCAACATCTCAGCTGTTTCAACTGACCTTATTTTCCTCCAGCTAAGCCTCTACTACTCTTGGACAAGCACGTCCGAAGACGAGTTCTGGCTTGGTCACTTGCACGGTGCGATTGATCGACTGCGCAAGGTGGCTCAAGACGAGGGCATCTATCACCCGCGACAGTATCCCAACTACGCATACTTGAATGCGACCGCAGAAGATCTTTATGGAAAGGAGAATGTTGCTCGGCTCAGAAAGATTCGAAAGGAGGTTGATCCGAATAACGTCATGGATCTTGCGGGTGGATTTGTGATATAGAGACACCGAGAGGCTCTACACAAGAGTCCATCGTTACCAAATTGGCGGATTCAATGTCTTTCGAAAGTTCTGTGTGTAGTAAAAGCTATCTCGAAAATTTGAAGAGCTCGAGTGGACCAACTGGCTGACTGCGCTAGTGAGTGCTAGCGTGGTTTGCATGTGACGGGGTGACTTTGAGCGATCACAACACTCGAAGAGACTAATACTCACTGATGAATGAGTCTGTACCGTCTATTCAAGTTACCACAACATATTCTGACACAGCTGTCACCTGTATACTCCCGACGTCTCGCCCCTACCATTCCTACCAAACCCCCGGGATAATCTCGCAAGGCACCAACTGGCAATACTCATCCCACGACTTGCCATACTTATCTCTGCATTTCCTATCATCTCGCCGTGCTCGGAAGACCAGTAATATGGTCATGTAGAAGAAGTAGGACCACGGAAGGATGGCCTGGAAGCCGCATGTCGCACACATGGCGAACGACTGGATGATGTCGGCGAGGTAGTTGGGGTGGCGGACGATTCCTATCATGGATCAGTTCTCGCATCGCGGTCATCTCGCCGAGTAATGAGGGAAGCACTCACCCCACCAGCCAGATGTGAGCAAAATGCTCTCATGCTCCCGTCCATCACTAGTCATATACGTGCATCTGATAAACTTCGCCGTCTCGCCCCAAATCTTCACACAATCCTGTCTTTGGCGAACAGCATCTCGCTGAGAGTTCGCTGAGCGGAACAGGGCGTATCCCAGCAGACCTGTCGCCAATACAAGCGCAATTGGAACAGCCGCCCACTGCTCACTCGAGTATCTCGCCAGATACTGCGTCTGCATTGTGTAGAACGAAGGTAAGAGAGCCAGATCGCCCCAGCAGAGGATCCAGCCAAAGTGGTCGTGGGTGATGTCGATCGTGCGAGTGTACCAGTCTTCGTTGACGAAGAAGTCGAGGACGTAGATGCTGTGGAGGAGAATGACGATTGACATGGAGTTTGTGATGAAGCCGAGGGTCTGGTATTGGTAGGCGACGAAGGAGATATCGCTGGTGAAGTTAATATGGAGAGTGAAGGTGGTATGAATGTGAGGAACTTACATGAGCGTCCAGGCTACGATGCCAGGCCTTCCGTTGAAGAAGAACTTCAAGTCAAATTTCTCGCCGAGGCGTGGGTTCAGTTCGACCTATGAGAGTCAGACAAAGTCTCGAAGCATAACCATACTCAGAACACATACCCCAAAAGCGAAATCAAACGCCCAACTCCCACTGAACTTGCAATCCTCCGGGTATGATGGCCAGCAGTACGCCTTCCAGAACATGCAGAATCCGAGAACGAATCCAAAGATGTTGCCCGCGAGTAATAGACCATCCCATTCCAGCGCTACGATTGCTGGGTCGATCTTGCCCCAGCAAACGAGTCCAATAAAGGCAACGTGTGACACCGCCCAAGCAAACAGTCCATTGGCGGTGTATTCGAGAATATAGCCGCCTGGAGTCCTCTGTCCGTTGCATTTATTTCCGGGAAGAAACACGTACAGCACCACTTGGAAAGCGATCCAGAGGCCATAGCCGCTGAAAGCTCTGAGAGAAGGGCTGGGGAAGTAGTTGACCAAGAACGATATCGGGCCATTCGACACCAGCTCAGTGAGAGTCGCAGTCACAGACCCGGAGAAATACTTCAGCGTGACGAAGTTGATCAACGTCCAGAGCGGCAGGAGCGGGATGATGAAGAGTGTGAAAAGGTGTGCCTCCCATGTTGCCCTGCTTCGGCGGCCCCATTGCACATGGCGAGTGGGAGATAGACGTGGTCGTTTGGAGGACGCAGAAGGCGTTGACGCTGGTGTTGGCAGCATCTTGAGAGCGGAGGATTGGCGAAATTGAAGGGGTTAGTGGGGAGAGGGAGCGGAAGGTTGGAGACAATCGAAATGTGTTGTGGCTTTCCAGAGCAGCATGTGATGCATGATCAATACATCACCTGTTGAGGCCTGATGACGGGGATCAAGAAGAAGCGGTCAATGTGATGCCCGAATTTAGTCGATAGCATCGTCCTTCGTGGCCAACCATTCTTGCAATGATTGTGGAATGCGGACCTGGTGAGGGACTAAGATGCTCTAGTCAGCATAGCGTTGCGTGGATCAATTAAGACACAACATTTGCTTGCATTAGCTCAATGCCGACAGCTATGGCTCGAAAGCGCAGCTCATACAATGGATCGGTAATAAGTGACGTCCGAATAGAGTTTCGTAGCTGCATATCGGCTTCGGGTAAGCATGTGAGCTCCTGCTCTTTCCCAATTCGGAGAGACGATCAAACGCCTTTGCGTTCGCCCTAATTGGGTTGACACTTCTTTTCTGCGTAAGTCGGCGTACCAACAATGACGAAAGGTCGCATTCAATATGTCCTGAGCCATACTCTGAGCACCGATCAGTTCAGTAGGTGCATGTGCACGTGGAGCTTCTGCATTGTTGGGCTGGCTGCGTCGATCCGAGCGATGTTGAGTGTTATCGACATGATTTGGCGGTCGGTGGCTTTTCCGATGATAGCTCTGAGATCATTGGGCGTGACGGAGAGATTCGGTGTCGACGACTGCTTCCATACCGTCCACTTTGGCAGGCTTTGATCATTCCAAGCCCGATCGTTTCTCCACAATGAAGCCTACCAACGTCAGCATAGAGGCATCACACTTGACGGTCGAGCTGAAAAGACGACAAAGCCTAGTGGAAAGACTCATCAAAAAGCCAGCAAGAGAGAGTAAAACCATCCTCGACGACATCTCCCTTTCCATCGCCGGCCCAAGCCTGACAGCCATCATCGGACCTTCAGGAAGTGGAAAGACAACTCTTCTGAACACTCTCTCACACCGGCTCTCGCACCAGGGAAACAACCTCCACAAGACATCCGGCACGATATCAATCTCTCATAATGGAATCGACCTGGACAGAATAGAGCAGATCGCCTACGTCCAACAATCCGACATCCTCTCGCCCAACCTCACAGTGCGGGAAACACTCAGCTACGCCGCTGCCTTTTCATCCCATGCTCCCTCAAACGTGAGGGAAGAGAGAGTTGAGAAGATCATCGAATCCCTTCGCCTAGGCCACTGCGCCAACACATACATCGGCGACAAATCCCACAAAGGCTGCAGCGGAGGCGAGATTCGTCGCTGCTCGATCGGTATCCAAATTCTCCGCGATCAATCAATCATCTTTCTCGATGAGCCCACCTCAGGCCTGGATCCAAAAGCTGCGGGCGACGTGGTACAAGTCTTACGAGACTTGGTCGACCATGAGAGCAAAACGGTCGTTGTGACACTCCATCAGCCGAGAAGTGAGATTTGGGGGAAGGTGGATGATCTGGTCGTGATGTCTCAAGGCACATTGCTGTTTGCCGGAGCCACAGATGATGCGTTGAGCCATTTCGCCGCCGCTGGTTGGACCGCGCCGAGATTGGAGAATCCGTTCGACTTCGTATCGGATCTGATTGCCATTGATACACGGAGCGAGAAGGCTGAGGAGGAGTCTCGAGAGCGAGTGCAGACATTGAGAAGGCTGTGGAGGGAGCGCGAACAGGACGTCTCTGGAGCAACCAGACCGAATCTCGCCCCGTCTGCTCTTGATCCAGCTGATGCTGACAACCATGGCTCCAAGTTCGTTCGAAAGTTGAGAGTCCACTGCCACAGAACCCTGGTCCTCACTCTTCGCGACCGTCTCGGCATCATAGCCAGCCTCCTCGAGGCCTTGACTATGGGTCTGGCTTGCGGTTTGATCTTCTACCATCTCGACACGGATCTCACAGGGATCCGCTCTCGTCAAGGTGCGCTGTACTGCACATCCTCGATGCAGAGCTACCTCATTCTGCTATACGAGATCTACCGCCTGACAGTCGATATCCCAGCTTTAGATCGCGAGCGAGCTGATGGGTTCGTTACGCCCTTGACATTCTATCTTAGTAGGAGATTGACGAGGTTCTGGATTGAGGATGTTCCGGTACCATTGATCTTCTCACTGGCCTTCTACTTCCTATCTGGAATGAGATCAGGGGCAGGCCATTTCTTCTCTTACTTCCTAATACAGTTCTTATTGCACCTAGGAAGTGTCAATTTGGCGATCATATGCGTCGTGCCCACGCGGGAGATCATGATTGCTGGTTTGATCGCGAATCTGAATTATGTCGTCCAATGTCTTTGCGCTGGCTTGTTCATCAATGCGCAAAGCATGGGACCTTGGGTGAGCTGGGTGAGATGGATCACACAGCTGGTAAGTGCCAACATACCCCTGATTACGTTGACCACTGCCTGACAAGAACAGCATTACGGCTTCGGCGCAATGAGCAGCAATGAATTCGCAGGTCGACTCTTCGACTGCCCATTGCCAGGAGGCTCAGCGAATCCTCAATGCCGCGAGTATACGGGAGACTTCATCATGGCATCTCTAGGACTCCCACGCCATTGGTTTGCAGTACCAGTCTCAGCGCTTTGTGGCTTCGTTGCATTGTTCGCCGTGACAGCAATCGCAGTATTACATTGGCAACCTGCTCCTGCTTCCAGAACGCCAGAAGTGAAGGAAACGAACGACCTGCTTGGAGATCCAAAGCCATTACCATTAGAAGGTAGAGGTGTGCGAGTGTCGCTGGACCAGCTGTGTGTTAGAATTGATCGCGTAGATGCGCTAGGTCGCAAAGTGAATGGCTCTGTCATCGGACCAATATCTGCGGAATTTGAACGAGGGACACTGAACACCATATTGGGTCCCTCAGGATCAGGGAAGACCACTCTTCTGAGTGCCATTGCATCTCGCCTGCACAGAGGCGTGAAAAGCAGGCATAGTATGACAGGGTCTGTGCGCTTCAATGGCCAGACGCTGCATAATCAAGCAGTGGCATCCGTCTGTTCGCTCGTACCGCAACACGACTCGGATTTACTGCATCATATCACCGTCCGAGAGACACTGCACTTCGCGGCAGAGCTACGCCTTCCTCCAAGCCTCGACAAGACTGAGAAGATCCAACGGGCAGAGGCCGTTCTTCTCGAGCTGGGATTAAAGAGCTGTGCAGACAATGTGGTTGGTAACACTTCCATGCGTGGTATCAGCGGTGGAGAGAAGCGCCGCCTCTCAATCGCAGTCAGAATCTTGGCGAACCCATCAGTGCTGCTACTTGATGAGCCCACTTCCGGTCTTGACGCATTCACCGCTTCGACAATCATCGAAGCATTGCGAAGGCTCGCCGATGAAGGTCGCACGGTCATCATGGTCCTTCATCAACCTCGATGGTCGTTCTTGCAAGCATGCGAGCAGCTCTTGATGATGTCTTCTGGTGGTCAAAAGGCATTTCTTGGGACGCCGGATGAGTGGCTTGACCGCCTTGCTGAAATCAGAAGAGGAACGTGCATGCCTGCTGTCAATCCAGCTGATCTGGCTCTGGATCTTCTTGCTGATGGGATCGGTCTTCCTCATGGCGCTTTCCACGACAAGGAACAGGACCCTCTATCGGAATCTGGCAGTGACGATGACGAAGATCGGGCCATGTCGAAGGGTTTGGTCCACGAGAACAAGCCGAGACTGGGATTTGCTCGTGTCCTACCGATTCTCGTCAGTCGAAGCCTCAAAAACCTCCATCGAACACCAGTCTTGCTCTTTGGCCGCCTCGCCCAGATTGCCGGCACCGGTATCATTGTGGTGATCTTCTTCACGCCTCTTGCATACGACTATCCGTCCACACAAACCCGCATAGGAATCATTGGCCAGAGCTCAGCGCTCTTCTTCGTCGGCATGCTCAATGTCCTGGCCTTGTATCCCGCCGAGCTGGACCTCTTCCTGAGCGAATCACAAGACGGAGTCTCTAGCGCAGAAGCATTCTTTGCCAGCTACACTTTGATCGAGTTGCCGATCGAGATAGCCAGTGCGCTGCTGCTGTCATTGCTCATGACTTTCGCTACTCAGCTGTCGACTCGGGTCGATGTGTTCCTGGTCATCGCGTATACTTCATTCGCGATCGTGAATTGCGGCGAGAGTCTCGGGATGATTGTCCTGAGTTTCATTCGCCACCCTGGTCTCGCGGTCTCCATCATGAGTATCATTCTGGCTCTCTGCACTGCTCTGAACGGGGCCTTCTCATTACACATGTTGTCATGGATTCAAGCCTTGAATAGTCTGTCTCCGGCTAAATGGCAGGTGCAAGCGTCCGCATCAATGAGCTTGAGGGGCATCAAGTTCTCCTGTACCGACGCCGATCGACTGGCGGACGGCAGATGTCCAGTTGAGACCGGAGACGACCTATTACAGCTGTACAACTTGGATGTGTCCACGACCAGAGTATCATGCATTTTGGCCGGTGTGACTGTTGGGTATCGAATCGTTGCATATTTTGCCCTGAAAGTTTGTACTTGGGTTCGAGACTAGATACGCGTCAATGGGTGATGACAGATATCCAGCTGCCGTTCGATTTACTTTCACTTGTGTTTCCTCTAGCATTACAATTCGTCGTCTGTCTCCTCATCATCGTCGTCGACTTGGGGCGGCGGCGTTGGCTCTCGACCTTTTTGTCGCTGTGGGAGCGAGTTAGGCCTTGCGGCAGTAACATCGGAGCCCTTCTGAACCGCAGATCTAGTAGACCGTGAGTCTTCGTCGTCAGGCTCGTCTTCGGTCTCGCCGCCATCCTCTGTTTCCGGCGTCTCTTGCCGTATGCGTTCCCTCTCATCGTCACCGTTTTCCGTTGCAACAGTCTCAGCATCATCCTCCTCGTCCTGTTCCTCCTGAACTTCCTCAACGGCTTCTCTTGAGCCATTTGCCTTCCGCTTGCCTGCTCGGGACGCGCCAGCACGGCGTGAAGGCTTACTGCTTGACGCTCTAGCTTGCACGACTTCCTCAGCCGCGTCTGGATCGATCTGCGCTCCATTCAGCAGACGTTGCTGGTCGCGGATCTTGAGCTTCTTGGCGTTCAGCAAAGCAGCAAACTTGCTGAGCATCTCTTCTTCATGCTGCTTCTTTGCTTTCACCAGGTCATCCAGGTCTCTGGTTAATCTAGCGATTTGATCTTGTTGGGATGTAGCAGATTGCTGAAGCTGTTCCAATCGTGCACGGAGATCGTCGGAGCTTGCCACGGCAGTTTCGACCCAGTCAAAGATTTGAATCTCGTCTTCGTCATTCTGATCGAGTTTGATGACGCCCAGTCGCTGAGTTATGCCGTCAATATTCTTCCGTAGAGTGATGGTTACTGTGGTCCCGCTGATCGACGCGACTGTCTCCACACCTTGTAGGAACTCTGGGCGCGGACCGTCGGGTGCTTTCTGAAGCAGGGCAAAGGAGAGAATTGCCTTCCATTGCTCCAAATCGCCTGTGAAGTTCGTTGCCTGCAGTGATTTGATGCTTGATTCTTTCAACGATCCATGAAAAAGGTGATCTGTGTCGGTGGCGATCAGGTTCAAATCGAGATCTTTCGGGCCTTTGCTCGTGACATTCAAAAGTACGTGCTTAGACCGGTGGTCTGTTCGCTGCAATCGCAGCACATGCTGGGATCCTGCCATGGATTTTGTATCCCGATGCAAGAAATAGAAGCGCGACGGTGGTCAGCAAGTGAAGAGATTTTCTCACGCTTCGCTGGCGAATTTATTGTGCGAGCCAGGACACCGCAGTCGAGGGAGCGACCGATGCTGCCTCGAACTACAGGCGACAACGCGGATCTGGCGAGAGAGGGCCGACGCTTGACGCCTGGGAACACGCGTCACCGACTCGGCGCTGTGTGCATTGGCGGTCTGGTCTGCGTCGTCTATGCTGCACTCAATCAGTGACGCGCAGAGTTGTTGTGAGGTGGTGAGTTCATGTTGTTGCGCGATGCTGGTGACCCTGCTATTGCCAGCCATAAATAGCCGACGCACGGCGCGGACCGAGCCACGCGTCTTTGGCGCGAAGGACTCAAGCCGTTTACTAGCCACCTCTTGCGGTTCAACCTCTCCTGCAGCAGCTCCAGCACCGCATCCGGATGATCAGACCTGTTCGCCCTCTCCTGCAGGACCATCCCTCCCAGTGCAGTCTCCCTGCACCCGGCGTCCGCTCGCCGCTGAAGAGGAGGACAACACGCGCGACATGGCCGCAATGGCGGTCGAGAGCTGGGACGATGATGCCGATTTTCAGGGCGACTTCCAGGCCTTCGCCGGCGGCAGCACCGGCACCGCGCCCACGAGCATGTCCTCTCGCATGAGCGTGCGGTCTGAGTCGGTCGCTGGCGATGAGGACTGGAACGTCGTCATCCACCCGAACGACGACCACTCCACCGACCAGGCCATCCAATCGGCCAAGAAAGCCGGAATTCCACTGCCTACCAATGTACCTACGAGCGCCCTGCTGGGCGGCACGATCAAGAGGCTCGGGAAGAAGAAGTCACGACAGAAGATTGACACCGACTGGGACAACGACCTCGAGATGTCCGACCAACCACTTAAGCTGAAACCTAGGGCGGAAGATCCTGCGGTTACGTCGGGCGAGGAGATGGATGATTTTGACGACCTTGAGGGAAGTTTAGGCATTCGCTTTGCAGGCACCACACGCGACGGCACACGGAATCGCAGCTCTTCTGCCTCTGTCATGAGTCCCAGCCTTGGCTCCGCGACCGCTGAGAGCGAGGTGGACGAGATGGGAGGATTGGAACTGCCGGAAGGCCCACTGGACTTCGATGCTATCCTCAAGAAGAGGAGGGCCGCCGACGCAGAACTATCGGACCTGTCACAACCCAGCACCACGACAACACCCGCCATTGAACAGCCAGCCACCATGAACACGCACAAAAAGTCCAAGCTGGTCTCTGACGACAATGACGACTTCCTGAACGATTTCGACCTTGGAGGGGGCGAGATTCTCGACGTTCGAAAACGCACCGCGAACAAGAATGTCCAAGTCAAGTCCTCTAAGCCTCCGCCTGCCGCGCACAGACCCGCCACCACGCTCAACTTTCACGACAAGCCCACCGATAAGCCCATCTACAACCGATCTCACATCCCACGCCCTGTTTCTGGAACGAAACAGACGTCTCGACTTGAGCCAGTGTTGGAAAGTGGAGCATCGCATGCCTTGGGACGGAGACAACCGACGACTACGAGTGCGCAACTACTTCGTTCTAAGCGTTCGATGCCAGTTCTGCGCAACCAGTCAAGTGTCAACTCCTTCCCGAAGCCGCCTGTTCCTTTTCTCCCTCCTGGTTCGAGCCACCACTCTCAGCATGTCACAGCACACCGAGCGATGCCATTCCATTTGAGACGTGACTCCGATCCTCACCGACAGGGAGCGCAATCGCCTCCTCCTCGTCCAAGCTCACGACTCGCGAACCAAGTCGCCCCGGATACTCCATCTCGTGCTCCTAGGCAGAGGCAAGATGTTGCTCCAGCAGCTTTGGCACGCGAAGCAGCCTCGAAACGCACTTTGACGAAGCCAGCTCGGAAACGTAACTTTGGCGATGGATCAGAACTCGAAATCTTCGATGACTTGCCAACATCAACCACAAAAGAGAGCAAATACGTGAAGCAGCCTGTTGCACGAGGCCCACCCAAACAAGGCTTGCGTAGAACTCAAAGCCGAAGTGACGTTGTGGACCCCATGAAGCGAATTTCGGCATATTCCGCCATACCGGAGAGGATGATGACCCCAGCTCCACCAAAGACACCCTCCAGCCCTACCAAAGGACTATACGAAAATCATAATGCAACACCGAGTTACCTGCGGGACACTGCTGCCAGTAGAATTGCCAGAGAATCCAGACTCGCTAATCAACAACCCCGGCCACGCAGTGAAGGCCCACTACAACCACTCACCACTAATTGGAAGGCGCAGATAGCGGCGCGCAGTCCTTACACCAGCCCGAGCGCTCACAGGCAGAAAAGTCGACGACCAGGCCTCATCTCTGGAATCGGCGGAACTCATGTACCAAAAAGTAGGTCTCGTCAAGTGTCTGCACGCTTACTGTGTGACTAACCTCGATCTTACAGGCGAAAAGGGGATGGTATACAATCCGCAGACTTTCAGATGGGAAGGCAACGAGAACACCGTTGCTCAATTCGACATCCCTCCGCTAGAAACACCGACACCTTCACATTCTCATCAATCATCCTTCGCCGAGCGAAGGCATGGAGGATCGCCTTCTCGGCCTGCTCTCATCGCACCCATACCCACCGGAAACGGGCACAATATCCAAGTCCAAAATGGCATGGTGTACGACCCCCAGCAGATGAAGTGGTTGAAAGTCAAAGGCGGCAGGGACGTATCTGGCCAGATGTCGCCTTCTGTGACCGATGCCGACGACGAAGAAGATGCGTTCGCGGGTATTGAAGACCTCAAGGACGAGAACACCCCTGCAGCATTTGGTGCCGCCCCCGGCGCTGGTGGTGTAATGAGTCCAGCTTCAGTCGGTACTCAAGGTGTTGGGGAAGTCCATGAGGAATTCGATCTTGGTCCCAGATTCATCAGCCTACAGAAGCAGGAGGAGGAGAATTGGGTACAGAGGTGCAAAGCCTGGTTTGTCCCCGAAGGCGATGAGCTCAGATCAAGACCCGATGATGGCCGATGGCGATGGATCCTTCGAGACATGGTTCCATCGGAAGGCTTGGACAGGTTCTGAGACCAACAGCGGATTGTATATTCATCATCTTCCCGCTTGCAGATAATCTTCTTCACCTGCAGCGTTTGAACATGGCGAAGGCGTTGGCGCAGGATCTGTGACGGAAAAGCGAAGGCGCTGGATGAGTGGTTGTTACGATTTACGATTATCATGACCAAAGACACGCATTGTACCCACCTCACTGTCCGCTGCATCATCTCCGATATCCTTCTTGGCCTGCAATCCTCAGCCTCGATCCAGCAGTGCACCCGAACAGTTGGGGCTGCCGCGTGCTCGCAGCATGCTAATCCTCACCACGTGTTGGCCTGACCTCGGTTACGGCGATCTCCTGCGCGTACATCTGATCACAAGCCAAGTGAATGTCCCCAGCTCCAACCAATGATCTTATCGTCCTTGGCCCACGTGCAAGTCCAGCATCGAACGCCGGCCGCTGCAACGCTATATATTTCCCTTCTCTCTTGGCCGCAGTTCGTCCAAGACCCCCAAGACCTCTCTACCGTGCTTGGCTGTCGAAGAAAGGCAGGAGAGAAAGCGTGCCGCACGCCGCACACAAATCACCACGGCCAATTCGCTCGACCGATGCCTGCACGGGGTCTTGAATCTCCAAGCAATGTCTCCCCGAAGCGAAGCGTTAGGAGGCTTGTCTTGCCACTGTTGATGTCGGCGGCTTGGAGATAGGTGCCTGTCTATGGGCCATTGGGGCAATCGAGCTCGTCTGGGTAGCTTCGCCGTGGGCTGCAGGTACGGTGGCACAGAGGCTAGGAAAAAGAGCATGGTAGGTCAGAGTCGGGGGCCGTTTGCTGCTGCAATATATATTGCCTGGCCCGGGGTGCACCATCAAGGTTCTGTTCTTTCTTTCCCCGTGGCACTGAGTTTCTTATCGATCATGCACGTCTCTCGTTCTTCATTGGGCGTGGTCGTGACTGCTTTTGCGGCAGTCGCGACTGCGCAGACTTTCCAGCGGTTTGGCACTTGTCCTACCTTGGGATGTGTGATTCCACCGGATCAGCAGGACTTTTTGGCCGGACAGTACTTTGATATTCGGGTCGAAGTGCATGCTCCTGTCAACGGATCTGAAGCCACGGATGGCATGCCGGATGAGGACTTTACTTTTACGATTGCCAAAGCTGGAGGAAAGGCGAAGAGTGCTAGCGAATACTTTGAGGCCGCCGAGCCGGAGCTTGAGACTTGGGATTTCAGTTATTACGAGTAAGTGAAGAATGAAGTGAAGGATGAGGAGAGATGGATATGAAGAAAGCAGTGAAGGAAGAAGTGAAGATTGGCTTCGAGATTTGGTGCTGACAAGTGATGACAGGGACCGATTTGCTGAGGACGCGGATACCCCCAGTGTCGTGAACGTTGCTTCCAAGGCCTGGCGACGCATTGCTCTCTACGAACCAGGCGATTACGTTGCGACCCTCAACTACAATGGCACTAGCACAGTCGCCCATTGGCATGTTCGAGATATCGAGCAGGTCCGCAAGACGAAGAATGTTCTGCTCTTCATTGGTGATGGCATGACGGCGAATATGATCACTGCTGCGAGATTGATTGGACACAAGTCGATCAATGGCAAGTATCAAACGACCATGGCCATGGACAAATTCCCAGGTAAGTGCAGCCCTGACCAGTACCTCATCTTAAGACATATACTGATACAAGTTCCTCAATTTAGTACTTGGCCATCAGATGACGCATTCGATCGATACCTTCATCACGGACTCGGCCAACTCTGCCACTGCTCTCTACAGTGGCCACAAATCCACCGTCAACGCTCTTGGAGTTTACGGCGACACTTCCGAGGACCCATTCGACGATCCCAAGGTCGAGTCGATCGCCGAGATCTTCCACCGTATGTACGGCGGCCATGTAGGCATCGTTTCCACGGCCTACATTGCGGACGCGACTCCAGCGGCTCTGACTGCCCACACTCGCGACAGAGGAGAGTACGGTGCGGTCATTGACTCCTTCATCCATGGCATTAAAAACTACACCTGGACGGAGTGGAACGGTCCTGATGTCCTCTTTGGCGGCGGCGCTGAGAACTTCTGCAGTCCTGAGGTCGGAGGCGAGACATATATGGATCTCGACTACTACCAGGTCTTCGCCGACGCTGGCTACAATGTTGTTTATAACGCGACCCAGCTCAACAACACGCCCTCTGATGAGAGAACCTTGGGCATCTTCACCATTGGTAACATGGCCAAATGGCTGGATCGCAACGTCTACACCGACAACCTTGACGGTAACGAAGACGCACCCAACTGCGAGGGCGGCGATGCCAACCAGCAGCCTGGCCTCAAGGAGATGACTCTCAAAGCCATCGACATCCTCAACAACCGCGCCGGCGATAAGGGCTGGTTCATCATGTCCGAAGCCGCCTCGGTCGATAAGATGATGCACGTCCTGGACTATGACCGGGCACTTGGCGAGCTGCTCGAGCTTGACGACACCATCAAGCACTCCATCGAGCACCTGAAGGAGCTCGACGCTCTTAAGGAGACTCTCATCGTTGTGACAGCCGACCATGGGCATGGTTTCGACGTGTTCGGTAGCGTGGACACCAAGTATCTGAACGAGAAAGAAGACGATCGTGAGAAGCGCAAAGCCGTTGGCACATACGCTGAATCTGGCCTCTCGCAGTACATCAACACCGGCAGCCTTCGCTACAGCGACTCCAACTTCCCCTCCAACTGGGACCCTCGCTACACCCTCGCCCAAGGCTTCGGAGCCAATCCAGATCGTCGCGAGGACTATCAGGTCAACAAGGTAAGTTTCCTTCAACCTCTACCCTCAGCATCCCAGTCAAATTGGAGAACATTCCCAGCGAACTCCAAGCTTGTCGCCAAGGACCAAGAGTCCGACAAGCTCTTCAGGAGCTTAGACTGATGTTCTCGCCCTGGGATCATTGATCTTCTCGTCTGAGTAAACGAACGAGAGTAGGCTGACAATGGCAAACAGGACGGCCCCCGTGTCCCCGCAACGAATATCACCGGCTTCGACGAAGACGACTATTTCGCCAACCCAGAAGACTCCCCAACCGGAATTACCTGTAAGCCCATCCATAACTCACCTTCCTTCTCAGACATGAACTAACTTTTCCTTCCAGACAACGGCACCCTCCCTACAAACGCAGACCAAGGCGTGCACTCCCTAACCGACGTAACCGTCTTCGCCATGGGCCCCTGCCAAGAACTCTTCGGCGGAGTCTACAGCAGTATTGACGTCTTCTTCAAAATGGCCGAGTGTCTCGGCCTCTCTGAAGTTCCCAAGAAGGACGACCACGGTCACCACGGCGGCCACGGTTGGGGAGGTAAGGGCAAGGGCAAGAACTGGAAGGAGGGCGATAAGGGAAAATATGGGTATCATCATTACAGTGAGGAGGCGCCGCGGTATGGAGGCAAGGGAGGGTGGTTTAAGGGAGGTCATAAGAGGGAGTTTAAGATGAGGAGGAGTTATCATTAGAGTCTAGAGAGATGTTGGGGTTGTGAGGAGATGGTGTTTACGATGTAGACGACAGATGACAGCATACAGTAATGATATTGTATACCAGCAGCATTACTCCCTCGAGGTCCTCATTCGTGTGACAGCCGCTGGTGAGTGGGCAGTCTCAGCCTATGAAATGCACCAGTAGGAAGGATATCTGGAAGATGATCAAATAGGTGTCTCATGCCACGCAGTCCGCGGCAACTTAACTTCTCATACCGCACGTAGTGTATCTATCTACCTCGTCAACAGGTAGTTCCAATGAACGCATCGCTCGTAGTCGTGGGTATTCCAAAATGCAGTGTCACCCTCTTTCGCCTGATGCCCAATCGTCTATTTACCCATCCTTTAAACACCAATACCAAACGCCTGACCCTCTCCTATCGTAATTCATTCATACCATTCCCATTCGACCTTCTCGGTCATATCCTCCATCATTACCGAAGAGCTCGCCGGCCTCGCGACAGAATCTCGCTTCACTTCGACCTCCACTGCTCTCACTCGCCCAGCAGATCACCGCGGCATCCACGATTGCTCCTACCGTGTTCTCGACTGCTCCCAGAACCGCGAAGCCGATTGTACCAGCAATCAGGGCCACGACGTAGGCGTACAAGCTGCCCCTGAAGCCAGCGGCAGTACCCTCCAGCTTGATGCTATGTGCCGCGCGGACCCATCCTCCAAATCCAAGCGCAAAAGACATGATCCAGCGGGTGGCCTGAAGAAGCAGCTTGGACAGACGATATGGCAGAAGCGTGCTTCCGTTCTGGCCGATCGGGTTGAAGTTGCGCGGACCTAAGGTGTTGCTCGGATTGGTACGGCTGACGAAGTTGAGCTGGGCCAGTTGGCGACCTGCGATACCGAGCGGGTTGCTGTGGATCGCTGCATAAGTCAAGGTGAGTGGATTCGTCAGAGTCGCCAGGCTCGTTGGGATGATCCAGTAGGCGCACATATTCAGCAATCCGGATAGTCTTCCGGGTAGAATGATCAGAGGCAGTCTGACCAGCAGAGCCAGAAACGTGCTCAAGCAGACCGTGCCAAACAGAGCTCCAACGGCGTGAAGGAAGCTAGCCTTCACAACCTCACGACTGTTTGGCTGTGGCACTGCGAGGCGATGGAAGTACCACTGGCTGACTGTTGCAGCCGTCGTAGCTCTCTGGACCCCAGCAATGACTCCGAGCGACCACAGGAACTGAAGGATGAAGTAAGCGCCCAACCACCAGCTGTTAGCATAGAGGATGAACTTCTTGGCTCCGACCCAGCGCCCGGAAAGAAAGACGCGCTCGAACATGAACATCCAGGTCCAAGAGAACAATACCACAACAGCCAGCGTGGCGAACCCCAGTAGCAGCAGGTAGGGATGCACTTCGAGAACCTTGATGCTGAACTCCAGTATGCTAATAGACTTGGAGAGGCTGTGGCGGTTCTTAAACACACTCCAAGCCCAGAACACAGCCATGACTGCCGGGATTGGAGAGATCCATCGCATAGCGCGGTCCTGGATGGAAGCACCGTGCCAAGAGCCTTTGAAGCTGCTGATGAACGGATACAGCGAGAAAGCGAACAGAATCACTGGCACTGCTACCACCAGACAGTAGATCAAAGGCCGCACGTAGTTTCTCAGCAGGGCCAGCCATACTAAAGCCACCACGACCGCGATCAAGGTGTCCCAGACCAGCATATTTGTGCTGCCCTTGAGTACGCTATAAACCGTGTCGCCGAGAGGCGTTTTCTTCGAGGGTGACGACGTCTGAAACCAGATCACGACAAACGCCGCGAACATTGCAAACAGCGTGATACTGTAGAGGTTGGCCCAGAAGGCATCGTGTTTGGGAGGCTCCTGCGAAGGTAGAATGACTGTAGGTGGGACACTTTCTCGATCTGGCGAAGGCGGTCGTGGGTTTAGATGCTGCGTTTCCTCGTCGGTCTCGAGTGGCATGAAATTGCTGAGTCTGCTGGACTTGATGCCACTCTTGAAGGGGCGGAAGGGTACAGGCGGCTCGTCTGGATCGATCGAAGGCGATAGGTTGGCCAGAGATTCAGGAGGCTCCTCATGAATTGTGCTGTTGAGATTGACATCCACCAAACGACCTTTTCCCTTAGAGCTCGGTCTACTCGACTCTGATTCCGGCATGCTTTCAGCCCGCGATGAGGGAGGATATGGAGCACCCACTCTTCCTCTTTGTCGACTTTCGTCTCTGTCATGATTTTGACCTTTCTGTGTCTCGCCACTCCTCTCAATACCATCGTCTTCCATCTCCGAACTCTCGGTCAAGTTGCTGGGTCCGAAGTGTTGCCGGCTTCGTTGGAGGGCGTAGAAGTCGGCGACTTCTCTCTCATGCTCATCGTCCTCGTCCTCATCTTGGAAATCGTCTGCAGCACTGAAGAACAAGGGAGCATCTTGTCGCGATACTCTGCTGGCGAAGGGAAAGCGTGACTGTGACGAGGAGGGGTTGTGGTACGGATGCGGTGCCATGCCGGGTCGCTGGACGTATCGCGAGTTGCTCGCAGGTGCGCGTCGTCGGTCTAGGGGATTTCTGGACTGATTTCGCTGGTCATCTTGCTGGGTGAAGGAGAGGCGGGCGTTCGATTGTTGTAAGAATCGTGATGCATCTAGAGTCAGGCGGAGTTAGTCACGCGAGCGTTTAGGGATGACGCTGTCGCCGTCGCCTTGTTGTCGGACATGGCGACAAAGCAAAAACGTACATTCGGAGAACATGTTGGCGATAGGCGGTGGTTGTGGCAATAACGAGGAGAAGTAGTGGTCGCGTCGGTGAGGTCAGTTCGGTCGACGAGCTGGTTGCTCGCCGTGCAGCTCCCGGATGCGGTAGAGGTGAAGGCGGATGTCTCGCTACTGCAGGCCGGAGGTGACGGTTGAAGCGAGTTTGCAGATGTTTGTCGCACCCAAACACCGCCTCCGATGTAGAGCGGTCAAGGAAAGAGAAGTCTCAGGCGGGCACTTGCGGTGGTGGTGGTGGTGTTGGTAGGAGATAGCGTTCGGAGGTGGGCTGGCGCGTGACGATACGCTCCCGTCTGCTGCCTCACTAGCAAGATGAGTCCAAGCTCCTCCAGATGCTGCCGGTTGCCGATTGGCTCTGTGCTACCAACAATGCAGTCGATGGAGTTGTTGATGACTTCTTCGGATGGCCCGTTCGACTTTTGAAGAGAGGGTATCTCGGTGAAGAGTGAAAGGACGAGAGTACGTTGATACCCCAAGTCGCCAGCACGCCGGCACTGCTCGTCATCAGGCTCTCGCCAAAGAAGCCGACGGCCCGCCCACGTGGTCCCTGGAAATACCTGGGCAGCTTGCAACAAAGATCCGTCTTCACCAACGCCAGGCACCTGCACAATCCCACCACCATGCCCGAGCAGACGCAACCAGCCGCCGGGGCTCAGGCCGATGGCCAGCGAGAGGGCGATTGGATGGACAAGGCTTGGTCCATCGGAAAGAACATCCTCATCTTCATCGCCATCCAGTATGCCATGCGGCAGTTCATGGGCGGCCAGCAGAAGCCCGCAGCAACTCCAGCACCAGAGGTCGCGAAGCCCGGCTCAGAGGCCGTTACAGGCGAATACAGTGCCGTTCCCCAAACGATCTATCCACTCTGGCCCACGAATACCACCGTCGATGTCAGCATGTACATTTCGCCCAGCGTCGTCATGCCTTCCCTGAGCCAGATGCCAGCAGACAGCTTGATTCTGAATGAGAAGAACTTTTCAATCGATAGATCAGAGAAAGACTACCGCGAGGTTCATAAGAGCTTTTCAGTGCCAAAGAGTGTGCAGGACAACGGGACTTTGTGGGCGCATATCTTGATAGGTCAACATGGTGCAGAGTTGGACCCGGCAGCTCCTCGATATGACCCTTCAAAGGCGTACCGTATGCTGAGACCTCTGACACAGTATCTGCCCAAGAAGAAAGTGCGCAAGACTCGCAGTCTGCTTGATGCGAAGAATGGGACTGTCGGCGAGGAGCTTGAGGAGGAGAACACAGCCCGCTCTGCTTCCTACTATCACCCTAACTTCACCCTCTCCTTCGTTCCGGACACTGGAGTGCAACAGTACCCAAGCCTTCATCCTGCTATGCGACAGTACTACACCCTCGAACAGACCGGAGCTCGCGATGCCTCAGGAAAGAACACCTGGTACTATCCTGTCTTGTATCTGAATACTTTCTGGCAGCTGAAGTCACACATGACCGAACTCAACTCTACTCACCCTGTCGACACTCTGCCGATTAACGTGGACCTCTCAACACTTGCAACATGGGCCTTTGGCGTCATGGCGAGCATGGACGAGGGCATGAAGGAGACTGCGAGGAAGGCAGCTCTTGGCGAATCCACGCCAGGTGGCGGCGATGGCTCCGAGCTTGAAATGATCAAAGAAACCCTTCTCGACACCAACCCCTGGCTACTTGGTACGACCGCTGTGGTCAGTGTCCTCCACATGATCTTTGAGCTTCTTGCCTTCAAGAGCGATGTCGGCCATTGGCGCAAGAAGAAGGACAATGTTGGTGTCTCTGTTCGTACCATCCTTTCGAACGTCGTCATGCAGACCATCATCTTCCTCTACCTCATGGACAACAACGAGAACACGAGCTGGATGATTCTGTTCGGTCAGGGCATGGGCATTGCTATTGAAGCCTGGAAGATCACCAAGACCGTCAACGTTCGCGTTCGTGAGCCAGCGCCAGGGACCTACTCGCACAAGCTTGGACTCCCGTACACTGTCGTCTTCGAAGACAAGCATAAGCTCAGCGAGACCGAAGAGCAGACGGAGGAGTACGACCGGATCGCGTTCAAGTACATGGGTATCCTTGCAGTGCCGCTTCTCTTGGCCTACGCTGGATACTCACTCGTCTACGAGACTCATAAGAGTTGGTACAGCTTCATTATCACCACCCTGGTCGGCAGTGTCTACGCCTACGGCTTCTTGATGATGGTAAGCAGAACCAACTACTCAACATTGCACGGCAATACTAACATGTCAAACAGGTCCCATCCCTCTACATCAACTACCGACTCAAGTCCGTCGCCCACATGCCAGCCAAGGCTATGACCTACAAGTTCCTCAACACGTTCATCGACGACCTCTTCGCCTTCACGATCAAGATGCCTGTCCTCCACCGTCTTGCCACACTTCGCGACGACGTCATCTTCTTCGTATATTTGTACCAGGCATGGGCTTACAAGGTCGACTACACTCGTGTCAACGAATTCGGGCAGGGTGGTGATGATGAGGATGTCGATGCCAAGCAGGCGAGCAAGCCACTGGAGGCGCCGGCGAACGGCAAGAAGGGCGATGCAAAGAACGTGAAAGGCGAGCTGGAAGACAAGGTCGATGGGGTCGTTGCCAGCGGCAAGGAGAAGGCGCAGGCGGCGCGGAAGAGGAGGACGTAATACCTTCCTACAGAGTAAATGTTACGATTCTGCTTCTCATTGGAGATGTCTGTAGAATACCTGTGCTTAGATCAAAAAGACACGGCAATTAATAGAATTTCACCCAAAGGCAGTCGCTCTTGTCGCCCTAGATCTCATCCCGCTCCCTCACAGCCTTTGGCGGATGCACCACGCCCACAAACTCATCACGGATCTTGACCCTCAAAGCCCTCGACCCACCCCCAGCCTGTCCCCAAACCTGTCCCTTCTTCGCCTTCTCACACTCCTCAGTATGAGCATCATACAGCATAGCCACTCTCGCAATGTCACCCTACAACTAAAGTCAGCCGCAAGGGGTCCATCACAGCGTCAGTATATCTCACTAACCTCTGAGATGCTATACTTATCCAAATCCTTACTCCCGCCCATCCACAAGGGCGTCTTATTCGGCTTCTTGGTGATGACGTATTTTCCCTTCGCTCGAGAGTCGGGGGACAGACCCATGGTGGAATCGTAGAGCATAATGCTTTCGAAGTCGAATTTCTTCGAGAATTCATACTCGCCCCAATTCTCTTTGCGTTCAGAGTCATCAAACTGGGCAAACAAGAGGGTCAGTATGGAATTCTTTTCTAATAGACGTGTGAAGCGTTGGTTGACTCACGCGATTGCCTTGGAGGAAGTCGATGCCCGCGGGGAGGTATTTTCTCAGGTAGACGTCGGAGCGGACGCTGTGGGAGGGTCAGTTGGTGCAGACAAGGGGGACGAGGCAGACTTACGCTGCGTGCATTTTGACGTCTGTCGAGAGCGGCGGTTCCCCCGGGAAGAGGTTGTCTGGGTCTTCGGTTACGAGGCGTTCGAGTTGGTTGTAGCCCCGGATGTGGCGGAAGGCGATCCAGATGTAGTCGTCGCGGTCCGGGCGTTGGTGTTCGTGTTGGAGGCCGATTGCGTGGCCTAGGTTAGACGAGTGTTAGCTGGGTTGAAAGATGGCTGGGGATAGGCGAAGCGCCGGTACCTAGTTCGTGGGTCATTTGTCGGACTGCCATCGGCGTGTCTTCTTTTCTGTTCCAGGGTTCGAGGTCACAGAACTTGAGAGTGTGTCGAAAGGGCGTCTTGGGCTGGTACGTATATCCAACCGTAGTGGCAGTCTGACATTCACCACTGTAAAAGTGCGCCTCGACCTTCTTCGGATCAGGATCGTCGAGAGTCTCATCAGAAATCACCAGAGCATCCTTGTCGCCCTCAAGCTGACTACAAGGCACATGCGGATTACCTTTGGTGCGAGGGTCCAATTCGAAGGTCAAAGCCGAGACTTTCATGGCGTGAGCCCATTTCGAGATGGCCTGATTGACAACGTTCTGCAGATTGTCTGCTGATCGTTTGTCTTGGAAGCAGTAATAGACCGGCTGGATATAGGGATTGGCGCAGACGACGGGCCAGGGGTAGATGAGGCCGTGTTCTTCTTTGCCTTTGCCGGGGTATTCGGGGACGCCGTACCAGCGCTTGCGGAGGAAGGCTGTTTCATCCATTCCCATGGAGTCGTTTGCGAAGCCTGCGACTGCGACGCAGCATATGCCGAGTAGCGCAGAGGCGACTCCAAGAGGCCGCATTGTTGGTGATATGCCGTCGGAAGGAGTTAGCTGAGTTGTCCGCAAATGTGATAGTCTTGAGACAAGATGTGTTGGTCGAGCCAGTCAAAGAGTAGATGGTGGTACAGACGTCTCTGATTGCCGCAAGAACTTGGAATATGTGCTACCATGTGCCTCCTTGCCGTGCTCGGGTTACCACGTGCTCGTGCCAGGGGAGATGAAAGATGGTAGATGATTGTGCCGAGATATCTGCAGATGTCGCACTTCTGATTGACGAAGTTGTATGAGAGCGAGAAAGTGGTGCGAAGTGGTGCGAGACGTCGCAAGCAAGCATGACCATACATCATGTGCCGGTTGAAGAACATGGTGCCGTTGCTCATGAGATCAAGGCACGTGAAAAGCATATGCAACCGGGGAAGACATCACCAGTACTTACTATTGCAGCAGACCGTCGCCAGACAGCGAGAAATGCGACCTGCACTCCCACCTCCCCGCCGTCCCCAAGCCGAAGCTCTGCCGAAAAGCAGGTTGCCTATATAATAAATAAAATCCAGTGGCCAATCACCTTTCAGCGAGGACGTAGTCCATTGGGAAAACCGGGTACCGGTTACCCGGCGTGGCCCAATCGATTGACAGAGCTGACTGGGTGTAAAACCAGCGGGTGATGATCGATGTCGTGCCTCCTCTATAGCAGGAATCGACCCACCATCGATCCATTGTCACCACAACGCGAGTTTTCCGCCTTGTACGTACAACGAGAGTGTTGGATAATGCCTGGGTAGGATGCCGTCTCCACAAATACGCCAGATGAAGGTCGCCAGGAGACCAACTCGGGTACGTGCAAGGTTCTTTTTGCCATTTTTATTTCGTTCAACTTTTTTTTTAATCTCCTTGGGGGATTCGAACTGGAGCGATTGTGAGTTTGCGCGACGGATGTCCTGACTCTTCTTTTTTAACCATCATGCGACGTGTTAGTGATGCGTTTGTGAGGCACCTGGGTGCGTACATTCAAGTCCACTTTCACGCCGCACAATTTGGTCATATCAATGACTTGACACCATTTTTCTGATGTGCGCATTCACCCCAGGATAGTTTGATGAATGTAATTCGAATTCGTCATATCATAATGAGTGTGGAAGTAGGTGAAAGAGAAGACGTGAAGTCGAGTGAAGGAGCAGGGTTCTCCGCCCTAGCGTGGGGATGCAGGATTGTGGGTCTTACTTCCGCGGACGAAGCACCCCTGTCGAACATTTCTTTTGATCCTTTTTGTGGATTTGGTGGGAGCAGGATCGCTTTTGTCAATAGGCATAGTGAATCACATGCAACTACTCAGACCATTTTGCATTTGTTTCGTACGTCGTTGACAATATGAAATCGTTGGCAGGGAAGCAAGCAAGGCGGATCTTGAAACTCGGCCAGAGCCGCTGACATCATGGAACGCTAAACGAACCTCACACCCACGCAATTGGGCAGGCGCGTTTGCCATTCGACGCCAGCAATGTCCAGTTTGCGCTTCAACTCACCACTTCCATTCCACACATCTTCCTCCTCTGACCCTGCGGGCTCTATGCTACACACGCGACCGACCGAGTAATGCCTTCACGATAGCATTTCACCACAGAAAACCGCCCTCTGCGCGTCTAGCCCCCTGTCCACGACACCACCACCATGTCGGCGCCTCCAGCACCAACGCAATCATGCGGAACGAGCTTCTGGGACCTGTTGGACTGTAGTTCCGGCACAGCAGGCAACAAAGAAGGACAAAATGGCAAGCAGCTCATCGCAGCTCTCGCTGTCTCGTTTGCATCTTTGGGAGTCCAGCTGCTTGCCTTCGCCATCATACGCCTGAGACTGGAGCGAATATACCGGCCACGATCGTACCTGGTTCCAGAACGAGAAAGAGTCGCCCAACCTCCCGGGGGCATAGTAGGTTGGCTGTATCCACTGTTCACCACCTCCAACCTCACGCTCATCCACAAATGCGGTCTGGACGCCTACTTTTTCCTGCGCTTTATGCGCATGTTACTTAAGATCTTCCTGCCAATGGCGCTTTTGCTCCTACCTATACTGCTCCCTATCAACCACTCCGCTCATGGGACCGCTAAAGGTCTTGACAAGTATTCAATATCGAACCTTGGCAAAAACGATGCTAGCTTTCTCTGGGCTCATCTGATCTTGGCGGTGCTGTCCATCGGCTGGTTCTTCTACGTTGTTCTCAAAGAGCTCAGAGGATACATCCGCGTCCGCCAGGCATATCTTACAAGTCCGCAACATCGCATCAGAGCCTCGGCCACCACCGTGCTTGTTACTGGCATACCACGCAAGTGGCTGACTCTCGAAGCGCTCTCCGGGCTATATGATGTGTTCCCAGGCGGCATCAGGAACATATGGATCAATCGCAACTTTGACGAACTGTCGGACAAGGTGCAGCTCCGCGATAACATTGCTAAGAACCTCGAGGATGCCGAGACTGTCCTGATCAAGATGTGTCGAAAGAAGAACGCGAAGGCTGAGGAGAAGAAGGCCAAGAAGGATGGCCAAAAGAAGACAAAGGAAGAGAAGAAGCAAGAGAAGGCAAACGAAGATGCTGCAGCCGAAAGGATGGCTCAAGGCACAGGAGTCAGCGCAGGCGAGCAGCCTCAGGTTTCCCACGGCATGCAGGACATACTTGAACAGGAAGAGCAGCAGCATGAGAAGTACGAAAAGCAGTCTCACAATCCTTTTGGTGCCGTCACTCACGGATTGGGTGCTGTCGGCAAAGGAATAGGAAAGTTTGGGGGAAAGGTGGTTGGGGGTGCTGACGCGGGATTTCACAAAGCTGGCGACAACATCAATCGAACGGCCAACGACCGACTTGCTGGTGGCTTTGCTGCTGATGACTCCTTGTATCGGTCACCAAATCCCGAGGATTTACGCTTAGGATCGAGAGCCGGGACCGCAGCTAGCCAGGACAGCAGCAGCCCACGCGTAGTCGACAGGGCAGCAATGGACACCCTACCACGACAAACGCGACATCCTCTTGCAGCAGAGATGACGACCACCAGCGGCTCGCAAGGGTCACCTACAAGCAATGATTCCACCCTGGGAGTGTCTGATGTCAACATGAACCGACCATCTGCTGATTCCAAACCCAAGTCCAGCATGCACATCGAAGAGCCGCCAGAGCATAAGCCCAAGCGCAATTTCTTGTCCTTGTTCAAAAATCACGACGATACCATCGCCATGCCCTCACCCCAGCCACACGTGCAAGAAGAAGACGAATTTCCCTTACACGCCCATGGCGAGAAGCATCCTGAGAAGACGAGTGAAAAGGAAGTTGGCAAAAGCAGCTGGGTTGACAAGCTAGCTTTCTGGAAGAGCAAGAGCGATAGCGACAGCGAAGAGCCCAAGGAAGAGTATCCCAAGGCCTTTGACGGCGAATGGGACGAGGACCAGGACGAAGAACCATACTGGCGCCGGTACATCGAAGCCAAAGATCGCGAAACGATGCGCCTTCCACTGTTCAGCCCTACATGGTTTCCTGCCATACCTTTCGTAGGGAAGAAGGTCGACCGCATCTATCACCTTCGTAGGGAGCTGGCGCGTTTAAATCTGGAAATCGAAACAGATCAGAACGACGTGGACAAGTTTCCATACATGAACTCGGCGTTCATCCAGTTCAACCATCAAGTTGCCGCTCACATGTGTTGTCAATCTTTGAGCCACCACGTACCTCAACAGATGGCACCGCGATTGGTCGAAATCAGCCCAGACGATGTTATCTGGGACAACATGTCGATCAAGTGGTGGGAGCGATATGCCCGAACGGGTGTCGTTTTGCTGATTTGCATTGCCCTACTTGTTCTCTACGCCATTCCAGTCGCACTGACATCAATTATCGGCCAAATCACGGAGTTGGCAAAAATCGTGCCCTGGCTGAGCTGGCTTTTGGACGCCCCCGAATGGATCCAGAATGTCATACAGGGTGTGTTGCCACCGGTATTGCTGTCCTTGATTCTGCTCCTTGTTCCCATCATCTTTCGACTTCTGGTCCATCAGCAGGGCGTACCGACCGGGAACGCCAAGGAACTCGGAGTGCAGCAGTGGTACTTCGCCTTCCTCTTCATTCAGGTCTTTCTCGTCGTCACAATTATCGGTGGTTTGACGAACTTCTTCTCAGACGCGGCCTCGGATCCCAGCAGTGTCGTCCGAGTGTTGGCGAGGAGTTTACCAGCGGCGTCGAACTATTTCTATACTTACCTGACTGTGCAAGCACTCTCCAACTCTGCCAGCGCACTGGTCCAGCTTGGTGGGCTGTTCGGCTGGTTTATCCTCGCCCCTCTGTTGGACTCTACTGCTCGCGCGAAATGGAAACGCCAGACCACCCTGGCTAACGTACAGTGGGGCTCGTTCTTCCCTCCTTTCACCAACTTCGCCGCCATTGGCGTCGTCTACTCCGTCATATCCCCTCTCATGCTGGTCTTCATGCTCTTCGTGTTCAGCCTATTCTGGATCGTATACCGGTACAACGTTCTCTTCGTGTACCAATTCCGGGTCGATACTGGAGGGCGTCTCTTTCCGGTGGCTATCAACCAGCTCTTCACTGGCCTCTACTTCATGGAACTCTGCATGATTGGGCTGTGCTTCACCCTGTTCGACGATCCTGCCATCGCACAGGCGGTCATCTTGATCGTTGTTCTTGTGGCTACGATCGCGTATCAGATCTTGTTGAACATGGCTTTCAAGCCTTTGTTCCAGTATCTGCCCATCACACTGGAAGATGAGGCCGTCATCAGAGATGAGCAATTTGCAAGGGCACAGGCAAGCAAATTCACGCCACTCAACCCAGCCGAGGATGCTCGAGATATACAAGATGTACTCGAGGATCATGAGAGAGAAGAAGACGAGGCTGAAAACGCCGCTGAAGACCAAGAAAAGCAGCGCATCGCGGAGCATCGTCGTAGCCATACACCTCATTCGTCAGGCTCACCAGATGCTCAGCGTAAGCCCTCTACCCCCCAGTCTGAGCAAGGAAAGTGGCATCAACGGAGGGAGAGCAAGCCGATCTGGGCTACAGATAAGTGGAAGCGAGTCGCCCCAGAGGCTGTCGGCGCCTTGCGTTTCATTGCGGACGGGAAGCGCGCCGACCAGCCAAAGCAAGACGTAGAAGCCCAGCATACAGTGGGCGATGTCCTATTTTCCGGCTTCGCGGACGAACTAGAGGACCTCAGCCCAGAGGAGCGTGATGTACTTGTCCGATACTCGTTCCAGCACAGTGCTCTTCGTGCTCGCCGTCCGGTTGTCTGGATTCCACGCGATGCCCTGGGGGTCAGCGACGACGAGATTAAGCGGGCCAAGAAGATGAGTACTGTTTTGGTTGAATCTGCAGATGGCGGAAAGGAGGAAAAGACCAATATCTGGATGAGCAACGATGGAACGGCACTCGATGCAAAGGGAAGAGTCGTCTTCCGCCGCTCGGTAAGCAATCCCACAGATCTATTTGTTGCACGTTGGAGATATTTGCTGACCTTCTGAACAGCCTCCTGACTTCAATAAGGTTGATTTGATCGCAATGTAGCGATCTAAAAGGAAGGGCTCCCGACAGCACAGTGATTTTGGTTTTGAAAGCGTTCAGCGGCGTGCATATACATTGGAGCGGCGTTGAGAATTGATACCCTTGGGAATGGCCCCCAACCTGCGAGGAGGCTTTTCGAGCATATACACATGAGGCAGAGCAATAAAGACAGCAGTGATGACGAGGAATATGAGGATTCTTCTATTAATGATATGTATGCACATGCAGATGCAAGCCATCCTTTGGCGGAGTTCGGTGTCCGTCCTCGGCGAATGCAAAGTGAATGCTCCGGCCCAACGACCCAATGACGACGCGGGGCAAGGTGGGATGATGGAGAGCGAGCCAGCGCAGCACCTTTCAAAACTTTCCGCCAGCTTACAACAACTTCGACATCACCACTTTCTCACACCAATTGACCTCGTGACAGCACCGCAAACATGTCTGCCGACCACAGCTACGAGCTCCTCTGCCTGGAGAACCCACTGCTCGACATTCAAGGCCAAGGGTCAGTCCACTCATCAAGCCCAACCTCCCCACTTTGAAAACCTCCCGACCCGCGAGCGATGATGAAATCTTCCCGCTGACTCTGGGAGCAGAGATGAGGCACTGCTGCAGCAGTACGGCCTCAAGGCCAACGACGCCATCCTCGCTGAGGAGAAGCACATGACGCTGTTCGAGGAGCTCATCCAGAACCGGAACGCAAAGCTGCTCGCGGGAGGAGCGGCTCAGAACACGGCCAGAGGTGCTCAGGTATGCCTGTCTATATCTCATTTGACGTTGCATTGGGGACGAGCTTTGATTGAGGCTTAACTCTATGCCTGTCATGCTGGACGCTGCATTGGCTGCAAACGCCTTCGCTGGCAGGCGGGAAGGAAGGCAGCACGATTCAGAGAGCTCTCCACGAACGTCGTCATGCTAACTGCTTCTCTTTCGCACAGTACCTCCTCCCAGCTGACTCGGTCGTCTTCTTCGGCTGCGTCGGAAAGGACAAGTACGCCGACATCTTGCAAGATGCCAACAAGCAGGCCGGTCTCGCCGTTCGCTACCGCTACGATGAACAGACGGCCACTGGCCGGTGCGGTGTCATTATTACAGGACACAACAGGAGCATGTGCACGGACTTGGCCGCAGCGAATTGCTACAAGATTGACCACTTGAATGACAACTGGAGCGTCGCAGAGAAGGCCAAGGCATACTTCGTGGGCGGATACCACTTGACGGTCTGCGTGCCGGCCGTCATGAAGCTTGCCGAAGAAGCCGCGAGCAAGAACAAGGTCAGTGGCTGTCGTTCATGATCGGCTCTGGGATGTTGACATGCTGACGATTGATCGCCGTTGTAACAGCCGTTTATCCTGTCGCTATCCGCGCCGTTCATCCCACAATTCTTCAAGGACCCGCTCGACCAGACCGCACCTTACTGGGATTACGTCGTCGGAAACGAGACGGAGGCCATGTCGTACGCTGACTCGCATGAGCTCAATACTCACGACATCCCAACCATTGCCAAGCATCTGGCCAATCTGCCCAAGGAGAACAAGCAGCGCAAGCGAGTCGCCATCATCACTCAGGGCACCGACCCGACTGTTGTGGCCGTCCAGGGCGAGGGTGATGCCAAGTCGTACCCTGTGCACCCTATTGGCAAGGAGGAGATCGTCGATACGACCGGTGCTGGCGATGCCTTTGCCGGCGGTTTCTTCGCCGGTGTCATTCAGGGCAAGGATATCGAGTCTTGCGTCGATATGGGTCAATGGCTCGCCGCCCAGAGCTTGCGTGAACTGGGTCCATCGTGGGTTTCATCACGTTTGACATCGTTTCTCGGATCCTTCGCTGACATGTTCTCTTCCACAGCTACCCGTTCCCAAAGAAGACGTACACTGCCTCGAAGTAGGTATGGACGACTCCGAGAGTGTCGGGCTTGTTTCAAGATAGGCCCGACGTTTCAACAACTTTCAACAACAACATTACCGTTTGATCGCGTGACGAGATACCCAGACATCCTCCACGATGTCCGCAAAAGTTTGGGAAAGGCGAGGGAAAAGGTCTGTGCGGGCGAGCTTGTAACGGCGCGCGTTGGCAAAACTCTAGATGAATGTGTCGTAGGAAGGCATTGCGATTCATTCGACATAGAATCGACAAATTAGAAGTGCTCGACTGTCAGCAGAATAAAACGACCGTCTGTCAGAGTGTTGTTTCTGCTCAGTCCGCTTGTTTTCGAAAACATCAGCATGAAGTCATCAGGGACTGGCTTTTTTTCTCGTGTTCAGGCACCGTTTTTGATGCGATGCCATATCTGGGATGATCCCAAGAAGAGAAGGTGAGAATTGAGACGGTTTGCGAAAGAGCGAGGGCTTAAGCCGTTGGTATTATAGGGTCTGAGCACAGAGGGGTTCGTACTGACAATGCAATGCGTTGTCGTTGGACGGATGAAACTTGTGACAGTAGTCTGCTAGTCGTGGGTCGCGACTTCCAACAATCGAAGGAAAAAAGCCTAATGAGGAAATCGCACGTCGATGTCGGATGTGTGTGGCTCTGCGATCATAACATTCGGGCGACTCGGGACGATAGCGCGAGGATGATGTATCGTTTCTTGTTACAAGAGAGATCCGGTCGAGGATCAAGGGTTGACATGAGGCTGAAAGGGAGGCGGTAGTGGATACGTTCCATGTTCCTCGTAACATGTGGTCTTGAGCGAGGATGCTGGCGTGTTTAGTTTGGCAAGACGTTTCTTGTCGTAAAAAGGGCATTGGAGAAGTGAGGCGATCCTGGACGACGTGTCTGAGGCTGAGACCAAACCGGGCTTCTGGAAGCCACAGTCTGAAACGCCGATGTGGTCCCGTGGAGATCCGAGCGCTGCTGTTTTCAGTCAGTCAGTTTTGCGTAACTCGTGCGCTGTTTTTGACTGTCGGTGATGATCGATGATGGGCGCTGCGGCCAGTCGACATAATATATGGACATGCTCGGGCATGATAAGTAGGGTCGATATTAGGAGATGATGCAGGTTTGATATGTGTGGCGGCCTCACACGACTCGCTACCCAAAAGTTCCCTTGCAGCAGAAATCTGCACAGCCGAAAGCGCCGGCAGCCGAAGCGGCCGATCCTTTTTGCGAGATGCCGCCAAACTGTATCTATCATTGCGAAGCGCATTTTGACTTTTTGCTTGGCTTGGCCGTTGAGATGGGGGATACATACTTTTTCTTGCGATGAAACTATTGTTTGGGGTTCGAAGTCTAATTGCCTCGTTCGCAATGCGCGCGTGAGAAGAGAAGGGAGCACGAAATGCTGTTGCTGGGGGCCGTTTGTTTGTTGTTTGAGGAGGAAGCTGCACCGCCGCAATGGTGTAACCTGATGCTGCATTGTGGCCCGAGTCGAACAGCAGCGAAGCGAGACGACAGGCGGTTTCAAGGTGCCCCCAGCGATCGGCGTGAGTCCCGAACAGGGCGGCATTGTGGCCACGTGAGGTGGCAGGCGTAGCGTAGCGCACATGTGCCCGACGCGATGCAATGCTATGCGATATATCGAGACTGGGCAGCAGCACCGGCGAGGCTCGAGGCGTGTCACTGGGCAATGGCGCGGCGGCGATTGGGCGCATGTGACGGCAGACTGCTGCAGTCTTGCAGCGGCGTGCGATGCTGGGCGGCCAGTCGGGTAGTTTGCGCATGGAGTCATGCAGGTACAGGCTCTGGACAGCAGCGCTAATCCATCGACGGCGAAAAGTCTCTGGATCCCTTGGATTCGTCATGCAGGGTGTTCGCAGGCTGTCGCGGTGGCAGTTGTCACGGCACCCAGGCGACGGCGGTGGTGGTGCAGCAGCAGGATGAGGGCAGAAGCGAGCAGCAGGAGATGCGACATGAAGTGGAGGACGTTGGGCAAGAGGCGGCTGCCCGGCCGGCTAGCAAAGTCTATCCGCGCGCTGGCAACGGTCGACGTTCGAACCTTCAGGCTGGTCAAACGGACGTGGAGACGCTACCGGCCGTGTTGCCAGCAAAGGCTTTTGCCATGCTAGGAGATAGCATCGGGTAGCGATGGCATTGGGACCGGACGAGCTCGCAGGACAACAGCAACAGGATGTCGAGCAGCCACGCCGATGCCACTGGACGGTACCCTAACGCCAGCTGCATACGCTCTCCGGACCTGGTTTGCACTGCTTGGGCCCAGCCGGTCGCCTGCTTATTACGTCTCCGTTGCGTTAGAATCCTGGCTAGTTGGGCCCTCACAAACGGCCGCCGTCGATCCGCGTAGTGTGTGAAGGGCGCAACGGTGGTAGGGTTGGCTGCGCGAACTCTACCGCACCTCTCGCTTTGCTGGTCTGTCTGGAGGAGGCTGACTGTCGCCCGACTCACGCACCCTCGACGGCACGTCAGGCGCAGGATCGGATCGTCGTGCGGCTCCTGTGCGCAACTGACGACAGCGACGTCCGCCTGCTCATCAAACGCATCCGCTGCCGCAGCATGCTGCCGATCCTCCCACCACTGGCACGCCCATATCACCACCGCCTACTCTGCCTCCTCCTCGCCCGGACTGTCCTCGACCCTCTGCGCTGCGGCGCGCTGCTGCTCATATGCCCCCGGGCCGCCGCCGCCTCGCCATTGTCTTCTTGCCCGTCCTGATCTGACCCCCACCACCCGCGAGCCTCACTTTTCTCTGTCCGCCGCAAGTCAGGCAGCGCCAGGGCTGTGACACCTCACGCCCCGCCCTCATCTGCCAGCAGACTCTGGCCTCGCAGTTTCACGCCTTGCGTTTCCGAATTCTAATCCACCGGCCCAGCAGCAAGGGCAGCGGCCGCCTTCGGCACTGCTTCCCTGTCCCGTCTCTATACGACCTCGACTCAGGCCAACCTCACAAACCCCGCGCCACGACCGGGCCCTGGTCCTGCTCCTCTGCCCTCACGAGATATCCCAAGCACAGCTCTGCCTCTGGCGACCCAACCCACTGCACCGTGCGTCGTCCTCCCTCCGCGCACTGCCATTCGGACGGCCTGCAATCTTCCCACGCCGCCAGCCCGGCTCTTGTTTCGTCGCTCGTTCAAAGACCAGCTCAAGTCACTCGTTCTGCCCGCCCGCCAGCCCACCCTCCCCGCCCTGCAGCACCCAGCATTGCCGCGTGCAAGCAAGCAAGCACTGCAACCTTGGTCCGGCTTCCTGGCTGCTGGCTTACTGCCTCCGTGACCGACGGCACGACCACTGCAATCTTGCCTAATTCGCCTACCTGGCGCTCTTGGGCATCACTGGGAACAGGGAACCAACCCCCAAGGCCACAACATTCTTGCTACAATTTTCCTGCTCGCCCAAAACAACCATTGACGCACGCTTCACGCTGGCGCCCCAAGACGCGTCCGACTTTTTTGCTCCTTCATATCCCGCTACCGCCCAACCCGCTGTAAGGCTGCATCCTCTTCGTTGATCTTCAAAAGGAACCCGGCCGAGCGCCTTGTCGCGTCCAATCGTCATCTCCTTCCAACCGGCAATCTGGCGACTGTCTATGCATCACCGCCTTTCTCGCCGTTGGCGTCGCGGAAAGGGTTAGATTGGGACCGCTCCACCTTGAACTCTGTGATGGACTATAATGATCCATCACGACGGCAGCAGTACGCGCAAAATCCATACACCACCCAGCAGCAGCATGGCGGCGGCGCCGCCCCTTCGACCGGCCAGTACACCACTCCGGGTTCCGTCGAGCGCTTCCGGCAGTCGTCGTACATCCAGCAGTCGCCGACGACCTTGCCCTCGTCAGGAAGAGCAGGTAGCGATGCGCAGGTGTATGGTTTCGCGACGCAGAGCTCGCAGTATGCCGCTGGCGCATCGGCATCCGCGCAGGGCGCAGATTATCCATCGCACATCATGGGTGTGCAGAGTCCGGACGTGCCGCGACAGCAGGACACGACTCAGCAATATCAGCAGTACGGGTCCAGCGTTATGTATGGCATGGCGGGTCAGGCCCAGACGGCAACACAGTCGCCTTACGACCCAGTCTCGCGCTACACGCAACAACGGCCTGGTACCGCGTCCGAGACACTGGCGTCCCAATTTGGTGGACCGCAGACCGCACAGTATTACCTTGCAGGACAGTCGGTTCCCACCAGTGCGACAATGCCCGACCTGGCGGCACCGCACTTGCCTTCTCAATATCAGTCCGCGTACGCTCAGGCTGGCCCTTCAGCATCGCAGACTTACGGCACCATGCTCGACCCGACGCAGTCCAGCGCGTACTCGGCGTATGCGGCTGCTCAATACACACCTCAATCCAACCAGTCGATCGATCAGGCTTTCAACAACTACCAGGCGCAAATCCGCACAATCTTCACCAACGTGCGAGCCGAATCATTGCGCGACGTCGGGCAGCTCTTGATGGACATTTCGCACTATCTCCTGGGCAACGCGGAAGCATTAGGTGAGCACGTGCGATGGCATTTGCGATGTTGTTCGTTGCTAATTTGTAGGTCTAGGGCTCACGAGAGACGACGACAACCTCCACGACGATCGCATCCGCCTATGGGACGAGTTCAACAATGCTTGGCGGACGACTCTCCAAGTACAGTTCGACATGACTCAAGAATGGATCCGCGACAATCAACCGCCGCGCGAGCCACGATCAGTGATGAACCAGCAAACATTGGAGACGCTATCGCGAGAGCTGGTGCGACTGTGCGACAGCGTTGAGAAGCACGGCTTGGTCGACTATCAAATGGGAGTCGCGGAAGAGGAGATTATGGACTGTGAGTTCTCGTGGTGTGGACGATTTGCGCGAAGATCATTCACTAACACTGCCGCTAGTGCTACTGCGATGTCTCGCTCAGCTGGATCCCGAAAGCGCAGGCAGTGCTGAGGCCGGCGCAGAGTCTTCTGCGTCGGCCGCTGCAAGGTCGCGATAATTCTGCTTCATCCTCATCCAAACGGGTACTACTGGCGTTTTCCTCCGGGCGAATAGAAGACTTGGGCAACCAACCACCTTCAGCGATGGAGTTTTACTGCTACATCCACGGCCTTTAATGAAATACGATGGCTGAACATGCTGATACGCTGCAACGCTTGCACGACATCTTCGGTCTGCATTAGGACTTGCATACAGGCCACACCACTACGGCGCAAATCGCCTTTTTGACACTACTACAAGTTTGGAAAGCAGTGCTCTGCTTCTCAACTGCTTTCTGTACCTTTGACACCACCACTACTGTACTGTACTGTACTCGTTGAGATACCAAGGGCGGCTATTGTGCTTGTCAAGTTTTGCATTTGAATGGGGCTGCATGAAGGAAGGGGGTTCTACGTACGACTAATGGGTAGCATGGGAAAAACGGAGCGACGAATGGCAATGTGTTTCTTCGCTTGTCTCAATACAAACAGCGTCTGTTGCTCTCCCTTTCTGAGGGCTGGACTCTCGAAGGGAGAGCGAACAGACGATTGGTTTGAAAACCATGACTTCATTGACTTTTTTGTTCAACAGCACAACACATCGAGCAGGGGAAGGATTGGCCGAGAGAGGTGTAAATAATACCATGCAGCGACATGTGGTGGTAGTAACGGTGACGCTGTGCAACGTGTCCAACGCTCCTTCCTCTCGATTTTCTCGCCGTGCCATTGGCGGCCAATGGGTTGCCCCTGCCTACGGACTTGCTCGTCGACGTCTTCATTGGCCGACAAAGGAGGTACGAGTAACAAGGTCTCTCAGAACAGCGCAACATCTTCTTTCTCCCGCCTCTCACAGGTCGAACGGAGTGGTCGCCTGACCAAGATGTGATGCTCTTGGACCCTTGCTTGCATGTGCTGCTGACTTGCATAGGGTGAAGAAGAGGAAAGGAAGAAGGTTGTTGAAGACAGGGCGAGCATTGACCTTTCCAATCTCACAACCAGACAGGGCGGAGAGACGAAGGAGACGGGGCTCTCAACAAGGGGATGAGGTGGGAAAGTTGGATTGAGTTCTGTTTCCCTTGCCTTTGTTGCTATTTTGTTCGTGGGTGCTGGTGCGAAATGAGGCTTGGTTGGGCGAGATGAGGTTGTGACTCTTTCACCGACAAGATGGTGACTACGGACGTATCAAGACCCAGCAGTCGATGGAGCAGATGGATGCCTTGGGCCGCCATCACATACGAGAGACCAAGATCTTTCTCCACCGGCACCATCAGCGGTCTGCGGCCTCGACTCCTCATTCTCCCCATCCACTCCACAATACCCGGCGACAGACGGGATACCAGACCAGGCCACAGGAATGCCGGCACGAGAGACTTTGCTCTGCCGATGCCGGATGCGATCCTGGGAGTCATATCGGAGCTGTGACTGCTCAGGAAAAGACCCTTCATCTTCGTCACAATCTACCAATCTCCGGCACAAACCGCCTGATGAAAGGCAAGCATCCAACCAATGCGGTCTTCTCTCCGTCTCTCAAACAAGCCCACACGCAGCAGAAGATCAACGTGACACCCGTCGATCAGCCAGGTTGGATCACCACTCCACACCAGAAACGCCCGGCGCGAGCACATGCAGAAGGAAGGACCGAGCACGCGAATGACGATGTGTGTGATGAAGTCTGGACCGATGACAGACATTGACAGGTCTTCGGCAGAGATCGAATCAACAGAAGGAGATGGCGAAATCTTGCTAAGCGCGTGGCAGGACGGTGCGGGTGGGAAGGGAGGGTATCCATGTCTTTGGGAGTCTTTGGGCTTCCGCGGGTGACCACATGACTGTTCTCCGCTGTTGTTGTGTTGTTGTTTTGACAACACAGCACCCGTTGATCGACCGCAGACCGGCGAGGTGCGAGAGTTGAGATGTTGGTGAGAAAGAGGTGGCTACTGTCTGCCGTTGAGCTTGAAGAGGAGGAATCACTGCTCATTTTTGCCACTAGTTGGGACCAAACGGTATGTACAATCTCAGCCGTCTCCTTCGCACCACGGTCATCTTATCCTTCCATCATCATTCACTTTGCATCCCTCCCTGTTTCGTTGCGTTGCGTTTCGTTTCGTTTGAGCTCATGTGCAGAAAAACATTAGATCCTATGCTGGTTATCAAATCGGAGAACCCAGAGGTCGTGCAGCGTTCTTTGGAAGCCAGGTTGACGGTCCAAGATTATCGTTGGGGAGAGTCATTCGTACTCTTGTTCGTTGGCATCGAAGAAGGAGGCCGGCCATTCGCAAATCCAGTACGAGGAGGCGATGGACAATGAGCTCCGCCAATTGGTCCAAGGAGCCTCAGTCGCCATCTATCCGAACTTCATCAACTTCCGAATACTCTGCCTCCTGGACTGCTTCCTCTCCAACCTCTCCGGCAAACCACCATCTCCCACGCCACTCCTCCCTGATTCCGTCCTGACAGCATGCTCATAACTCGGCGGCGGGGCCACATCCTCCTCTTCACCTTCATCCTCATGCTCAATCACCTCCCCACTCTCTGTCCTCCCCAAACTCAGCCTCCTCTCAGTCTCAGCCTGCAATTCCTGATACCGCAAATCATCCACCATCCTCTTGGCGGCTTTCTTCTTCTCAACTCGTTCTTTGATCGCCACCGCCCCTAGGACGAGGAGCACCGCGGCCATGCTGGCGGTATATGCCCAACGGGAGTGCGTGGAAGATCAAACGTCGCGGAGGCGAAGAGATGCAGGTGGCGAAGATCTTCTTATATGCCCTCCTCGTCAGACAAAGGGATCAAGCGAGCCCCTATGCAATGCAATGTCTTGTCAGGTCCAGCAGGAGAACTAATGTCGACGTGAAGAAGATGTCCTCTGGCAAAGAAAAGCAATGCGATGCAATAGTCATCCATACTCGGGTACTTCGATACCCGACCACGCCACCTACACCTACTCGTGATTTGGAAGGCGTGCAGTCACACTAAACAACGACACCATCCTCAACCGAGCCAATCTATCTCCGCATTTCCAGGCACGCTAAACGGTCATGTGATCTCTACTTCTCATTATCTTCGGCCCGAGTCTGTAGCCGACCGTTGACATTGGAGATGAAGGAGTGGTAGACGCAACGGTCGGTCACAGCAACCGAGAAAGGACGTTGGACTTTTGTGAACTTACCCCACGGAGGAAGGTACCCTTTCTGGGGAAATGCATCATCGTCGGTGGTGGTTTGGGGCCATGCAAGGCATTTCTTCACTTGCATATGTATGCATCTCCGCTCACTCACAATCTTCCAACACTCTGGTCTCCAAGCGAAATCAAGCAATTCCCATCGATGTGGTTCTTCAAGGGAGCGGGCCGATGCAGGAAAAGACGAAGTCGGGTTCGAAGATGAAACAGTTGAATGTGAACTTTTCCTTCATTCCTTCTATTCACACATGAGTAAACAATGCCACGTAATGCAAGCCAACGCCATGCCTTGATGTGTCATCTGCATTCATCAACAAAGCTCTCCCCTTCAATCACTGAATATGGTGTGACCTGCTTGCATGAGCAATGCAGATGGTTGTGATGGAGATGAGAAATTGCGAGGAAGAAACATGCCATGAATTTGCCCCGAGTTAATAGCCAGAGCCAATTGAAGCCATCCAGTGCGAAAAACCCTTTGCAGTATGCAATCGCTAATCCAGAAGGAGTCCTCGATCCATCGAGAGACCGACGACGATAAGCAAAACCAAGTCGACAGCAGCAGCGGCATCGGCAGACAGCAGAGAGTTTAGAAGCAATCCCCACTCCTTCCTTCCTTCCTGAACCAGACCCCTTCCCATTGACCCAAGAAAAGATTTCCCGTGTGGTTGAAAGACGCCTCATCTCTGCAGCGCGGACTCGCTTCTTGCTCTCCCAAATTTCCCATCAATCGATCAATCAATCAATCCTCTACGCCATTTTAGCCCCGCCCATGTCCCCGAATGTGCTCCGTTATCGAAAGATTATGAATGATGGCCGACTCGTGTCAACGCGTCAAAGGAGATAGAAGTACTGCTGCGCGTCCACAAACGTTCGGTGCTGATAATCGCTGCGTCGTGTCGTACGTGTCGTCGGGCATTCTTTGTTTCAAATGCATGGTGTCATTAGAAGAAGTGCGTGTGCGGCTTGCTGGATTCGTGGACTTCCATTTCCTGTGGTCACTGTCAGTCAAACGCATACTAAAAGATGAGTGCGAGAGGCATACCATTTTGAAGGTGTTCAGTTCTTCCTTGATCTGTTGTGCGAGCATGGGCGTGAGGCGGTTGCATGTGGCGATCTCTCCCCGGCGGTCATACTCGGAGCTAGACCAGGCGTCGTGGAACTGGATACGTGGGCTAAAAGAGATGGTCCGGACAGAGCCATTGGGCGTGGCGGGCATGCTCTTGGTCAAGGTGTTTAAACGTGGGCTGAAGTAGTCCCCGTTGGTGGCATTCTTCATGGAGTCGTTTCGGCTCTGGCCATCCTTTGGTGTGCTGGGCATGCTTGATGCTGGGCTCTCGGAGATGATGGTCGGAGCCTGGGCTGCTGCATCGGTGGGCTTGATCGTCGGCGAGCCATTTGGCGAATTGGTTCCGGACCGCTTCAAAATACCCTTCTTCACGGCAGCGAGCACCTCAGCACGATCTCGGTCGCTGCCAACAATGCTCCGGCGAGAGTGAGAGTCTGACCCATCTGCCGATGCCCTCGAGCCCGGGATACCGCTTACTGCATCCAGGGAGTTACGCTCGAGTTTGGGGAATCCAGTGATGCCATGCGGCTTGTCACCCGGGTGCTCATTGACGTTGACCTTTTGCCTCTCGGCTTCAACGGTCACCATGGACACCTGAGCGACACTCGGTTGCACAGTGGCACCTGCCGTCGCGACTGGTCCATCGGCGGCTGGTACGCCAATGACTGACTTGGGACGGAAGAGACCCTTGATGCTTCTAGCACTCTTCTTGGCTCCACGGCCCATCTTCCGTAGCATCATTGAGGCTGAAGAAGCCGTCGACGATATGGACAGATTATCCGTTGAGCCGATGAATCCACCTTGCCCAGAGTAGATGCCTGCGCCAATGCCTGCAGCCTCTTGCCGCCGGGCAATCTCTTGTTGCTCTGCATCCAGCTCTTCATCAATGTGTTGCTGATGTTGCTCTCTGGCCTGCTGAGCTGGAGTCTGTTGAGTAGTAGGTGCATTGTTACCACTGTCAACACCGGCTCTCTTCAGCTCTTGTGCACTGCCAAACGAGAAGGCACGACGTAGTCGAGACTTCATTCCTTTATTAAGGTCCTTGTCGGACACGGCAGCGAGCTGGGCGGCCGCTGGAGAGGGTGTGCTCACCGCAGCCTGTGCAGCTGCAGCATACGTCTTGGGCTTCTGCGGTGAAGCGTGAGGCGTAGGGTCGTCAGCTTCCACGGCTTCCTTAGACAGCGGTGAAGGAGACTTCATGCGCGTTTTGGCCTCAGACGAGGTACGTGGTGGAATGTGGACTCCTTTCTGTTCTGGGTGGAGCGATGCCGAAGACTTGGCACTCTCCTGCTGGGCCGAGTCCTTTCGTCGCTGCGAACTCTGGCTGTCATCGCTCGCCTTTCGCTCATGTAAAGATACTGGTCTGATGGTGGTTGGCGTAGATGTCGCACTCGGTTCCGATCCAGGTGGCCTCGGTGGCTCGGATCGCTGAGCACCTGTCGTCGCAGCCTGTACGGTGGAAGTATCCAAATTGTTCAAACTGCGTCGTCTATATCTAGCTGCGGCCTTCGATGGAACTGCCATATCGTCGACGCTTCCTTGGCGCTGCATTGGTGCCTGCTGCGTGGTCGAGGTGGTCGAGAATGTCGAGGCGCCCAACTGAGGCGGGGACGCCTTGGGCGTGGCATTGCCAGATTCTACCCGTTTCGGGCCAGGTCGACGGTATCGGTCGGGAGAAGACTTCGCGGGCTGGTCAAACGAAGTGAGTGACAAGTCTGGCACACTCGATGACAAGTTGATTAAGGATCCATTTCGCGAGCCCATTACTGAATCGTCCTTTGCCGACGGCTGCGATGAGGCGTCCGAAGATGTCGTCGAGGAAGCCGAGGCCGACTGGGTGTGGGCATGTCTGTGGCCGCCGACCGCGCCATGTGACGTAGAAGGAGCCGACACAGTCCGCGTCTCTTGCCTCAAATGTGGTGTCGCCTGAAAGGCGTATGGCTGCACTGGGGCAGCTGAAGTGCCTCTGTATCCGGTGTTCTGCCCATTATACATGCTGCGAGACTGCTGTCCAAGGCGTGGAGATTGCGGATACTGTTGTGATGAGCCCTGGAACGCGTCGGAGGACGAAGGGCGGGAATGCAACATCGTTATGGTGCTGGAGGATTGCATAGGAGGTGGCAGTACCTCAGCCATCGGATCAGCCGTGGTGGAAGGGCTGCGGCGGTATGCAATGGCGGTCGAGCAATGAAGCGGGTAAGGCTTGGCGGATGGGTGGGTCGAGGAGTGATTACAAGTATGTAGTCGGGGTCTGGGCCGGCCAGCAGTCAGTATTGGCGTGCAGTGGATGGGATGCTATGCTCGTGCAGTCGGAAGGGTAGGAAAGAGCGTCGAGACCCGCAAAAGAGTGTGAATTGGCGGGTGTTGACGCTGGCGGATGGGTGGAGATGATGGGCCCCTATTACAGCGTCGGGCGTGAGGGCGCGGCGGGGCGGCGGAGCGGTTCAAGACATGTAGCAGAACAGTGCTCAAGGACGGTGGTGGTGCAGCGGAGGGCACGCAGGTGAAAGAGGCGGTTAGAGAGAGGAAAGGCAGTGGTTACACGCACCTTCAAGCAAGAGCGTCCTGCCGAAGCGGACTGAGCGAGGCTCAAAGCGACATCAGCGGCAGCGACCAGCGGAGCAGCTGCCTGGCAGTAGAATGCAGGTGAATATGCCGCGTGTGATGCGAAAGTAGCAGTTGTGGTGTAGTGTGTGTGTTGCTGGGCGTGAGAAGCGAAGAGAGGTGGTGGTGGTGGTGGTGTCGTCTGGCTAGGGGCTCGGGCTCGTGTCGTTGGGAGACGCCGACTCCAATGCGAGCGGCGGCGGACGGGCGTGGGCGAGGGGAGCAGAAAACGCAGCAGACGGTCGATGAACAGCAACAACAACAGACAAAATGGGGGCAAAAGAGAAAGAGAGCAGTGTCGTCGGGTGAGGATTGAGGAGATGCAGCGAGCGTACGGCGAGGGCTGTCTTCTCACCAGATGGCAGAAAGGCCCGAGCGCTAGCCTGCGGCTCGCACGCAGAGGATCGTCGCCGCCATCAACACTTCGAATTTCACGCCTGTCTCATGCCATAATCACGCCTATTGCGCCCTCCAGCGCCCATCTGGCTGCCATCAGGCTATGTTCTGGAACCTGTCTCTCTCTCATTTCTTCTACAACTATCTGGACATGCCATGACGAGCCCGCGGAGACAGCGAGCGAGCAATCCACCGCAACCCTGCCGTCCGGCTCTGGCCCCAGATAGGCTTAAAGTGCCTGAAATCAATACGAGCCCGCTCCTGTCATCTGATATCGTCACTGCACCCGCGCGTGTCACCGCACGACGACACGCTGCAGCAGGGCGAACCACCGCCCTCGACGTCGGCGCAGCTAGAATATACAAAACTAGCCCTCTCACCACCGCCGCCGCAGCAGCCAGCGAGGCCGCCATGATGACAGTGCCGTAAGTAGTGGCAATGGGGAAAGAAGCTTTGGCCTTGCAGTAGAGGCTCTCGATTATCCCGTGTTGTGAAACACCAAATATATCCGCCCCCCAGATCGAACAAAATCACTGCACAGCACGCACCGCGCCAGCAAATAACATCAACAGCCTACCGCGTGCAAACAGAGTTGGCCACCAATATCCACCTTCTCCGTGCTCTCAACGCTCCCGCGAACTCTCAGCCTGCAACCGTTTACATCATAGCCAGCGCCGTCTGCATAGGAGAGCCACGTTCTCACTGCATTTCTTCCTCGCCTGCGCGACGCTGCTGCTGTGCCCGCCCGCAGTCCTTGCTGCACATACAATTGCGCGGTGCGCGAGGGTGGAGACACCCCTACTACACGCGCTGTCGTGCGAGGCTAGCTTCCGCTCCGCCCTCGAGTCTGCAGCGGCAGCCTTCTCTGCTGGGCGAATGGCAGCGGGCAGGCGCTTGTGAGAACGAGCTTGCGCGTTCAGGGCGTGGGAAATCCACATCTCCAGACCAACAGACCAGTGCCATCCTGAAACACCCATCTCACCGATTGCATCGTCATCGGCACAACTCCTTCTCGATTCCCGTCATCATCAACAACAATCCACTGACCGCCAACAATTGCCATCATCTTCATTCATTTTGCCGACTCCTTTCTGACATTCCAAGCCCACTACTTGTTTTATCTCCGCATGCCAAAGTCTATCGGCACGCCTCGCAACTCAAACGCCCGTTCTGCACCCCATCGAGACCTTTTCCCGCAACCTTGTCCGCCAAGCATGCAGGGCAAGACCGCCCCCAGCATCGATTCAGCAGGTGGACGACCTCACCTAACCCCTTCCAACCCACACCCACACGCGCTGATAAAGCTATCGTACCACGCCCTTCGCTTCTACCCCATCCCTCCAGGCGTGTCGTGCAGTAGCAGCCAGCAGCAAGCATCACGAACCCTCTTGCGCCATCTTCACTGGCTGCATCCCGCCTGCTAGACAATGCCGCTAGCGACCGCCCCCAGCAAGTACACAGTACTTAACAACGCCGACTACTGCCGTACTCCATGATGTGCAGATAGCCGGGACCGCCTCGCAAAAGCCGTCGACGATATCTTTTCGTCCGCCTCGCTTTGCAATTCTCACCGTCATCATCGCCCAGCTCGCTCGCGTTGGCCCAGCAGCACGTTTCCATGCGCTGCAATGCGCACACGCTGCTGCTGCTCTCCGCATTTTGACCAACAACGCATGCACTCCCCTGCTCGCAGCTGCAATTGCCGTTTCCGCTTTTCGCGGCGTTTCAGGTCGTTGGCTTGATTCGTGGAGAAAAGACTTGAGCAAGCGACTCGACCTGCTGGATGATGTCGACCACTATCGACGTGCAAGGCTACCATAGCCCAGCTACTATCCGAGGATCAAACCTAACGACGCTTCCAAGCCTTGGACGGATAGACCTGAATGCAAAAAACCTCGAGCTGTCCAAATTCAGCATACACAGCTATCAAAACCGCATTCGAGCTCCCGCCACCACCCACATCGCCATCCATCTCCAAAGCAATGGATCCGTGGATCTATCCCACCTCCAACCAAGCTCCCACCACGAATCGGACAGCTTCCCCCACCTACCCACACATTCACGCCATGTGCCGTCCTTCCAGCAGCGTTCGACCTTGTGGTGGTTCCAGACTCCTGCTTGTTGACATCCAAGATAAGATCTCCGAAACTGCAAGATGGGACCTTCTTCTTCCTCTCCCGCGTTGTCTGATGTGCTGGACCTTGTATGCGGGAGGATCGGTGTGGCTTCGCCTTCGCGCTTCTGGACCCGAGATTTCCGATCTGGACCTTACATTGTGGTTGAGGTAGGTACCAACAAGACGCTATTGGTGGTGTTGTCCCGCCTTCAAAGGTACTTCTTATTCACCCTTCTTTGACACCATCACGTGCTCGACTCTTCATTACTTTGACTTTGATATGTCGGCGACTTAGTAAGACGCAATCTACCAGCTTGTCGACTTCACTCTCCGGAATGACAGGCTTGAGAAATTGTGCTCTCGAATTGCGCGAGAACTTACCATCGAACCGGATGACCAGATGACCGAGTTCCTGGAAAGACCCAGTCTTTGCAGTTCTGTGCATGAGATGCGGTCAACCATTACTGTTGTTGGCTCATTTCATAAAATCAATACCTTACGGAGAACGGAAGAATAATCCTGCCTTGAAACCCGGCAGATACCGCCAGAAAACAAGGACCGATTGCCCAGATGGACCTGACTCAAGTCGAACAAGCGGTATGTATCAACATCTCGCTTCTCTCTCAGATCATTTCTCTTCACGGAAAACCTTCAAGCGAAAGTGTTGCAGAACACAAAAAAAGAGCCCGAGCAAGCGTTTCAGGGACCTGGCCAACCATGACAACCAGGGCCGAAGGAAGGCAGTGGTAGGGATGACCTTGTCAAACTGCACTCTTTGCAGCCCGGTTTTGGTCTTTGCCAAGGGATTTTGGAGAAGGATTTGGAATGAGCGGGTCAGGTCCATCTTTCCTGTTGTTTTTGGACGATTAGTCGACACCATCAGAACGGGTCGCGGGCGAAAGAATCTGCAACGTCGCGAGTATCCATAGGTACGGGTCTCCAAGTCGACGGTCGCAAGAGACGAAGGAACGACGGAAGAAGTGGCTGGGTTGTCCGAGAATGGAAGTGAGAGGAGACGGTGAGGAGGGATGGTGACTCTGTGGTGAGGTGAAGTGGCATTTACCTTTCGTGCTATTGTGCGAGGTGCCGCACGAGAAGTCTGTCTAGTTGACACGACTGACGTTTTGTGAGATGGCGGTCAGAGAAGAAGACTGGAGGCACGAGAGCAAAGGTACCTTGCACAACGGGACTTCATGTGCTCTTGACACGAATAACACTGGAGCAGAAGGCGCCATTTGCCATCCACCCGTTATCAGGTGTGTTCAATCTTATCAAATTCATGTTCGTATACACATCAAGCTCCATAGCACCGTAATCCCCCTTTGCGCCCTGCCTTTGCGCGGATATCATTCCCATGCTCATCAATATCGACAATCCAAACGCCAATGTCCCAGAGTGTGCTTTTCCCCATTTTCACACACGCCCTCAACGGAGGGTCAATAATGCATATGCTCAATAGTCAATCACGGTCAGAATGGGCCAGAGCAGCCTCTTTGCTGAAATTCTCCCATCCCAGTGATCAATACTCCCCGATAAGAATATCCTGGGTATCATCGTCAATCGTCACATCAATTAGGGTATGTTTCAGCCCTCCCTCATCCCGATTAGAACCAATAGCTTTCACCACTCTGGGATATCACAAATTCGCATCCTAGCCCTGCTCCTTCCTCTTGAAGTCTCGCTTCGTAGTCGTTCAGCTGTGCTAGGATGTTCTCGCTCACATGCGGTCCGTCCTTCAGGGTATCTTTGATGTGTATTATGATTACGCGAATGCCGCTGAGAGGCAACTCGCTGGTGCTGTGGTGATTTTGCTGGTGATGAATGGTTGTCAGGTTGCTGGATCCATCGCGAGGGAATGTGACAGATCGTGGCGAGGCCGCGATGTCGTGAAGGCCGAGCGAATCCGCGTGGAACTCGTAATGGTTCATTGAGTCTCCTGGAGGTGGCGTGGACGTTGGTGCGGCGCCAAGATCAGGCGTGCTGTGCTCAGGAACGCTACTGCGCCGTCTGTCGTCGTCAAGGACGCTCCTGTTTGCCAGACTTCTACTCCGTTTGCGCTCGCTTTCTGGCAGGGCGACAGCATTCCGTGCGAAATTATCAAGGCCGTTAGGACCGGATCGTTTCCTCTTCTTCGTCGCCTTTTCAGCTTCTCGCATGGCCTTGGCATCTACCACTTGTCGAGCAAGTTCTTGCAATTCAGCAATCAGATGCCTGGGGTTGAGATGGCCAAACAGTAGCGCATCCGCTTGACTGTCGTCGTAGCTGCACTCAATGAAGATACCCCCGAGCATGCCGTGGGCAATCTTCCGCGCAGCTTCCTGCCAGATGATTTTATTCCTCGGTGTTAACGAGATAGAATCGGGCTCGACGTCCCCAAAGATGACCACTTCCCGCTGCGTGAATTCATCGCGGAGGAAGAAGGCGGTGCTGTCCACAACACAGGGTTCGTTCGGATGAACCAGCGGAGAAGGATGGCTAGAGTGGAAGCTCTGCCGTGTAGTGCCACCTGGTGTCCCTGGAGTGGAATGCAGTTGGTGGGATATAGACAGCGAGCGGTTCATGCTGGTCGGTCCCAGATCTTGGGAAGTCCCCTGGATGGAGCCATTATACGGCGGTTGCGAGTCCGAGATCCCAGCGATACTACCCCTGTGGTGATGCGTTGGCGGTCCCTTGGTGCAGGTCCCATGCGAGACTTTGAACGCTCTCACGCCCAAGCCGTCGCACACATCGATGTAGCCTCTTCCTTCACCTTCGCCAACCATTACATCGCCTCCTTCTTTCAGGCGCTGGAAAGTCACAAATCCGACCCCTCCATCTTCGTCCGTAAGATTGGGCCAGATGATGTCGTTGAAGATGTGCTCCTTGATTGCATTGACCGTGCTGGGTAACGCAGCCAAGGTCTTGGGCCGAGACGTAGCATGAAAAGCTGCTGTATTGATCGCAAACCCCGAAAGATGGTCCAGGTGTGGATGTGTTATGAGATACGTTGAAACATAGGTTCGTAGGACGTGAAGCGCATTCGCTCGTGCCGACTCGTTGGGGAACTTCAATCCAGCAAATGGACCCTCTGTCAAGACCTTGGGTTCCGGCTTTGGGGGTTCTTCGTCTGGCGAAATTGGCGAGGCATCTTGAGATATTCTCCTGCCATGCCCGTTTGACGCATGGCTCCCATTTGAGTCTGTCCTGCTCCTGTCGCGACTAACGCTAGGGAAGCTCTGCTCAAGTATCCGTGTTATGGGCGCAAGATGTGAGCCAGCGTCCACTGCCAGCAGCGACCCTCTTGCCCACTCGCTCCCCACCGACCGCACGAGGAAACTTGTAACATTCTCTTCACTGGGACCTCCACTGTGGCCAAGACAGATGACCTGCAAGGCAGGCTTCTGGCCATGCAGCCCTATGTCTGAGCCCGCCGTGTCATCTCCGGTGTCTTTCATGGAGGCGCATGTAGCCGTGGAGGTGGAGCGAATGTCTCAGCCGCCGGGAATGCTGTGACCATGCAGTGATCGATCGTCCTCCTCTCTACGCTTTCTGAAGAGAGTCCTTCGACTGCGCAGAGGGTCGGAGAATGCCCAGAGGTCGAATCGAAGGACTTCGGCCGGCTGGCGAAGGGAGGGGAATTGTCGAGAGTTGACCACGTGCCCTCCTTTGTGCTGGGACCGGTTCCACGGATGCGGTACCAGGGTATGGCAGTGCCGGGACTGTGCGATGGAAGGTGTGTTTCAGAGGCGGCGCCTTCTTGTATTTATTGGGCGGATGTCCAGCGCGGTGGCCAGGCACAGTAACGATGGGGTGTAGTACCCGGCGGCAGGCAGAGAGTCTAGAACTCGAGGCAGCGTGGACGGCTGAAGAAGCTAAGGGCGTAGCTGCGCGTCGAGTCAGTGTGTCAGCGATGGGCAAGCGACGGGCGGCCTGAGGACCAGCAGAGGAATACGACGTCGCAGCAGAACGAGCGCAGAGGGACGACGCGACGAATTTATTCTGCGAGTGAATTGGCAGAAGTGTGGCAGAGTTGGGCCGAGAGGAATCAACTGCTTCCTTCACCCCCAACACGCGCCCTGAACCTTGCAAAAGGCAATCTCAATTACGCAAACCCAATGCTAGCCCTGTATGCATCCTATCAGCCTCCTATCACCACCGCAATTCATTCCTCGCCGAATTCGTGGCAAACTCGTCGACTTCCACTCTCTCCAGTGCAGCGTCTCTTGCTCCACCTCCTGATGCACGTTGCCGGAGGATTTCCCACAGCAATGGCCAGGATGACGCACGATCGTCGTTTGCTCGAGTCTTCGCGTCTTCTACGGCGCTTCTATCACATTGCTTCCTTGGGAAGCTGTATCCCGGCCTAGTGGCACCACGACCATGTCTACCGTTGGGCTGGAAAATTCATCGCAAACATCACCGCAGACCTCGACGTCGTCATCTTGTACCACATCATCATTGACGGGGCGATATTGGTTCCACAGCGCAAACACGAGGGTGGCCTCCTTCACGATGGAAGACGAGCATGCACCGCGAACGCTGGCGGGTCAACGCTGGCATCAACACCCCTTTTCAAGCTCTGCCAGCGGCGATCGCAGAATTGCTCTCCTATGGAAACTGATGACTTGCTATAGCAAGCGTCAATTCGGGCATGTGGGTTTCAGCTACTGGCATCCGCTATGTTCCCACTATCAGCGACTCTCAGAATCCCTCGCCGCCCCGAAGCCATCATCCGCTGGATCTATCGGTCTCTGTCCCTTCCTCTCTTCATAACTTCTCTTGGTCTGATGTGGCTCCTTTCGTGGCATCTGAAAACTTTCTGGCGCTGATGTCGAGACAATTCGAGGAGCGATGCTTCCACTTCGCGGTCCTTCCAGTATCCTTGTGACGTACGCTTCACTCGTCTCGCTGCGAATGTCGGTCGTTGGACCATGGGAGAGCTTGCTGGTGTGGAAACTGCTGACAACTACAGCTTCGCCTGTACTCAGCGCTGTGAGAATCACACGCCGGGAATCTCAACTCACTCCGTGTAGGCCCATGCAGGCTCGACATCGCCATGCGACGAAGAGGCTCGTTTCTGATCAAAGACATCTTGTGCTTTGTTGAACGCCAGAAGAAGAGTCTTTCTCAATCGTGGGCATTCAAGAACGCATTTCGGAGACCGGCGTTCGGGAGCACTCAATGACGCCAAAGTGCATCGAAATTGCATTCTGCTCCCATGGTGCGACAGTGCATTTCCTCATCATAGCTCGGTGCTCCGGTCGGATTGGAAGAGATAGCTATACCCAACTTTGTGGCAAAGGACCAAGATTGTAACAAACCCTTCAAGAGCTTATAGTCATAAGCCACCCGGAGAGAGCTGACGTGCCAGCTTGAGCAGAAGCAGGAAACTACTTCTGATCCCGTTGCGGGACTGTACCCTCGAGTTCGGCGGCCGGCACTTCTGGACCATCGAGCTCGTGGAATTTGAACTGGTGCTCCATCTCATGCCGACCCGCAAAGTTCTGCTGGCCGCTCAATTCGACCCTTTGGACTCCAGGGCCCATCTCACGCACTTCGGGTGTATCGCTGTCAACTTCTTGAGGCTTCTCCGGGCTCTTTTCGAACTTCTGCTGTGAGGACTTCGTATGTCGGGACCTTCGCCACCACCACACTAAGCCGCCCAGAAGGATGACTACACCGACAACTACACCGACGACGATTCCCGCGATAGCACCTCCACTGAGACCACCGCCGCCGTTACTTTTGTGCAAACCCGGTGCGATAATGGACTCGATGTTCTCCGATATCGACGAAGGCGGAAATAAGGCTTGCGATACCGTGAAGTTCCTCCGATCGTAGTCCGCGATCACATAGGCCTCCTGAAGGAAGACTCGGCCAAGCGTGTACGTCGTATCATTCGACGCTCGTTTGATTGGAAAGTACCGTGTGTCGTTTCCGACGATGGGAGCAGTCAGGTTCAAATCGAACGCTGCGTATGGCAAGACTATCGCCGAGGTGCCATTGTCAATCCCACCAGACTGGCCGATGGTGAAAGTGAAGCTCGGGTTCTGAGCTTTCAAGGCTCGATGAGCCTCTTCGGAAATGAGGTACAATTGGCCTTGCGAATCAAACGTCAAGTTGAAGGCCTGTTCGAACGCATTGCAGACTTCTTCAGGCAACCAGATCTCGCTGGCCATCGAGTCGATAAAAACGTTGATTTCGCGGCTCAACAATGGCGAGCTTCCAGCAGTATCGTAAGTGATTGATTGCAAACTCACAAGCAGGTCTCGAAACTCGTCGTCGGCAAAGGCGAAACTTGGGCCATTCGGTGTGAATCTGGTGGTGTCGTAGCCGCCCAGAGTCAAGCTTCCCCATACTGGAGGATCACGATAGGCGGCTCCAGCTGTATAGGCCCACGAATTGCTTGGTAAAAGAGATTGGTTGACGAGAGAGCCCATCATGCTCTGCTGTGGTCCGTTGAGACTGCTCAAGTTCAGTGAATATGGACTGAGTCCCAGGCTGCCAAGGAAGAAGTCGTCCGTCCACATGCCAATGACGAGCTGATGGTCCAGAGTTGGCAGGTTCGAACCAGGAACCCCAAAGGTTACGGTATCATATCCGTACGATCCATTACCACTCAACCCCAGGCCAGATTCCTCGACGGTGTTCAGGTCGTATATTGCGCCGTCTTGGTTGTTGACCAGTCCCTGCGTTGTCCAGGTCGTTGATAGGTTGGGTTGGAACAGCTCTCCTCGTTCGCCTGAGCAATTCTCGAGGTTTGGATTCACGGCGGAGCAGCCTACTGGAATGACGACCCAGATCGCGGTGCCAGCAGCTGCCGATGTGCCTGGAAAGACTCGGACCGTTTGAGGAGGTGTTCCCACTTGGATCGCGAACGACGACCACTGCCCATCGTCTCCGTCCCAGGTCTGACTTGGTGGAAGACTGATAGCCGGTGCTGAGGCATTCAAAGCCGCGAACGCGGCACCCACCAGGAATGGAGCAACTATCGCAGAGTTGCGAAGCCCCATATCGAATCGTCGACCGAACGCGTCCAGAGATGAAGACTTCTCACGAAAACATCAAGGAGTGCAAGGCATCGAACAAAAGCCAGACCCATGTCATTATCTTCCAGAGTTGCGAGACGATCGACGCGGTGCAGCTCGTGTTAGCCCGGCTCTCGCATCCTCCTGCCAAGAATCGACCAATAGGGCGTGAGTTCACATGCAATTGCTAACAGTGTTTCCAGCTTGGCAACCCTCTTGATCCTTTGCGAATTTGAGCGACGTCAACGCCGGAATGCCTTCCAAAGCGCGAAAACATGCCGATGAGACGCCAACTTAAGACCATGGACGTCACAGACCGCAAAGATAGAAGACCATCATCTCCGATACTCGCAAGATCCACCCTGGAGTGCCTATGGTCGAATCACAGTGCTGAGTAATTGCTGTCCATCCTTCAGCCGCACTCCAAATTGGGAAGGAACGTGATGGCGCAGTGAACTCTCTTCGCTTGGAGCTCCGCGGGCCCTCCACCAACCTCGCATTTTTGACATAGGGCTGCGTGTACTCTATTATGCGATCTTGGAAGGAGTCACTAGAAGAGTAGCGCAGCACATGGAGCCTGGTCCTACGAATCCTACTCGGAAGATATGCTGAAACTTGCCTGCCGTCTTTGATTGTACCACGGAGAACCCCGAGCAGCGTGGCGGTAGGATTCTGTCTCTCGCATCTCTTGCGCAAGTCTTTCCTCCTTCCTTCGCTGCTGCAGACCTGCAATACTACCACAGTCGTTTGGAATCGGGTTCGCTACCTTCGTTTTTCTGGTGAGACTGGCATGAATTCAATCTCCGCGCCGCCGCCTTATCCTACGGGGAGCAATGTTTCTTTCTTTTCTTCGATTCAAGGACCTACGATATCTGCGAACACTTGGGAATGGCAACTGCGATATACCCTGACTACAGTCGGGACTGTCTTTGTGACCGTCGATGAGGCTTCCAACCAGACGGTCACCTCGACATCGTTTCACACCGAGCACCAACACTTCGCTACGACCGGTAGTTTCAGCAATGGCATCTTTACCAGGACGGATACCGATGCGGCGGGAACTGTCACAGGCAACGTCTATCATGGCGGCTCGAGCGTTGCAGTGTAAGTTGAACGTTCGGAATGGCAACGAACGATACAAGACTAACGCAGCACAGGACGTATCCTACAAATTACGTCGATTTGCCCAGCAGCTTTACTTGGGATGCTATTCTACCGACCTTCCTATCGAATGCGTCTTGCTGTCTGCCCACGAAGACGTTTTCTCCCACGCCTAGCCACAGTCCAGTCCCGGTCACTACGGCATCTACGCTATCAGACGATCCAAAGGGTTTGCTGTACGAGTTATACCTCGCCGGTGGTATCGACACACAAGTTTCCGACTTCTGGGGCCCGCAAACTTATGGTCTTACCTATGATGGATGTCCGTACACGATGTGCCGGATTAGTACATCTCCGAGTATCACAGCATACCCCAGTGCCACGTACCAGAAACCACAGGCCTATCTGTTGGCTACGTCGACGACGACGCTTTCGAGTATTGGATTGAATGGAGGTGGTGACGGTCCGACGTCTACTCCTCCTACGACTCCTGAGCCTGATAATCAAGGACCGGGTCCTACGTCTACTCCGCCTGTTACTTTGCCTGAGCCTGATAATCAAGGGCCTGGGCCTTCGAATAATCCACCTCCGCCTGATCAGAACTCGCACGGTGGCAGCCCGCCGCCTGATACCACGCCTGCGCCCAATCCTGGAAATGACAATCCTTCTCAGGGGCCAGGTAATGGAGAGCCTAGCAATGGCCAGCCTGGTAATGGGCAGCCAGGCAATGGGGGACCTGGTGGACAGCAGATGCCCCCGAATGTGGCACCTGTGATGACAATAGGGTCGTCAGTGGTGACTGCCAACTCAGCTTCTCAATACGTGGTCGGCGACCAGACTCTGGCTCCAGGCTCTGCCATTGAAGTATCAAGTACCACCTACAGCCTGCCGACAGGAGGTTCGCAGCTCGTCGTTGGAACGCAAACATCAGATCTCACGCCGGGAACGACAGGGGCTCCTGGGTCGCCGCCTGACTCTATGCCTACACTTACATACGGAGGCTCTGCTGTGACCGCCAATTCCGCCTCCGAGTATGTTGTCGGCGGGCAAACACTTGCTCCGGGCTCCGCTATTGTGGTGTCAGGAACGACTATTAGCATAGCATCGGGAGGCTCGTCTTTGGTTGTTGGAACTGAGACTGGGTCGAGTCCGACAACCTCCACGGACTCTGGCAGTTCTGGTGGCTCCAGCGGTTCTGGCGGTTCGGGTGCAGGACCGTCGACTTCGCAGACAGACACTGCCAACAGCCGAGCGAGCCGCAATACGGATATCTCTTGTGGAATGATTGCAGCATTGTTGGCCGCGCTGCTAATGTTGATTTGAGCGTTCTTGCCATTAAGGAGTTGGTCGGTTGCGATGCATAGCGGGATGGGAAGGAGCGACGTCTTCGAGTGTGCGGGACTCAGTACCGTATGAATACAGGTGAATTGAGTGTGTAATATTGGCATCGGCGCATGTGGAGATCCATTAGCGCACATCACGAGTGAATGATGAGTGTGGAAGGCACGAAGCTGAGCATGTGAAAATGGAAGCTAGCGTCAATCATCTGAAGTTGCACCTTCCTACTTTCTGACTCTTGCCAAAACAAGCGCTTTCCACTCGGCAACCACCTCACCAGTCCAACACTTCAATCCTCGCCAACAGCGATCATCTTCGCAACGCCTCCTCGAATAACTCGCAAACATCATCAACTTCAACATGCCTTCCGACGACGAGAGCGACGACGAAAACCAGCCCCCAAAAGCAATCCGCGAACTGCACTCCTGGCTACATGGCAACGACCCGACTCCATCTTTCACCTTCTTCACCCGCTCGCCTCCATTTTCGCTTAGGGATCTTCAAGTGGCGCTTAAGGGGGCCGTGAAGGAGATTGCCCTGAAGTGGGTAAGTCAGCAATGGAAGAGCGAGGGGATAACATGTGACATACTGCATTTTTCGGGATGCGTCGGTCTGAACGATTGACTGGGGATTCGGAGACTGATGGTTTTGCTTGCGTAGGATCCACAACTTGAGTGCATGTTCGCCGCCGCGCGTGATGAGGAGCATTGCATTATCCTGGACGAGAACGAATTTCTTGAGGGACGGGTGCTTGCGGTGGAGGAGTTGGTGGATATGGGGGAGAGAGTTCTGAATCTCAATCGGGAAAGGGTAAGTGCATGTGTGCTCGGACAGAGTGGAGGTCTTGTCGGGCGCAAGGGCTGGCAGATGGGGATGCGATGTGGCCCGCTGATCTGCTGCTAACGAGGATATGACAGGTAGTGCAATTGCTGGAGATGTGCCGGGACGAGATCCAATGGGAGAAGCAGGAGATCAGACGACTGGAAGTGCATTGTGATATCGCAAGGGTGCAGAAGCAGGAGAGATTGAGGGAGTCGTTTCGATACCGGCCACTCCCAAGGGCAGAGAGGGACGTAGTGCCTGGCATTGGAGTGATCGGGGGCGAGGATAGGAGGGATTCTGCGCTCGATCAGGAAGACATGAAGAGGGAAGCGGGATCTGAAGATGAGGTGGAGGATGAGGAGATGCTGGAGGCCGACAAGGACGATGAAGTGGATGATATGGGCGGAGGGGAGATGGAGGGCGTGGAAGAGAGCCCTGGTGGTGGGTTCATCAAGAGCTGAGGTGTCTTCGAGAGATGGTCGAGTTCGACGTTCACATCGACTCTTTAATGAACCGCTCCTGGCTCGCTGTCTGATGAGTGAACTTCCCAGGAGATGAAGTTCATCAAAAGCTGCACGATGATGTCCCTGGCCACGAGGGTTCAGATGGCCACCAGGATGTGGATTAAATTGGAGACGAGGAGAACCCAGTCCTTGAATCCCAGCGAACATCTGCAGGAGTGAAGAACAAGCACATGCCGGGCAGGCCCGCATATCATCAAATTCGATATCGCAAAAAGAAGTTCTCAAGATCATCCTCGCGGCCTGTCGTCGATGCACGTTTTCACATGAATGTGTCGTTCGGTGGCGTAGAGACACTTGCAGACACATGCAGGAAGGAGATTGGCAGATTGGAGCTCCCCAGATAGACTTGAACCAGTATGTTTAGCCTGTGATGCTAGAGTCGCTTCGTCGCCGGCTATTGCCTGAGGGATAGATGTCACCGCGCAGCGGTGGCGGCAGCGAGGGGTTTGATAGGTGGACGGGCGCCTCCCTTGGCCGTTCTTCATACACCTCTCGCCGCGCGAGTGACATCCCAGTCGCGCCTCGGAGAATCCAACACCTTCTGCGGTTATATTGTATATTGCGGTCCCAGGTGAATGCGAACTCTGGACAGTGAGCGAAAAGGGGCACCGCGGTCTGTACGAGCGCGCCCGCGAAATCCTGCGCCATGTCATCATCAGCCAACGAGCAGCCGCCGTAAGTCCCAATCCTCGTTCCTTGACGTCTTGGGTGCAACCATCAACTGCGCCAACCACGTGTTCCTCCTTTGTGCGAGGGGCAGTCAAGCGGTTGTGCCACCAAAACACCGCAACGACGGCGGCGGGGAGGTGTCCGCCTGACCTGCGCACAAGATTGTCGAGGTAACATAGCACTGAACCACTGCTAACGGAGAGCTTGCTCGACCAGGCTGCACAAGAGGTCCAAGTCGGCCGTGACTCGCGCGTTGCAGCGCATTTCCAGTCGCCAGGACACTCCTACTCTCAAATCCTTGTCCACCACGCAGGACCCAGAGTCCCCCAGCAACGCCGACATGTCGAGCCCATCCGATGGCGGCGCCAATGGCAACGGCAGCAGTGCCTACCTGTCGCCGACCAGGACCTCCGTTCAGTCAAGCCATCGGCCGCATCTATCGACGACAATGTCCAACACCCAAGTCCCGAACTCGCCGACCAAAGACACAACAACGCCGATTACACCCAGCAGTGCGACTCAGGGAGCCTCGATCGAGCAGAGCGTGCGATTGTTCAAGGTCTTTGAAGCCTTGCGGAATGGAGATACGGCGGCAATAGCCAGGGCGAGCAAGGCTGATGGTCAGCTGGAGGGTACAACAATCTTACACTTGGCGATCCAATGCGCAGAGATACCCGTCATCGAGTACGTCCTATCGCAGAGCGACGCAGACGTCAATGCGAAAGACAAGGAGGGCAATACGCCTCTCATTGTGGCTGCATCTCTGGGGCGCGCACCAGTGGTCAAGCTGCTACTCGAGCAAAAGGGCATCAATGACTCCATCGCAAACTATCAAGGCAAGACTGCACTGGACGTGGCTAGGAACCCGGAAATCTTCCAGCTGTTGCAGCTCGCCAGATCTGTTTTCATCGATGGCACCGTGCGCCAGATCCATCAACTGGTCTCAAATGGGGACTACGAGACTCTGGAGCAATTGCTGAACGATACTCGTGTCAAGTCTACCCTTGACATCAACGGACCCGAGCTCGCCACAGAACCGGCAACGTCGGCAGATGGCGGCAGCTTGCTGCATGAAGCCGCTCGCAAGAAGGATCTCAAGCTCGCCCAACTGCTGCTCCTCAGCGGGGCCGACCCATTTCGCCGTGACCGGAAAGGGAAGCTGCCACAAGAATACACCAAGGACGAGCGTACGCGAGCGATCCTCAAGAAGTCTCCTGCGGCGGCTGCGGCGCAAAGGCAGATCCAAGAGAAGACAATACTCGGCGAAGGCGCTCAGACTGGAGGGATACCAACCGCAGATGGAGGGCCAGGAAGCAAAGAAAGCCGAGAGATCAAGGGATACCTTAAGAAATGGACGAACTACACATCCGGATACAAGTTGAGATGGTTCGTTCTGGAAGATGGCGTGCTGTCATACTACAAGCATCAGGATGATGCCGGAAGCGCTTGCAGAGGTGCTATCAACATGCGCATTGCGAAACTTCACATGGATCCAAAGGATAAACTGCACTTCGAGATCCACGGTAAAAGTTCTGTCAAGTATGACTTGAAGGCCAATCATCAGGTCGAGGCCAAACGATGGTATTGGGCATTGAACAACGCGATTCAATGGGCGAAGGACGAGGCCAAGGAGGAGCAGAAGAGGGAGCAGGAAGAACAGCATGTTCGACACAACCAGCTCGAGAGGCTGAGGACCAGGGAGGCAGACATTGCATCGAGTGGGGAATCTCTGAAGCCTGCCACAACGGTCGCACTGAGCACTCCCGGAGCATCGACACCTGCCGGCACGTCTATTGGTGGCGATCATGTTAGCGGCTACGCTCACAGCGAAGCAGACGCAGCGTCTGGTAACCTGAGAATGATCAGTCGTACTAACACAGCTACCAATATCGACGGCGATCTGGACGACGATGAGGAATACGGCGATGACGCTAGCAGCCATGAAGTTCGACCAGCAAACAAAGATGCTTTCAGTATCACCGCACAATCCGCCAAGCTGCAGCTCGACCTTCTGGAGCAGGTTTCTGCAGCCTTGCAAGCTGAGAGGGAGAAGAACCCGCAAATGCCGCTCGGACATGCGACGGTCGACAAGGCTCTTGCTTCCTACGAAACAGCAGTTGGTAACCTGAAAGGTCTTCTCATGGACCTCCTAAGGATTTCTCGCGATCACGAAGCTTACTGGCAGTACCGGGTGGAGCGGGAGCAGAACATTCGACGATTGTGGGAGGACAGCATGGCCAAGGTCGCGCGAGAACAGGAAGAACTTGAGACCCGCATTGGCGAGTCTGAGGACAAGCGGAAACGCACCAAGAGGGCGCTTAAGGAGGCTCTCGACGGCCAGTACACCGCTTCTGCTCAGGCATCGACACCGCAACCCAATGGCGAAGAAAGTGTCTCGAAGCCATTGCTCGAGGTTCCGCCCGAGACTACCAAGGTCAAGAGACGTGCCACGATCGCCGAGCTGACGAACAATGAAGTGTCGGACGATGAGAGTGAGGAAGAAGAGGAGTTCTTCGATGCCGTGGATGCCGGCGAGGTTGAGGTATTGGAAGAAATGCCCAGCCCGCCTGTCAAGTCACCAGAAGTTGAAGCTCAACCTGTCATGGAAGCTGACCTAGATGGTGTCAACGAGACAGTCGAGTCGGAGAGAAAGCAGAAGGAAATGGAGATCTCCAAGAGTTACAAGGGCTACGAAGACGGGCTTCGAAAGAAGTTGAAGCTCGATGCCGACAACCGTCCGAAGGTGTCACTATGGGTAAGTACTCGTTGCAACGCAGGGGTTTGCAAAAGCTGACGTTGTTTCAGGGCATTCTGAAGTCCATGATTGGCAAAGACATGACCAAGATGACGCTGCCAGTCTCCTTCAATGAGCCTACTTCTCTGCTGTACCGTGTCGTCGAAGACATGGAATACACCGACCTTCTCGACATCGCTGCCGACCGTCACGACTCTACCGAACGTCTGGTGTACGTCGCAGGTTTCGCGGCATCCGAATACGCTAGTACCATTGGACGTGTCGCCAAGCCTTTCAATCCTCTCCTGGGAGAGACGTACGAATACGTACGCCCGGATCTTGGCTACCGCTTCTTCATCGAGCAAGTCACGCATCATCCACCTGTTGGTGCTGCGTACGCAGAGTCTCCAAAGTGGACATACTACGGAGAAAGTGCTGTCAAGTCGAAGTTCTATGGCAAGTCGTTTGAGTTCAACCCACTGGGCACATGGTTCTTGCATATTCGCCCTGCCAATGGTGCGCCTGAAGAGCTGTACACCTGGAAGAAGGTGACATCCAGTGTCGTCGGCATCATCACCGGTAACCCAACGGTCGACAACTATGGACCAATGGAAGTCAAGAACTGGACAACAGGAGAGGTCTGTTACCTTGATTTCAAGGCCAAGGGTTGGAAAGCTTCGTCCGCCTTCCAAGTCACCGGCAAGGTTGTCGACGCGAATGGAAGGACACGGTGGAGCATGGGCGGACGCTGGAACGACAAAATTTACGCTCGGCTGACACCTGGTTATGAAGCAGCTGTCGGACCACCAGAAGACGGCAAGGACAAGTCCAACCAAGCGTTCCTTGTGTGGGAAGCACACTACCGCCCACCACCCGGCGAGATTCCATTCAATATTACACCGTTCGTTGTGACATTGAATGACTTGCCCGACCGCCTCAAGCCTATCGTCGCTCCCACCGACTCTCGTCTTCGGCCTGATCAGAGGGCAATGGAAGAGGGCGAGTACGACTTTGCTGCCACCGAGAAGAACAGGGTCGAGGAAGGGCAACGAGCTCGCCGTCGTATCCGTGAGGCCAAGGGAGAGGACTTCACGCCTCGATGGTTCACGAAAGACAAGCATCCGATCACAGGCGAGGATTATTGGAAGTTCAACCATGAGTACTGGAAGATTCGTGAGCAAGTTGCGAATGGTGAAAGATCATGGCAGGACGAGAGATTGGAGGAGATCTTCTAGATGCGTTCTAGCGATTTTTGAGCTTCAGCAGTGATCCAGGCACAGACTGTACGATGATGGATTGGAATCTTGAATAGTATGAGATAATAAGTGTACACGATTGATTTGACCAGGTTCATAGATGTCTCAAGGTTGAGAAGAATGACCAGCTTGGCGGGTTGTCACATGCAGCTCTACGTCATGCATGATCAAACGATCTCGAAGCTCCAAGAACCTGGTCACGACATCCAATTTTGTTGACAACAGACATGGCACTCCAGTAGTGAGGAAAGAGCTGTGAAGGCCCACAATGCCAGGCCTCACCAAGAAACTAATGATCTTCGCATCGGTCGACGGTCTCTTCCTCCAACCCACAGGCTTGCGAGGTTCTTCTCTCGACAGTGGAGGCATTCGCATCGAGTATGGCACGAATGAGATCACGACCGTAAGCAAGAAAGACGAAGGTGCAGAGAATGGCCTCGAAACGCATGGGATTGTCGGGTTGTTGAACCTCGTTACGTCGAGTTACCTGATCTCGATTACACGCCGCGAGGAAGTCGCGAGGATACGGGAGAAGCCTGTTTATCGAGTTACGGATGTTTATTTGATTCCGTTGAAGAGCAGGGAGGAGGCTGAGAGGGCTATTGCTGCGGCGAGGAAGGTGGGGAAGCAGAATGCTGTGAAAGTTGAAGAGGAGGAGGATGTAGGAAACGACACTTCGAGCGTGGACATAGACGCGGATGAGCAAGGGCCGGATCATAAACAGGAGCCTGAAGATGAGGCTGCTGCGTTGGAGCCACCGAAAGATGGGGTTTTGAAGAAGAGTACGACGTTTGTGAGAAATGTTGTGCAGGAGAAAGGAGTGTTTGGACGTATGGCAGGCAGGTGGCTCAGTCGGAATGGAAGTAAGGATGCGGTCAAGAGGCAGGAGGGAGGGGATACTGCCGGAGATGCTGGGCAAGAACTCACGAAGGAGCAAGAGAAGCAGGTGCAGGAGGCTTTGCCTGAGGGCGAAGATATCAACGCAGAGGCGCAGGGGAGCCAAGGCGAGGCGAGGAACGAGGAAGATGTCGAGGAGAAGGCGGATTCCAAGACGAAGAAGCAACAAAGTGCCATTGAGTATCTAACACCAAGGATCTTGAGAAGTGCGAGGCTGTACTTCTCGAGTAGTGGCTTCTACTTCTCATACGACCACGACATTTCAGGGACGCTGGCACAAAAGAGCCATATCACATCTTCGCTGCCGCTGTGGAAACGATTCGATCCACTATTCTTCTGGAATCACCACTTACTGAAGCCCTTCATCGATGCTGGACAGGATAGCCTGATACTACCGCTCATGCAAGGATTTGTCGGACAACGAGCTTTCTCAATCGAAAGGACTAAAGGCACTGAGAGCGATGTTGTTACGAGCGCAGCCCAAGATCCAGAGGAAGTTATCAAGGCTCAAGAAGAGCCCAAGTCAGAAGAGGCTGAGAAAGGGGCTGTCACCAATGACTTCCTTCTCACCCTGATCTCGCGGCGATCGATCAAACGAGCTGGTCTTCGATATCTACGCCGGGGCATAGATGATGAGGGCTCGGTTGCAAACAATGTAGAGACCGAACAGATCCTCTCGTCGCAATCATGGGACGACTCCGACAAGGCTTTTTCGCTTTTGCAAGTTAGAGGATCAATACCCGTCTTCTTCTCTCAAAGCCCTTACAGCTTCAAACCTCTGCCAGTCATGTTTGGATCCGAATCAACGAACCAAGCCGCGTTCAAGAAACATTTCACCTCCGTAATCAATCGGTACGGCGACGTACAAGTCGCATGTCTTGTGGACAAGCACGCTACAGAAGTAGCAATCGGACAAGCTTTCGAAAAGCACACGCAGATCCTCAACGAAGGTGGCGGCATAGATGGGAAACAAGTTGGCTGGGAGTGGTTCGATTTCCACGCTCAATGCAAAGGAATGAAGTTCGAAAACGTACAAATCTTAATGGACACCTTGCAGGGACAGCTGAACAGCTTTGGCTGGCTCGTGAAGCAGAACGACAGAATCATTCGACAGCAGACGGGTGTACTCAGGACCAACTGCATGGATTGCTTGGATCGAACCAACGTGGTGCAGTCAGCTGTGGCCGGCTGGGCCTTGCAGAAACAACTGGAGGAGCTGGGACTGAAGATAGACCTGAAGGCAGATCCAAAGACTCAATGGTTCAATACCTTGTGGGCGGACAATGGCGATGCCATCAGCAGACAGTACGCTGGCACGTCTGCCCTGAAGGGTGACTTCACCCGCACCCGGAAACGCAACTGGACTGGCGCTCTATCTGACTTCAGCCTGACTCTCACTCGTTACTACAACAACATCTTCGGCGACTATTTCCTACAGACGAACATCGACTACTGGCTCGGCAACGCTGATCCAAACGTCTTCGAGGACTTCGAAACGGACATGATGTCCCAAGACTACGCTCTAGATATGCGACAGATTCGACAGAACGCCATCGATACCTGTGTCAAGATCGTGCTTGAGGACGATGCAGAGGAGCTTCTTGCGGGCTGGACGTTGAGTTGCCCGAGTCAGAGCAATACGCTTCGCACTCTGCCGTTCGAGGAATGTGTTCTGCTGCTGACTGGAAAGGCTTTGTACTTTTGCCGGTTTGACTGGGATACCGAGAAGGTGGGCAGCTTTGAGAAGGTTGATCTGCTTGACATTAAAGAGATGTGGCGAGGTGCATATATCACGAGTGCCCTTGGACAGACACACTTGGACGAGAAGAAGAATGTGGGGTTTGTTGTTCGATTCAAGGCTGAAGGAGAGGGCATGGTACGAAGGAATACGAGAAGTCTGAGCGTTGTTGATGAGGGCGCGACAGAAGAGGGCGAGGAACCTGAAGTGGAAGGCAACGACCACAAAGAGAACCAACAGGATAAGGATGACGAGGCTACCGAAACGAGGATCTTGGCCTTCAAGGCTCTGCCGCCGAAAGCTGCCGCCTCGAAACATGATTATCAAGACACGTCGAGCATCGACGAGCATAAGACGATAGAACGGATCACGGATACGATTCATAAGGCTATGGGTGATGCATTCGCCAAGGATCGCGGTTTCCAGCATATCGAAGTGGACAAGCCACCAGCTATACAGGAACACGACGTTATTAGCGTTGCAGAGGCGAAGAAGGCGACGGGATACCTGGAGAGTATAGGCTACAGCTTCAAGCGTCTGGTGTGGTCGTGAGCGGGAGGACCATTCACATGCATGCAAATAACCGTTGCGATCTGATAAGGACCTGGAGGCCACAATTCACAAAATTCACAAAAGGATCATCTTCCGCCGTTGCCTGTAGCCCTCCAGTCTCACCTTCTTGTTCTCGTAATCGGTCGCATTCTAGTCGGTTGTGCGGTCGTACTGTCGTCGGTCGTCGGTCGTATGCTGTAATAGCCCTAGTCCAGCCCTGCACTCCTAGCTTCCTAGCTTGGAAGACGGAGGTATAGCCCTAGTACATTTGTTCCAGATGAGGGACAATTCCCTTCTTGGCCCACATGACTCAATAATTGAGATGGTACCATCGCCGAAGTGTTCTGGAGTGGCACGATGCCCTCTGTTGTCTTTGTGATCCTTTACAGAGGAGAAGACGCATTAGCAGGTGGGCCTTGTCAGTCCGCTGAGCTTCGCGTACTCTCGCGCCAAGGTCAGCACTCTGATATCTCGCAGAACGATGCTAGGTGCTTGGTAGTCATGCCTATAAGAGGGACCGCCATGGAACGCTTGACGTTTGCGGTGACCTCTTCCGAGTACCCCCAAGCTCGCCACTCAGACCATCTCTCCATAAAGCAACCGCTTCCAACTCGACTCTGGGACCTCGTTCTGTTCATCAGCAATGGACAATATTCCTCTCCATACAGATCTGCCCAAGCAATATGACGTCTACCCATTCATCGAGCCTGCCAAGTTCACCGGCAAGCTCAAGGGCAAAGTCGTCTGTCTCACAGGAGCCAGCGCTGGAGTCGGTCGAACCACTGCTCTCGCCTTTGCCTCAGCTGGCGCCAGTGTCGCTTGTGTAGCCCGCCGCAAAGACCTGCTCGATACCCTGGTCGATGAAATCAAACAGAAATACGGCGTGGAGGCCATGGCGATCCCGGCTGATCTCTCCGACCCAAGTGCAGCAACGACAGTCATCAAGGCGACGGAGTCAGCCCTTGGACCCGTCGACATCTTAATTAACAACGCCGGTTTGCAAATAATCCGCAAATTCCAGGACATCCAAAACTTCGAAGAGGAGTGGTGGAAACTCATGCGAATCAATCTCCAGGCTCCAGCGGCACTCACCCATGCCGTCCTGCCATCTATGCTTTCCAGGAAGACAGGCATCCTGATCAACATCGGTAGCGCGTCCGGGGCGCATGAGACACCCTGGAGCACGGGATATGCTGCTTCGAAGATTGCTCTGATGAAGATGTATCAGAACCTTTCTCTTGAGGTTGGCGGCTCCGGGATCACGGTTTTCAATGTGCATCCGGGGCAGATTATGACGGATATGGTGGCGCAGGGGTTTGAGGCGGCGATGAAGTGGTATGCTAGTGAGCTGCCCGATATTTCCAGTGGCATGGAGTTCAAATGGCAGAGCCCGGAGCTGCCGGCGAATACCTTGGTCGCGTTGTGTGTGGAGGAGAGGTGCAAGGCGCTGAACGGGAGGTATATCGATGCTGAGCAGGATTTGGAGAAGGTATTGGAGGCGGTGGAGAGCGGCAGAGTAGAGAAGGAACGCCTGTATTGGTTGAAGGTCGATGAAGTCTGATCGGTGGTTGAGTCGGAGCGAACAATGCTGTGCAGTCTACGTTTGAGGTACATCTCTGTCGTACATTTCATTCCAGATTCAATCGCTCAACGAATCTTCTCCAGGCTTGAATTCCTCTTTGTGCGTGCGTCTTCGGGACATTGGCTGAAGGATCAGACATAGTCCTGGAGAATAGCTCCATCGACACATATCCTTTGTAGCCAAGCTCGTGTATCAACGTCCTGGCGACGTCTTCAACGGGAAGGTAGGCCCCACGGTCTTCCTCGTATAGAAAAGTCCTTGCGTTACGAGACCAGCTCATTCGCGCTGGTCGATCTTCCGAGTGAAAAGGATGGCCAGCGACCAACGGTGGATCCATTCGCTCAGCATCCACAACCTGTATGTAGAATACCTTGTCGAGATCTACGTCTTTCACTATTCGACGAAGGGATTCCGCCAAATCGACATCTGCGTTTGGAGTCTTGCCGGTAGGTGAGGATGGATCCGCCCACACGCGGCCGGCGATGTTGAATGTATCCAGGCACAGACCAAAGTTAGGCCGATCGACTTTCTGACAGATCTCCCAGGATTTCTCCCACGTGTCGATATATGTGCTCCAGCAAAGGCTTTCGTATGCGAATCGGACTGGCGGATCCTGTTGAAGACCCAAGTCGGCCACCTCGCGCATGTCTTCAACAATGATATCGAGATCACCTGTGATTTCTTCAGCAGGGAGAAAGTTACCAGGGATTTGGATCGTATTCGTTCCCAAGATCTTCGCCAAGTCGAACCAGACATGGAGCTTCTTGATCAATTCCTGATGCTTCTGTCGATCTTTTAGACCTTCGTAGAATAGGAATGGCTGCAGGCCTATCACTGTCAAACCAACATTGTCCAAGGTCACACGCATTCGTCTCGCCGCATAGAGAAGATGCTGTGACTCGGGGGTCTCGGTACTGTACAATGTTTTGGCCAGTTGCTCAAGATCCTCGTAGAAAACCTCAATGCCTTCGAAGCCAGCTCGCGCCGCTTCCTGGACCTTTTGATCGAACTGATGGACGGAAGCGCGGCCTAGAGAGGCGGACAGAATCGCTGGATGGAAGTTCTTCATGTTTGATGGCTTGATTTCCGGCCGAAAGAGTAGTTGCAGTGTATGTTTCCTGAGAGTGGAACCCTTCGTCACATTCATTCACTTACGCTTAGCCCGGAGAAAGATATGTCCGTCCTGAGGGGTACCATCGGCGATGGCAATTGTGATTGATCATTGTGTAGCTGATGAAGACTTCCCTGATGAAGAGGCGGAAAAGAACTCTGCCGATTGCTCGGAGAGTGGACCGGCTATGTTGGTCTCGAAGAAGAATAGCGCTTACCGCAAAGTACCCGAGGTACCCGAGGTACCCGACTGCGACCTCACCCTCTCGTTGAAGACTAAATTCCATGTCATCAACAATGCGTCTCATCATGCTTTAAGCACACGGTGAAACCGTGGGAATATGGGACAGTCGGCCTGGATGCGAAATTCTCCGATGTATCTGGCCAGCATACTGTCATGTCCCAAGCATCTTCAACCCCTTCACGCATGTTCTTGGCTTGCTCAATGAAGTCGAGTTCAAGAAATGCGGTTCTGTGGCGGTACACACTCACTTCCGAGACCTAGACACACGATTTCGAGTGTGGAAAGCTCAAATCACTCAACATCACAAAATGGCCTTGTCCCGAGTAATTTCCCCGCAGCTTCTGGATCTGAAGGCAGCTGTTGCCATGACTAGATCGTCTCATTCGGGCCAATGGCTTCACACGATTGCCATTTTCACTTAAGATACACCAGCAGACCATGAAGATGGACTGAGATGCAGGACCAAATGTCACTGGGCGTTAGCAATCGACTGTCGAACGCAGCTGGCTGAAGTTGGGTCATCAGATGCTGATGCTGTTGTCACTAATGAGCTCAATGTCACTGCCGGTACACAATTCGATTGACTGACTTTAAGAACGCCTGCCACAACTTGAAATTCTGATGACAGCAATTCACTGTGCGATAGCCTGGCACCGCCGGTTGCAATAGAATGACAAATTGTTTTGACAAGAGCTAAGCTTCAAGGCTGATCCTGAAATCCGCTGAAGAGGCTCGGTCGCCTGATCTCAGAAATCTGGCGGTGTGGCACACGTCTTGCCATACCTGCAGGCTGTAGTGGATGGGGCATTTTGACGTGCCACTGAATCAGCCCAAACCACTACACGGATGAGCGACTGAACAAGACTGTGCTATCATTGAGAAGTACGAGACGTCTCCAACCCATGTATTAGGACCAGCCATTGATAGCTGAGCTCGATTCAGCGCCTTGCAGAAGAATCTCCCAAGCCTGCTGCTGATCGAGGTCTTCGACTTTGTCTCTGCCTGCCCAGCACCGCCACTGCTCCTCTATCTGATAGCCAATGACATGCGTGCCTTCAACCGTGGACCACCCATGTTGTTCGGCAAGCTTGATTGTTCGCGTCCGTCGAGGTTTGTAGCACATGTCCAGTACCACACCCTTGTCCGGCCGAGAAAGGAAGTCTTCGAGAGATGCCTTCAAGGCTTTCTCTTCCGGTGTACGAGGTTCGAGATCTGGCACTGTTCCGACAACGTAATATGGCGTGGGCAGATCTTTGCTCTGTCCCGGCTGGATGTGAACGATGTCGACTTCGCTTGGCAGTCGTTTGGCGTCATTGACAAGAGTCTCAACTTCTGAACTATCCCGGTTCAGAACATATATCTTCTTGCTCTCGAAGAATACCACAAGTGCGTAGAGAGCAGCTCTGCTGGCACCACCCGCCCCAACAATCAAAGCTGGTCTGTCAAGAACCGGTTCTCCATGGGGACTCTTTTGGAGGAGACAGCCTCTCACACCAAACCAGTCCGTGTTTGATGCTCGAAGTTGTTGAGGTTGGCCAGGGTCGCGGTAGACAAGGTTGCAGGCCCCAATGGTAGCGGCTTGCTTGTCGATAATATCGACATGCTGCATCACCAATGACTTGTACGGCATCGTGACCACAAGTCCAACGGTATTAGGATCGTGCGCGAGCGATATCACACTATCGAGAGTCGGGCACTCGGTCAAGTGGAATGTCCATGGTAAGCCCAGTGACTTCGCAATGGCATTGTGCATCGGGGCCGCAATCGAATGGCCAACGCCCACTCCCGCAAGGTGCAATTGCTTTCCAGTCGACATGATGGTCCTCGACTCGGAACAATGTGGCAGTCTTCACAGATAGAACTTATGGGGTACGCTTACACTCTCATCTCTGAGACGGATGGCAAACCCGGGCATCCGGTATAACATTTACCCGGAAAGCAGGAGACCCGAGAGCCTTGCACTGAGCGTAAAGCATCTCTGCACATCTCTCTATCGCCAAATATTGGATGTCTGGAGCGAGCAATGAGTAGAGAAGAAGTTCGAAGGTTAACTCACTCTGAGCAGTTCTCCATTCTGGAATGCAAATCCGCAGCTGTGAATGGTCTCATCGTTGCCTCGAGGCCTAGGAGCCTCGTATAGCTATAATATTGCAAGTCGAACGAATTGCGGTCGTCTTGATCTCGAAGTTCTCATCATGTCGTATGTTTCCAGGTCACGCGAAGAGACAGATGAGTGGAAAAGAAAGGAAGAGGTGAAGTTGGAATGCTTGGCCCGGAAAGCGGGGGCGGGGCGTCTTTAGCGCAAACCTTGGTCGAAAGCAGGCGTTGCGGTCTGCTTCTGTCCTGTCCGGCACGCAATACAGTCATTGTCATTGTTCAGGCCAGATCTCTCGAACAACTCGTAGTCCTCATCGTTGGCCGTAAGTCTTGTGACCAGAATTCTCGTATCATCTATCGAGGCCGAAGCCGCATTGACTAGCTCGACGCTGCAGTGGAGACCTCAAACATCCACTCTTCAACGAACGAAGACTCTGCCGATAACGAATAACGATACAGTCAATCGCCATGGCCACAGAACCGATCATTCCCATGCCTCCTCGTGAGCTCGAGGAGATCCAAATCATCGACAACTCGCTATCGTTCCCGACCTTCACCTCTGACACCGCGTGGACGCTGGGCTCACTTCTACGAACGAAACTCCTCGCCTTCTCGAAACCCGTCGTCATTGATATCAGCTTGGCGAATAACAATCACTGCTTGTTCCATGCTACGACGCATTCTGGTACAGCGCCTGATAACGATTCATGGGTGGCTCGCAAGAGGAATACAGTATTGAGATTCGGAAGCTCGACATGGTATATGCACAACAAGTTCAAGGGTGATGAAGCTGCTTTCGCTGCAAAGTTCGCACTGGGTACCAAGGCTGGAGAATATGCGATTCATGGTGGTGGTTTCCCCGTGAGAGTGCAGGGTGTGGAAGGCGTGGTGGCTGTTATCGTGGTTTCCGGGTTGAAGCAAGAGCAAGATCATGGCATCATTGTGCAAGCTGTTCAGGAATTTCTGGAGGAGCTGGGCATTGAGATGGGCGAGAAGAGGAAGGAGGACTGAACTGATTAAAGGTCAGTGATGTTGGAGGCATTTGGACTCGGTATCTCGATAGGTGGAAATGTGGACAACGAATCGCGTGAAGCCATGGCAAGGCCGATGATAGGCCTGAACAATTCGCATGGGTCGAGTTTGAAATAGACAGGCGGCGAAATGCTATGAGACCTTGATCAATGCAGTTGCTTCCGAGAGCCGTCACGACACACCTTAGTAGCAAGGGGTGGGCGTAGTATGAATGATAAGATAGACATTGCAGCATCTCTTGGCTCGGTATGCTATTCAGAAACAGGGTTCAGTGCTGAATTCCAGTGCCTACCTTCAGCAACATGGTAAAAGTTGACTTCGGCTGTAGAGAGGTTTTTCGCACGGACTAGAAGTTTTTGGTCTTTGCGATCGAGCTCGAATGTGTACGTCCAATGATAGCAATCTCTTATTACTCAAAGAACTGCGACAAGTTAGTGATTTACTGCAAAAAGTCCAACAGAGGCAGGTGCCAAGCCTTGTGAAGCCTTGTGGGCTGGTGAGTGAATGCCAACTCCAAGGGCACTTTAGCACGACGTCAAATGGGGCTCCTGCAAAAGTTCAATTGAGTTCTCAGTCTTTGAGTTGAAAGGCCGAGATTGATTTAAAACGATACGAACATCGTTCTTGGGCCAAAAAGACAGGTTGACCTGGCCTGGGAGAAAAAGGCAAAAAAAATGTTCAAACGTCTTAGACGTTGCGGCTTGCAATTGCATCGGCCGGGACTGATTGATGTCAGTGTGAAGCTCGTTGGAGAGGCGTTGTAATGCTACTCACATCGAACCCGGGGCTCGTCGAGTTTTCCAAGGTGATTGGATGGCAACGACGACTGTACGGATGTTAGTCGATGTTTGAAGACTCAGGAAGCGTTTAACGGACATTTTACCACTAAACCACCAATGCTGTGTCCTCTGATTGGATGAGAGGGCAGTGGTGCATTGCATTACTATAGCTTTGCGTTTGGAACGATCTAGACTTGCCAGGCTCCCTTGCTAGTTCGACTCCACCTCTGGATCCCCAAGCTTTGCAGCAGCAGAAATCCAACAGCTTGACAGATCAAACAACTCTCAACAAAAGCCGTAGGGCAGTCGAGTCATACTGGAAGAAACCTTTGACATAAATGCAGAGCCGGGTGGGGAAGTAAGCTTCAGACGACGACCTCCAAGTTGCCCAACGATATGGGATTGGAAGCGACAGTGATTCAAGCATGTAAAGAAAGAATATTGATGTCTTTGCATTTCTCTTTGCTCAGGAATCGATCGTTGCCTCAAAATGTTGATCAGACCCTTTCGAAGCCAAGGCCGTCTCCCGAACCGACTCCTCCACCACCTGCAGGACCGTAAACCTTCTCGGTGCATCATCAAGCCACAATGCCATCAGACCCCGCAGCTTGGTGCATTCACTGCATCGCTACATCTGAGTTGGTCTGCAGGTGGCCGCAACGTAAGTATAGGTATTCTCTGACTTCTCCAGCCCATTGCTCCTGTCATTAAGACTCTCAAGATGTCACGAAAATCACTACTCCTCTCTCTTTCCATCATTCCAACCCTCGCAGACAAAAGACCACCATGGCATCACCCCCAGCCTGGCCATGACAACAGTCCGCAATGCCGCTTTGCACCAGGCTACAGCCTTGACCAAATCACTCGAAACCCCGAACCATTTATCCAAGATGTCCTCTACTGGGAAGGCAAATTCGTCCAACCGGGCATCGGCTACAACGGCGCAAATGGCATGACCTACGACGGAACACTCCTCGATCAAACCACAGGCCTCGCCCCAGCCGACGCATCAGGCCGACACAACTTCAGCGCAGCGAGCAAAGAATCTCTCCACGTAATGCTGCTCGCCCAAGCCCTGGCAGGAAACAAAGACGCCGCAAGAGTCATCTCACCTCAGAATCCACACGAAGCTTCAGAAGCAGCCTTCAAAGTAATGGAGCAGAAACTACAGACCTACCTCGAATTCAACCGGACATATCCAGGTTTCGGCGGCTACCTCCCATGGTACAACAACACCTTCGCCAAAATCTCCCCAACAAACGACTGGGTTAACCGGCTACCTGCTCTCGACAACGGTGAACTCGTCTGGGCCGTCTACGCAGCCGTTCAAGCCCTCTCCTCAAACCACAATCCCAAATACCGTCATCTGGCATCCCAATGGCAATCCTGGCTGAATTACAACCAGCAACACGCAAAGATCTTCTACCAGGGCAACGGCCGCGTCTGCGCCGTCATCGATCTCGAACAAAGCCTCCCTCCCAACGATCCAAAGCAGAATTATACCTGCGAAGGAACGATGCTACTAAACGACCCCTACGAAGGCGAGCTCTTCACCTGGTATCTCTACTTCTTCGGCTCCCTCTCCCCTGCCGACAAAACAGCCCTCTGGACCGTCAAACGCCCCATGCTGCAATCCATAGACTACAACATGGCCGGAAAAGGCCCCATTACCGTGCAGAAAGGCTACTGGTTCTCCGCGCACGAACAGTGGAAGATCCTCGAGATGCCGTACTACAACGTCGAGATTGTGAGAAGGGTTTTTGATAATGGCGAACGAGCTCGAACTTGTAATTCCAATATCCTGAAAGTTCCTGGGATGTACGCCAGCGTCAACAACGTTACCGACTCCACAGGGGAGATCATTGGGTATATCTCTAACGCGGGCATCCCGAGTATCTCTTTCATGCCTGAGCAGGAACTCGACGTCATCACTCCATACTCCGTCTTCCCTACCCTCCTCGCTCAGGGGAGGAAAGGTCGGAGTGTAGGCATGGCGTGGTCATGGAACATGATAGTCGGAAAGAAAATGCAGAATCCTTACGGCACGACGGAGAGTGAGAGGAAGGATGGGACTGCGGTTTCGAGTTTTGTTAGTTGGGATTCGAAAATTACGACTGTCGTGGCGCTTTTGGGTGGGATCACGGATCTTGTGAGAGGCGCAATGAAAAGGGAGGGGATTTATCAGGAGTTTCTGGATGTGACGAATGTGAGTTCGAATGTGGTTTTGATATGGGTGGATGATGAACTGACCTTTTGCAGCGAGAGTATAGCCGCGTATTCAAGAACCTCAAAGGCGAGAACATCGACATGTGCCTTCCCAACGCTCGTGTCCCGGACACTGGTCTTCGAGACTACAGCAACTGCAAGGTCAGATAGCGACAGACTCATGTGACCCAGTGCATCTTTAATCAAACCAACATTCATTGCATGTTCTCCTAAACTTACTTTCCCGTCTGCATAAAGAGTGTCGTGAAGTGCAAGGAAGTCATGTCCAAGCATAGTCCTGGCCTTGTGCCCAAAGTGAGTGACAGAACGCATCAAAAAGCACATCAAACAACCAAAAGTCAACCGTCCTTCGCAACAGTCTGGATCATCCGCTGCCGCCTTTCTCCCCTGACCTCTTCCGTCTGTAGTAGATCGCCTGATCAGCAGTGCACCCGTCTCCAAAGAGATGTCGTGTTGACCTGAGTCTTTGCGCGTGTCGCTAGAAGCTGCGCCCATGGCTGGTATGTCGCAAGTTGACGAATCTGCACATTGGAGATGCATCCGTCATCTGGATGGTAGAACTCATTCATGAGTGTGAGAAGCAAGTCTGAAGTGAGAGCTCGAAGAGCCTCCGTTCGTGACGATCAGCCGCCTTGTCCATTCGGTGGGCTGGTGTTGCGGTATCCTCGCCTGACACCAGTACTCCATGGACCTCCACCAGCACCAAAGAGCAACGGACTGCCCATACCAGACTGATCAAGGCTGGAGTAGTTGCCATAGACAGTCTGAGGAACAACAGAATCCGGCAGCGTGCGAGGGGCAGAGTCAGACGCCCACGGATCAGCGGTAGCGTTCAGCGAGCCCCTGCTGCGAATGCTACTTGCAGAGTTGCCGCGTGAATGGCCACGGACGCTCATCATGGGCGATGCAAGTGGCGTACCAGCCGGCAACCCATTTGGAAAAGAAGAGACCGGTCCCTGGCCGTTGTCCCACAGTCTAGAAACAGACTGCAGGCGCTCGTGCTGGCCAGCCTTGGGTCTGGAGACATTGCCAGCCGGACGAGCGGGAGGAGGAGTTACCGTGACGTTGGGACGCGCCGCGACATTCTTCATGGCATTCGTCTTCGACTGTTGAAAGTCTTGGACTGAAGTATCCTGAAGAAGTTGTGGTACGTCGCCGTTCGTGACCACCGCTGGATTCGATGCGTGCTGCTGCGGAGGAGTGACTGGATTGTTGCCATCATCGTCATCCACCAGATCATCGACCATCCTGCTAAGTTGAGCATCGCGCGACTGGGTCTTGTTAGCACTGGCCTTTCTTTGTGCAGGTGGTGGGCGAGGCCGCTGAGCATGGCCATTGGCAGCAGCTGCGGCATAGCTAACGGGCTTTGGCTTCCCTTGAGCCTTCGGTGGTGCGATTGGCGCAGGCTGGTATTCGACGGGGCGTACGGTAAGCGCGTCAATGTTGTTTTCATCGCCGAAGAAGATGCGAGTACCGCGCAGGTGGATTGGTGCAAAGTCGTCATCGTTCGCCAGATAGAGACCGTCTGCAAGCAAGTCCTTCACCCGTTGCAGCATTTCTTCATCTGGCGAAACTCGAACAACGGAGGTGGACGTGCATTTCGGCTTGAGCTCGCCGGTCTTCTTGTTGTACCAAGTCTTGCGCGTCTTATCCTCGCCTGCTCCCTCGTGAGTAACGGGCTTGAACGCGATTGTGTCGATGTCCTCCTCGAGCATGTACGCGACCTCGTCTACATCCTCAAGGTCCCAGATTGGGAAGGCCTGCGCAATGAGATCAATGACCTTGGCGTAGATCGGCCAGAACTTGTCGACAGAGTCGCCGACGACATCGAATCCGCGTGAGACTCCCTGTACCATTCGAGTCAAAAGCAAGAGCCAGTTGGTATATACGCGAAGAGAAGGTATAATTCTGCGGCCAAGAGGTGTAAGTTTCGATGCAAGTTCGGCTTCCTGGTCGTCCATGTTCAGAAGAAGGGTACGGAGATCGTCATAGAAGACTTGCAACAAAGCAGTGAATGTTCGCAAGTTGAAGCGCAAATAGTAAAGGAATGATTGCTGCGTCTGATTGCCAGGATCCGCTACAGCACACGTTAGTTGATCAGTTCTTTCGACGATGATTTCCTTCTTACCTTGTAATTTGTCACCGGCGACGTCTTGAGCAGCCATATTCGTGAGAACCATACGTTGGAGTAAGTCATCAATCGGACGTTGCTTAACAACGTTGGACAGCTGGCTGAGCACCTCGCGCTCCAGCTCATCGTGTCCACGGAAGACTTCTCCCTTGTAGCACATGCTGTGAAAACGGTTGAACCAGCCAATGAGAGCGTTCTTCGAAGCATCCGGATCATTTGGTGGACCTTTCTGGATCAGGTCACCTCTGTCCCATGCGGCGTTGATCTTGTCAAATTCGAGGCCAAGGTTGTGGGAGCCCAGTGGATATGGATTCGGGACAGAGATCGATCGGTAAAGATGGTAGATAACGCGTGAGTGGTTGCGCTCTCCAAGTGCGACTACAGCGCGCTGGTTGTGGCCAATACCAGAAGAAGGCAACAGTGCGATGGCCAGATCGTAGTAACCAACTGCTGGGCCAGGGTTTGGCTTTTCGTCCAACTTTTCAGCGGCGCGGTAACGTGCAAGATCACCAAGATAGATCAAAGAACGGTGGGCAGAGTGTCTGGCGGTTTCCTTCGACATTGGGGGAGCAGGGACTAGCTGGCTTTCGCCGGAGCGGTCTCGCTGTACGATGCCATCAAGCTCGGGGATTCCACCACAGGCATCGTTGACTTCCTTGATGTAAAGGCGATAGAAGATCGAGGCCTTCTTGAGGAAATCGAGGTACTGCTTGACCGTAACTCGTTCCTCGACAGGGTTGTTGGGGGCCTTCTTGCGGACTTCCCTCAGCCTCTTGGAAAACCACCTCTTGCCTTCCGTGTGGACAACCCACAGGCGCGTCTCATGGGACTCGGCATTCTGAAAGTCGGCGACAGTGGCGGCCTGTGCTAGGGCGCGGTAATGGCTGAGTGCGGCCTGGACATCTTGGGCAGAGACATCGGGATTCTTCAGCAGGGTCAGGACTTGGTGTTCGGTCGCCCGCTCTTGCGCGAGCAGATCTGCCATGCTTTTGGGTTGGATGTGCGACGCATAGGCGCTGCGTCCGCGAAGTGACCGAGGGGCGGTCGGTCGACTGTGCGGCGGCTAGGTGTGCGTGATCGAGGTCGAGGACAGGGCGGCGGTGCAGTCCATCTGTCGGGTGTGGGGCGGAGTCGGTGCAGGCGCAGCAACACGAGGGTGTCGCCAGGTATCGATGAGTCGGTGGTGGTAGTCGGCGTCGACAGGCGCGGTGGTGTGTGGGCAAATATGTCTCAGTCGCAAGTTGACGAGGTGGTGGTTGGCAGGTGGAGTCTGGCCGTCGGCTGCTTCCACTCCGCTTCCGAGTCACCGTCAACAACGAACAAATCACAAACAATCCAATCAACCTGACACCGACAAGTTGGTGGTGGCAAGTTGTGGAGAGCAAAGAAGCAGAAAGAAATAGTCAACGAACAAGACCCTGAACAAACAAAAACTGTCAGCTGATGTTCAAGTGAATACTAGAGCATGTGAAGCGACCAAGACCTTCACACCCTCGCCGAACTAGGAAGGAGCACGCAGGAGCCGACGCATGCACGTTCAGCGGCTAATCCACACCGCACCCATCTGACCATGGCGAAGCGCCTGCGAGAAGATGCTGCCACCGTCGATGACGAGGGACCATCACAGTCCGAAGACATGGCCCACACACCCAAGTACACCGAATTAGACACAGACGAAGACGATCGCAAGACTTTCTACTGCCTGCTACCACCACACCAACCGCAGACATTCTTATCCTATGCCGCATTCGAAACTCACTACAACCAAACCCATACCAACCGCTGCAGAGAATGTGGCAAGAACTTCCCCAGCAGTCACTTTCTGGACCTCCATTTGACCGAGAACCATGACCCGATAGTCGCCACCAAGCGGGATAAAGGCGAGAAGACTCTTGCTTGCTTCGTCGACGGCTGTGATAAAGTCTGCCTGGAATGGAAGAAGCGGAGAAGTCATCTCATCGACAAGCACGGCTTTCCGAGGAATTACGACTTTTTCATCGTCAATGATGGCATCGATGGGAGGCGGAGTATGCTACGGCCTGGTGTGGATGAGAATGGTCATAGGAAGAGTAGTAGGGAGAGGGGGAGGAGGGGCTCGAGTGCGACGGTGGCTACGCAGACTACTGATGCTACGTCGATGAGCTTGGCCACTGATTCTGTGGTCGAGCAGGAAGGCGAAACGAAGGTCAACGATGGAGCGTCTTCGAAGGCCAAGACTACGCCAGTCAAGACGAAGCAGACGAAGAACCTGATGTCCCCGAAGACCAAGGCAGCAACGATGGACGACGTGACCAATTCGATGTCCTCGCTACAATTCGTACCCAGGAGCGTGACTTTTGGTAAGAAGAAAGGGAAGACTGGATTTGCAAAGAAGTGAGATCGTGAAGAGGATGAGAGATGGAACTCTGCGGCGAGAAATGAATCGTACTTGAAAGTCGTCAATCGATTGACTAGAAACGCTACCTATACGCTGTACAATCGACGGCCCCAACATCGGCTCCTCCAAGAATACAATCACATGTAAACGTACATGCCAACGGGAACGTCTGTTCGGCTTCGGGATCCCCAGAGCTCGCCCTACACAAAGGACTCGGCCCTCTTCATCGACGCAGCAGCTTCCGCCTCCTCGGCCGAGTGATCCTGGCCCGGGTTGGCCATCTCATACTCAAGAATCTTGATAAAGCGGTAGAAAGCATACGCCACAAGCGTACCGCAGCAAGGTCCGACCCCTAGACAGGCACATACATTAGCTCAATCCCAAGCACCCCGTTACCAACTCAACTCACAGTAAATCCAATGCTCCGTATCGAAATTCCCCGCCACGACACAAGGCCCAAACGACCTCGCCGGGTTCAAACTTCCGCCAGTGAAAAACACCCCCACAATCTCCGCAATAAACAGACACATTCCAATCCCGATCGGCGCCAGATGCGTCGCCTTGTGCTTCTCCTTCGCCAGCATGAAGACCGTGAAGACAAGCTGCGCTGTAAGCACGACCTCGATGAAAACGCCTTGGGTCAAGGAGGTGTCGTCAGCGAGCGTAGTTCGAACGTTGAAATCCGTCGGGAACATAACCTGCACGAGGAAAGAAGCGAAAATGGCGCCAGTGATTTGTGCGGCGAAGAGCAGGAAGCCTCGAACGTAGTTGATTGTTTTGGTCATTACCATACCCAAAGTGACAGCTGGGTTGAAGAGTCCTCCTGAAACACGGAAGAAGATCCAGACGTTGACCAGAAGGGAGAAGCCGAAGGAGATGGCGACGTAGAGGTTCACAATGGGGCTGAAGCCGACCGTGGCGTTGGTCGTGGTACTGTCGGCGCTCTTCTTGGCTCCTACATTGGCGACGATGGTGCCTGCGAAGGCCAGCCAGAGAAACATTGTCGTGCCGATGAATTCGCCTAGGAAGGCGACGAAGTGGTTGCGGAGGGAGCCTTGGATCCAGTGAGTGAAAGGCAAGCGGAGGAGTTCGTCGGGTGGCCCGGCGTCGCTGCCGTTTTCGCGGACGATGTAGAAAGATGTGCCTCGTCGTTTGGGCTTGGATTTGGAGGGCGTTCCTGAGGAGCCTTGGTTGCTGATGGGGCGCTCGTCGGGGTCGTAGACTTCCCATGGGTTTTGGCGAGTCGAGAGAATTGACTGTGGCCGACGAGGTGTGTTGCCATTGCCAAGAGGAGCGTATCGGGGCAGGGTGCCTCGCATCGACGAGTTGTCTTGTGACAGGGCAGAAGCGCGTTGCCTTGGTCGTCCTCCGAAGTATGCTGAGTCTGTATCTTTCTGAGGGGTGGGCGTTGGTGCGTCGTTCGCGAGGCCTGGGTACTCGCCTGATGTGTGCCGATCGTACATAGGACGAAGTTGCTGGTCGACCGTCATGGTGCTGTGGTTTGGGGAGTGGTCTGCCGAGATTGGCTCAGCTGTATGATTCGTGTCAAGTTGATGAGCTTGTGGCGGTGGTAGCCATTGGGAGGCTTGTTTGGCAGACGGTGTGAGGGAAGAGGGTCTGAGAGGCGCTGGGGTCGGGTTCTCTTCTTCGATCGTTGGCTCCGTGCCCCCAGTATGCACCGACTTTGCTGATTGATAGGAGTTCCGTATCATCCTCCGTCGTTCGCTCTCTTGAGATGTGCGAGGGTTGTCTTCGCTTGAGCGAAGGCTTCGTTCTGGCATGGTTGGCAGGGCCGTGGGCGTCGTCATCATGAGTGGGTGCTATGCCAAGCTATACAATGCGAGAGAGGCTGCGGAAAAAGCACAGCAGAAAGGAAAGGTTGACAGGAAGGACAGATGCAACGAGATTGAGCGTTCGCTCGGGGTCAGAGCACCTTCTGCCTTATATACTGCTCTGCTGCGTACCTACCTCGACGTTCTAAAATGGCGTTGCTGTGAAACGTGACGGCCTGTTCCTGGAAGCATTGATTGCAGAGCTTTGGCATCCGTCGTCGAGAGCAACACGGACGTAGCTATTCCTCGAAGAGCATAGGCCGATGGAGAGGGGAGCTGTGGACAGGCATGCGAGGAAGGGAATCCATGATTGCAAACGTTCGCATCGTGGAAACAGTCGTACGGATGACGACAGCCCCGTGCTCAGACAACGCCTCGAAATCGTCGCGACATCTGAGAGATTCTTCGAATGCGCCTCACGTTCAGCTTTGCCACTACCGAAATTGTTGAAGGTTTCGGCTTTCAGGAGGACACGTCCTGACTCGCAATCTGTAACGGGTACAGCTGAGGTGCCGTGTCGATGCCGAATCTCGGGCGCGTCTTCACGCATAGCCAGAAGTACGTAGATGGGACGTCTCTTCGCGTAAACAAACATCGGCTGTTGCCAGAGAGTGTCTTGTTCGCGATGGACGCGATCGATGATATGCGCAAGGAACACCAGATCACAAGCTCGGAATCGAAGCCCAATGCCATGGCAGCGTGCGGTCCAAGAGGTGGAGTGGATAGATCAGAGAACAGGCATGATCCAGTCTTCAGCCTCGTGCTAGTGACAGTTTGGTGTTGAAGCACTGGCGGTTTGGCCCAATGGCGGCCGAAATTGGGGCGATGCCTTGCGACATGTTCGAATTGGAGAGGAGCTGCTCCAGTCGTCGCCTCGGAGATGTGCCAGGAAGTGAGGCTTGGACAGTCGCCATCTCGTCGATTAGGCGGATAGTTCTGGTGTTGTCGTGACGCGTTGGTGGCAGGGAGTGTCGTCGTTGCAAGGAGCAAGGAGAAGAGCTCGCTCACTCGGCTGCGCCCCGAGCCGCGGAAGCATGGCATCAGCTCTTGGATTGCGTGAACATCTGATCGCATCACACACACTCGACCACACTTGACCGCAACCGTCACCAGGCGCTGTTTGCCTGCTGCTTTCCAGGCGCGTTTCTTCTTCTTCCGCTCTTTAATACCCCTGCTCCACTGCGACCACCCGATTCTCTGCAGCCGACTCAGCAGGCATCAACCATGCCATCCTTTTCTTACCTCTCTGCCCTGCTCCTCCTCCCCGCGACGATATCAGCCGTAACCTTCGACTGTAAGCATGTACGGGCCGGCGGGAAAGACTTCAACTTCGAGAAGCTGGGTGGGCCGAAGGAGGTAAATTACCAGCGACTTACAGCCCCTACGATTACCAACACCACATTCACAATCGATGTCTGCAAACCACTGCCGAGGAGTAAGGACAAAGAGAAGGCGAAGGAGGACTGTCCGACAGGGACGAGGGTATGCGGTGTGGAACGCATCTACAGCGACGATGACGAGAAGCCATTCTTGAGCGAGGTCATCGCCATCGCAGGAGAGTACGGCGCGTCCAACGGGCGTCACCTGGATGCAAAGGTTACGAGATTAAAAGACAGCGAGAGCAACTCCGACTCGAAGCAGGAAGGCGTAAGAGCAGAGTTCCATGGAGGTTTGTACGAGAAGAAGCCCCAAAAGGCGATCATTCAATTCATGTGCGAGCCCGACTGGGAGGGAACCGAAGGCTTTGAAGATTCAAAAGCGTTGGACATGGCGGCGTATGAAAGTATGGGCAGGAGAGAGGAGCCTGAAGATGGCGATGATGGCGATGATCACCGAGAGCTGCCTGACCTGGACAAGGGCAAAGCTCTGCAGTTCATGGGCTACAAGGACGAGAAAGACGGCGAAATAGGGGTCGTTCGACTAGAGTGGAAGACGAAATACGCCTGCGAGGATGCTGCGGACAAGGAACCATCAGAAGGCAAGAAGAGCGGCGGCTGGGGCTTCTTCACCTGGTTCCTGATCATTGTCTTTCTACTGGCTGCAGCATACATCATCTTTGGAAGCTGGCTGAACTACAACCGATATGGAGCCAGAGGTTGGGATCTTATTCCTCACGGCGATACCATCAGAGATCTGCCATACATTGTCAAAGATCTCAGCAGCAGCATGATGGACAAAATGAAAGGCGGGGGCTCTAGAGGAGGATACAGTGCTGTATGATTGCAATAGAATACGGTTAAAAATGTGACTATAGTGGTATGTGCGATTTTCGACGAATGAATGGGCTGAGAACTGACTTGTCTAGTAAACATGATAGACTTCTTGTATATCTTATCGCTTTTGCCAAAGGTTGTCAAGCACAGCAGCGCGCTTTTACGTGAGGAGACAGTGATCTCACAGAGCCCATTAACTCAGAAAGGAAAACCGTTCTGCGAGCATTCCTACGAACGAAGGGTCGGAATCAGAGAGGGTCGTCTTTACGATTGCTACACAGACACTGCGACATCAAGCCAGGCAACGCAATTCTTGTGCTTTACGACTGTGGCGTTTCAGCGGCGCTTGATGTCTGCATATGCTCCGCCGCGGCCGACGGAGGAAGAAGCTGACTGCCTTAACAACCACCTCCGAGCATTATTCAGCTCCATAACCGAGATGCGCTAACTGGGATAGAACACGGCTACGTTGACCCCGAAGCAGTAATTGTCTATGTCCGGTCTTACAATTTGCAATCCCTCGCCGGTCCAGGCATCCTTTGGTATGAAGTTCCTCCGGGCTCAATGGGCCCTCGATTTGAGGAGGAGGCATTGCGCGCGACATCGAACCGAGAGACACAACGCACTTCTCTTCAGCTACTATAATAACAAGCAGCATGGTCGCGCTGGCAGGTCCTCTCATACCATCGGCATCTCACGCCAAGTGATTAATCGAGAACACCGATACCCGCCTCTCGAACCCACCATCAAGGCAAGATCGACCACAAGGTCAACCGCCAGTCAACGATCAGAGTCATACTCAAGTCGGATATCGAACCTACCCAATGGCATCTCGCCTCCTCTCTCAATCACCATGGCTCGCAAACGCTGCTGCCCTCATTGCCCTTCCAATGCTCGCACTGGGAGCCATCGGCACCGCAAGTCCCCTCACGGCTCTCAAACTCTGGGACTCTAAAGGCGTGCCCATGATGACCAACAACGAGTTGAAGCTGGGCAAAAACCTGATTCTCTATCTGGCTTCTCGAGATGTGCTTACTGGTCTATCGATCCTTGCGGCATGGAACAATAGGGAGAGGAAGACGCTGGGCCATTTGATGCTTCTCGGATGCGTTGTCGTGCTGTATGATTTTGTGATTCAGGAGAGGCAGACGCCTGGCGAGGGAAGATTCAAGCATCTGCCGCTCCTGCCTGTTTGTTTCGCCATCGGAGGCGGTCTGTTGGGTTGGTTCGATCGGTGGTGAGTGTCAAAAATCAGGAAGTGGTGATGAATGCCAACATAAACGCCTCGCAAGCATGGCTACATGGAGCATTTAGAAGATACTCTTAGTCACCAATACCTCAAGTAACTTGAAAGCAAGCCGGCCGCAAGCCGGTTTTAAACGCGCAGTAATCAAGCTTTGTCCTTCCACGATCTTCCGGGAGCGCCGGATCGCTCCTCGCCAATCTCACCTCATTGTGGTAGCAGGCCCTGCCACAAACCAGGATTCCGGGCCATCCTTCTCAGGTACATCATCCATTTTCTTCCGCCCCATTGAAGCTGTCAGTAAACAAACACTACAAGTACCCCGGATTTTTTGTCTTCGTTCCTACCGCTGCGAGGCGCCGCGATTACCAAAATCTCACTGTCCATTTGCCGAGCTCGAGATTCCGTGGAGTGATCATCGACAAGCATGGCGGCACCAGCGATTGACATCATCGCCAACAATGCAACCCAGCTGGTTTACAATCCTTACTATCCCATCGGCTCGTACATCGAGGGCTACGCCGCGAACGAATGGAGTGTGCCAGCATTGCTAGGCGTCTTCTTCGGCGCCTGCACTTTACTCCTGCCGACGACTTACATCTTGGCCAAGAACATCCAACCTTCACTTAGCAAGACGGAGCTCATCACTATCCTCTGGTTCGTTCTTTCCGGAAGCATTCACATCTTTTTCGAGGGCTACTATGCCTACAACTACGACACGCTGGGATCCAAGCAGACGCTCATTGGGCAGATGTGGAAAGAATATGCGTTTTCGGATTCGAGGTACTTGACGAAGAATTCGTTCGTTCTGAGCGTTGAGACGGCGACGGTGGTTTGTTGGGGTCCTGGATGTTTTCTCGTGGCCGCCATGATCATCAATCGACACCCATTAAGGCACCCTCTGCAGATGCTGGTCTCGTTCGGACAGCTCTACGGTGATGCGCTGTACTATGCCACCAGCCTGTTCGATCACTACGTTGCGGGCATCAGCTATTCGAGACCGGAGGCGTTTTACTTTTACTTTTACTTCGTGCTGATGAACTTCTTCTGGATATTGATTCCGGGCAGTGAGTCTAGCATTATCTCCACATGATTGAAACACGAGCTAACGATGTTTTGCAGTCCTCATCTACCAAAGTACCACGCATGTTGCATCAGCGATCGAGACTGTTCAGAAGTTGAACGCTGGCAAGAAGGCCCAGTAGAAGAAGCATCTTTCTCTCATGGTCACAGATAAGACCGACCAGCGATGTTCCTGCGTTTCAGCGATGGCGTTAGCCGAACCAGCAAAGATATTCATTGACAGTAATGGTAAAGATAGATCCAATACATTCTGATCACATCAGCAGGAAACAGCTCAACAAAATTCTCAATTCGATCAATCAATCTTTCTGCCACTTGTTCCCAGCCATTACGAAGAGCGCACAGTTGATACAAGTTCCAACCATGAAAACTACCGTTCGAACGAAGACATGCTTCTCCGTATCGTTATGGATGAAGATCATATTGTACACCACTCGACTTGCCACATAGCACCAGGCAAGACCATTCAACAGAGACACATCCAATCCTGCCGCATTCCCAACAGCAACAGCCGCGGCGAAGAATCCAAGGTTTTCGAATCCGTTCAACTGGGCGCTCTCTGCTCGAATGATGCGGTCTCTGATCAGTGGCGAGAGGGTAGGGTCTTTGGAAACTTGTGTCGGGAAGCCGCGTGGGTTTCTGTGCTCGGGCTCCTGTCCTGTCTTGGTGTGTTTCTTGTAGGTTACAATGGAGTAGGCTCGAGGGGCAATGGCGATGCACCAGGCCAGGGGGATGGTGTAGAGTGATGTATTGGTGGGCATGATTGAACTTGGTTTGGAGCGTGTGATCAATCGACTGTGACCTACTGATATATTCTTCGAATTTGAGTCTCGTGATGGGAAATGGCTTGCTCAGCGAGCCTTGGTATGCGCATTCGCTTTACCTAGATACTTACCTAATCTTCACATGCGACGTGCCTGAATTCTAAGGCATTCCACCCCGCGACTTCCGTGTTTACGTCGCGTCTCCCAACTTGCGACGAACATCGAAAAGACAACCACCTACACAATGGCCTCGACTAAACAGAATACGACTGCGCTACTGACAGAACACTTCCGATATACACCTCTGGTAAGTCTCGTCTTTACTTCCCTTCAAATCCTCCTAACACCTCCTCCAGACCCTCCTCGACGACATAATCAACATCGTAAACGAACTCGTCTTCCGCGCCGTCAACGCCGTCGAAGAAGGCCTCAACGCCCGCGCTCCCGAAGAACTCGGCTTCACTCTCGACCCAGAAACCCACGCCTTCCTCCGAACCGAAGAAGCCCGCCGCGAAGCCCTCGAAAAGCTCAAATCGGACGAAATCGACAATGGAACCGTCAAGCTCGAGAGCCTACTAAACGCGACCGTCGACAAAGACTTTGACAAATTCGAGATTTACACGTTGAGAAACATTCTAGCCGTCGGACATGAGGAAGATGATCTGGCGAATTGGGTGAGGCTGGACCATTACAAGGGCGTGGAGATGGTCAAGGCGGATGAGGTGCCCATGCCGGAGGAGGTGCAGATTCAGAGGAGGAAATTGTATGAGACGGCGAAGTTGAATACGATGCTCAAGGCGGAGGAGGCGAAGAATGCGGCGATTCTGTCGCAATTGAGTGGATTGATTGGAGCGGAGCCGAAGAAGGAGGGAGAGGATGAACAGGCGCCTTTTGCGTTTTTGCATCAAGCGGCACAGGGGAAGAATTTGACGCAGGATACAGAGGAGGCGCTGAGGCAGATACCGGCGCTCCAGGAGCTTTTGGCGAAGTTGAAGGATGCGATGCAGACGATACCGAATGCTCGGAATGCGAGGTATGAGGATGAGGATTCAGCGGCGGCGAGACGGAGGCGATATTTGGAGAAGCAGACTCAAAGGGCGCTCGAGAGGAAAGGCATTGATCCGGAGTCCTCTGCAGGAGCGGCGCTTGCTGGCGGGCGAAGGATGGGACGAGAGGAATTGGAAGGCATTGAGAGTGTTGCACAGGCGCTTGGGGGTGCCGAGTCGAAATCGCGGCAATGATTGAGGACAACCAACGGCGTTTTGAGGAGTTAGGGCGTCAACCACATGCCGCCACGCGGACTTACAACTTGGTCTACGACCGGTTTGGCGGTGATCGCAACAGGAAAGAGAGATACCCAATTGCTTCATTTAATTCAGATGGGAGTTGCCTCATGTGGTGCGAGGTGCGGCTGAGATTCGATCATCATGCAGCCTTTAGGCGAGAGATCAAACAAGGGCCATTGACACATAAAGCTCCACAACTTCTAGACTGCGATTCTCATTCTGGTCCAAAAGCCGACAAGATGCCCTCCTCCGAAGACCAAGTCGCCCTGATCGCCATCATAAAGCCCGTCGAAGGCAAAGAAGAGCGGGTACGACAACCCCATCACCAGCCCCTTCTCTGTCTAACAGGAGATGCAGTTCCAACAATTGACTCAAGAATATCACGCCAAAATCTTCAATCAGGAACCAAACACGCTGCAATTCCAACTCCACAAAGAGGAAGATGGAGCCGGCGGACGGTATTGTCTTGTCGAAAGGTCCACCTCAACCCACCCAACAACGTCCAGTGCAGAGGACTGACTCGACCGTGGACATAGATACAAGACACGAGCGGATCTAGACTCCCACCGCAGCGATCCTATGCACCTAGAGATCTTCAAGACATTCGAGAAGGAAGGCATACTGGGAGAGACACCGATCGTGTTCGTTGGAAAAGCTGTGGGCGGACACTTCGATCGATGAAAGAATGAGTTAGAGCAAAGAAGAAATGACAGAGCGAGGGATATGACAGACCCATTCGAATCCCATTCAACCGTCCGAAGTCGTAAAGTATTATACAAGTGTTCGTCTTTCATGCCTTCAGAGACAGGCATCGTCTAGCAGTAGTCAGAGGAGGCTGAACAGCAACATCAAGTCACCAATCCAAGCACCCTCGTCGAACAGATCTCAATTCATCAGACAACCCGTCAAACCCGAAACAAAACTCCAAACCAGTCCCCGTGCCGTTCTTACCGTGTCTGCTTTCCCGAAACTCCTCGCATGCTAGAACACGCTTTCAGCTCAAAAAGGCACCATCATCATGTCGTGCTGGTGCCGTTTATCCAAGGGGGTCTCTTTTTCAGAATCGAAAGATTTTTGGGCTCATCAATACGTCTCTCCCACTTCGCCATCATCAGTCCAGCCGGCCTCGCTGCCGTCCACGATGCCTTCCTCGACAATTGGCTGCTCACGCACACGCTTCACGGCACCCATCTGGACGCCTGCTGTGGCCGGTCGCTTCTGAGCAAAGCGCATTTGTTGAGCCTTGACCTTGGCGTAGTAGGCGTCAGTCGCGTCTACGTCTTCCACGTCAGAGGCATCGGTGTAGGTTTCCCAATTCTCACTACCGCTAGCAGCTGAACCACTCATAACGGAAGAAGTGTTGCTCGTCTGTCGTGAGAACGGGGGAGCCACTGGGTACTCTGATCGGCTCATCGGTCGTGTTGAGTTTGATGCAAAGGAATCGACGGATCGAGTGTGTTGGTGGCGTGACATCGTGGAGGAATGGCTCGTCGAGGAGTGCATGCTGGAGTACTGATTGTTACGGTACCGGCTGTTGTCATCCTGGTATGGATCCTCAGGCTCGACATGTCGAAGCACACTACCAGGACGCTCCAGCTCGAAGCTGTTCTCTTTGTTGCCAGTAGGAGTTGGAGTTGGAGGGATGAAGATGTCCTTCATCTTTGGTGGCGGCGCTCGTGGAGGGCCCATGTTGCCTCGAACGGTGGCGTTGAGATCTTCCTGGCTCGGTGCGGTCTTGCTTCTTGCTCGTCGCTCTGGCGAGTTGTTTCCATCGCGTAGAGCGCTCATAGGCAGTCTTGACGCTCCTGGAATCTTCGACGGGCTGGTCTTTGCTGCGGATGTGCTTGCAGCCATGGAAGAGCCGAGAGTGGATGCACCCAAGGCTGAAGTCGACATGCCCATTTGGCTGCGTCCGAGTGTAGCGGTCGGCGTCTTACTCCGAGGTGGTGGTGCACCGCGCATGGTGCCGGCTCTGCTTTGTGATTGCGGTGCTCCTGTCGAACGGCCTGCACTCTTTGGCGCATCTCTCGTACCAGACAGTGCGTTGGGTGTCTTGCTTCGTGGTGGCGGTGCTCTAGCTTGGATAGATTCCAGCTCGTCCAGGTAGCGCTGGCCATGGACGAGGAATGGGCGCCCATACTCCTCTTCCCAGTTCTCAAGCGTCTTGCGTAAATCTGCCTCGATCTTTGGTAGCTCCTTGGTGATTCGCTTACGCATCTTCTCTTCACGAAGCAGTTTGCCAGGGTCGCGCTTCTCGCCTTTGGCGCCTTTGGACATCAGTCGAGATGCATCTTGGCTGCTCTTCTCTAGATCCTCCCGGTCCTTGATGAGGCTTCGGTGTCTATCAACGACGGCCAGGATGGGAGCACGCTGTTCCTTGAGAGCTTCCAGACGCTCAATCTCTCGCTCATGTGCTGACAAAAGGGCGTCTGAGTAGGTGTCCGAAAAGGCTGGGGTGAAGTCGAGCATCTCCTCTTCTGAGAAGTAGAGGCTGTCCCATAGTTCTTGAAGCTTGAATCTACAGTCCTCAACGAAGACGTGTAGGTTCTGCCGCTTCAGCTCGTTCAGTCGCGCCAGTTCATCCTCGAATTCGTTGATCTGCTTGACGCCACAGCCACGGTTCTGGGCCAGGAACTGCTTGCGCTCACTCTCATCAACACCCAAGCGGTCCCAGAGTCCCTCGACAGTCGCGCGCAACTCCTTCAGTCTTCTCTCGCGCTGTTGCTTCTCGTTCACGAGCTTATCGCGTCGGGAAGCCAGCCGCTTGAGATCCTCCTGATGCAAACCCAATTGTTCTGGGGCGTCGCGCGCGAATTGCACGATCTGGCTATCAATCTGTGCCTGCGGAGTACCAAGCTCGGACCAGAGGTTGATGATGTCTTCGGCGCATTGTGCGACGGTCGCGACGCGCTTGTTGTATTCGTCGTATATTCTCGTGAACTCGCTGTCGAGTTTGTTGACATATGTGGGTGACAGGTCGAAAGTCGGAGAGATTTCTCCATTTGTGGGTGGAAGCTTAATCTTCAGGAAGGAAGGCTCGAGGTGGGATGCATAGGATTCCAGCGCCTCGACTAGCTTCTTGACCTGTTCATAGCGTTCGCGATGCAGCTTCGAGATGGTATGGTGTTTCTCCTTCAGGCGTTGTATGCAGTTCATGAGCGGAAACGTAATCTTCAGGCCATCCTTCTCGGCTTCGTACTCGTCCTTTGGGCGGGTATCGTCTAATGATCGCTCCATCTGGCGGATGGTCTTGATGAGGCGCTTCGCTTCCTCGGTAAGGTCATGTTTCTCCTTGGCGACGAGGTTGAGTTGATTGTGGAGAGTTTCTGAGAGGGCGGAGAAGAGCTGTTGCTGCGATTAGCGCTGTACCGTCTGGAGCATGTCAAGGGCGTACCTCTGACTCCCGAGAGTCGCGCTCATGGCTGGGGACGCCAATCTCGTCGAAGAAGCCATGCAGGCGCTCAATGATAGTGGTGACCTGCTGCGACAGGTATGAGGTGTCCATGGTGGTCGTGTCCGGCTGCCAGCAGCGAGTTATGCGAATCGGAAGACCATCAATAATGTGGGGTGTTCAGGCGAGGAATGCGGCGCTCCGGCGGGAGCTGCGATGGCGAGCGCGGCGGTGCTTTCGTTTGCGACTGCGACTGCGGTAGGTGCGGCCGCCACACCCAGGCCGTATAGAAGGTGCTTGGAGAGTGTACTGGTGGATAACGAGCGTGTGTGGTTGCGATTGAAGCTGAAGTCGCTGGCTCGGACGGTTGGAGAACCAAGCGTCTAAACACTCGGGCCGCACCTGGAGTTGACAGAGGAGCTGGGCGGGCGTCTCCAGGGCAACCGCGACCCGCTCCATCCCTGCACGTGTGGCGTTAAGGTTTCACTGGAGCCGTGATCCGTGATGCGTGCAGTCTTTCAATCAACTTTCCCGTCTGCTGTCTTGTGACGATTCAACATGCATCGCGTGGACACACTCTTCACCGGCACAGCTACGGCGTACCACCACAACGAGGTCAAGCGGACGGAGAACATGATATTCAAGGCGACCACTCGGCTGTCACTCGGCGGCCTCTCATTATTGCCTATATCCACTTGCATCGACTGAAAAGATGGCGCCGACACTTCTTCCAACTCCTCCTCCCGACCCGCCACTACCTCCTGCCATGACGATACCACCGAACTCGTCACTACCGGGTCGCATCAATGCCGCGACAAGAAAGCAACATACACAGCTCAATCGCCTTTTGATCGACCGCCTGCCGTTGGCCCTTCCTCCGCACGCAGATACACCACTTCTCTACAGCAAGGGCATCGTACCATTCGCGAGGATCTTCATACTATTCGAGATTGAATGGGAGCTTTTGGCTAGACACTTTCAAAACAAAGGCTTCAAATACTCTGGTCATGAATACGAACTTCGTAAATGGCTATCCAACCTCCGACCCACTGGTCTCTCAAGATCGCATCGTCTGGGCGCGGACCTCAGACATCTTCGTATGGTTGCAGGATCGAGCATATACGATACACCTCCTCTTGGCGATAAATGGGTTCAGGACATGCGGCGTCTTATGCGCACGAAGCCGCATGTCTTCGTGGCCTTTGCCTGGGTCTTCTACATGGCAGTTTTCTCCGGCGGCAGGTGGATCCGGCAACAGCTTTCGAACAGTGGCGTTGACTTCTGGCTGAGGCAACCTGGTGCTCTTCGGCCCAAGAGCGATCTTGACGTCCCCGGCTTCTCCTTTCTTTCCTTCGACAGCGAACAGGATGGCGAAGAGTTGAAGGCGCTGTTCAAGACGAGGCTTGCGGATGCTGAGTGGCTTTTGACTGTGGAAGAGAAGCAGGACGTCATCAATGTGTCGCTGCAGTTGTTCGATCGGTGTATCCTGCTCGTCCACGAGCTGGATCGGATGGTATATCGACAGAAGATTTGGAGCTGGCTGCCGAAGATTCTTTTCGCGGTCTTGGTTCCGATGACGATGTTGCTCGTTCTCGGCTGGTTTGATGGCTTCGCTGGCCTGCTTGCCAGGCTTTTATCTCTTCTGCAAGAATCTCGCCATCGTCTGGGGATCTAAGGCATCATGCGTCAGTAACGAATACAGAAGTGGGCATACAGCACCGGAGTTCTGCATGGGAAGGCGTTTGATACCCGAGTTTCTTACTACAGCGATCTTTGGTCGACCTTCCGATGGGCAGGCCATTGACGACGGCCATAGCGGCGCATCTCACGGACGGCATTGCGATAGACGAGCGACGACTGGATAAGCTTTGTGCTACAGAAGAAGAGCGGTGCACTAACAGAGCGTCTTATGTGCAGAAGCAGATGAGCGTAGATATAGAGTACGTATGATTCCAGTTCTCTGCTATGTAATTTCCCTGCTGCATAGCTTGTTCCAACACCCGGCAGAGTACGGACTTGGACACAGCCCCTCGAAGATTACGCCTCGTTTTCTTATTCGTGAGCTGCCCTGGTCTTGGAACATGGGATGTTGCATTCTCGCCAGGACCTCCTCCTCATTCACATTGCGCCGACGTCATTTCTTCGGGACGGTTCGCGTTGGCAAGCGCCGCTCCTTCCCTCTCTGCCCTGCATTGCGTTCCTTCCTTCCGGGGTTGGTCGCTGCTTGCAGCTGTTCATCACATGCCAAAGCTTGGCTGCCTGCACTTCACCCGTCGCAGCTTCAAACATCCGGCATTGAATCACAACCGACACCGCGGCGTCGATCACACGCGCGCATTGCATTCTCGACACAGTGCTTGCGTCCGATGCTGACACCCTTCGACGACTTCCAACTCCTTTCCAGACTCAGCCACGAGGATCACGACTTGACTTTGGCCAAGAGCCTTGGACGGCATCATCGCGCGTGAGAGGAAGCAGGCGCATCCGTGGCCACTATGGATAATTCGCCATTCAACAACCTCGCCGCTGAGCTGCGGAACAGAATCTATGAGTATGCTTTGACCTCCGAGGGCGACATTGAAATACATGTCAATCAACTACCGGACGAGAAGCAAAGCGTTCCACATTTCGATCCCGAGTTCATCAGCCGCCTTCTAGCTCTCACAGCCACCTGCAAGCAAGTACGGCAAGAAGCACTTCCTTTGTTCTACTCGAGCAACCGCTTCAACTTCGAGACGCCAGTGCTTTTCCATTACGCGAAGTCCCTCACGTGCGCGGAGGTCGATGCGTCGGTCGCCGCTGTGAAGCGTTGGTCGGAACTCTTGTCGACCTCCTCTAAGTATGTGAGGGATGTCAAGGTCGACTTTGAATCGTGGTTCACTCACGACGAGAGAGATGACAATCTCGTAGATTGGCTTCCGCGCTGGATCCACGAGTTCCAGAGCGTCTTCGCAGGGACAGAGGTCTCACTCGGGGTGCGAGTCACAGTGAAGTGGTGCTCGTTCCTCGACGAGTGCGACGAGATGTATGATCGCCTTGTTCTTCATATCCTGCCCTCGAACCTGGCGGAGTCTCGCGAAGACATGGAGGAGGTGATGAAGGATGACAAGAAAATTATCAATGGAACCTTTCCTTTTGGCATAATGGACATGATGGACGAAGATTCACCAGACCGAGAGAGTGAGTTGCAGGACGTGGCCAAATCTGACCTCGAGCGCAGTCGAAAGCTTTTGCGCCAGTTCATGGACGTGCTTGATACGGTCAAGTCGGACACTTGAAGTCAGCAAACACAACAGCCAAATCGAACAAATGGGTGCACCATACAGAGACCACGACTCCATGTGATAGGCTGCGGCACAAGGGTACAAAAGATCCAATGGCTGCCATGAAAGGCAATGCATTCGCTCGTCCTCGAAACAGGATGCTACGATGGAGGAGCATGAAATGACAGACGCACTGGTTTGGTAGGTTAATACTACCACAAACCGCTGTCTGCTGTAGACTAACATTCCTCTCAGGACGCCCGAGTCTTAGTCTCTGAGTTGCTCTGACCAGGTTTCTATGCTACATACGACCGAGCAGCAGCACAATATGCAACAACAGAACGGGGTGGATGATACGGTTGTGGTAATGGAACGATCGTCATCAAAGTCGTTAGGTAACTACACTGTACACTTCATTTCTCTCAGAAGCCAGAAAAGCAGAGAGCTTGTATCGTCATCCCCATCTACGCCACTCCTTCTGTCTGATATCGCTGGAGTGGATCATCCCAGTCCTCTGGTCATCACATCACCTCCCCTATCCTGTAAGAACGCCGTCGCTATGCACGCATTCAAACAATCAAAAGCAACCCCCTGATCTTGTATCTTTTGCAGTTCCTCGTCTACTGTTGCGCGCACTGTGCTCCAGCTGGACCATCCTCTTCATCCTCCCACTCCGCGCCGGCTGCCCGTGGGTCATCAGATCCAGCACCGAAGCCATCCAGGCTGTCCACGACTTCAAACTCCACCTCGTCGATCGTCTCTGGTGTCTCGCCGGGCTTGTACTTGATCTCTTCCGCAGGAGGGAGAACGGCCTTGACAGCGTCGACCTGTTTCTGGTTTTGTAGCCAGCCATCTTCGGGGAAGTTGACCTTGACGGACAGGTAGAGATCGCCCTTGGCATCTGAACGCTTGTGTGGCATACCCTCGCCCTCGATCTTGAGGATCTCGTCAGGTCGGAGAACCTTGCCTTCTGGCTGTTGAACGTTGAGTTGGATGCCACGGCCGTCGAGATGCGTCAAGACCACCCGGTTGAATCCCGTCAGCGCTTCCACCAAGCTGATCTCAAGCTCGGCGTGCAGATCAGCACCAGCGCGGTTGAAGACATCGTGCGGTACCTCCTCCAACTCGAAGATGATGTCTCCCGGCTCCACATCATCTGGACTCTGATCCGCCTCACCAGCCAGCACGATATGCTCTCCTTCTCTCGAACCTCTCGGAACATAAAGCTCCAAAATCTTCTTCTGCTTGATCGTCCGCTCTCCCTTGCACTTCTTGCACTTGTCCTTATCCGCATAGAAACTTCCACGACCAGCACACGTACTGCACGGCACCGTCGCCTGCGTCACCATGCCCGGTCCCACAGGTTGCAGCTTCGTCTGAACGCCCCGTCCCTTACACGTATCGCAAGTCTTCGCCTTGACCTTCTCATTCTTCCCACCAGACCCATCACAGTTCGTGCAAATCACACTCTTGGTGCTCGCAAACTTGGTCGTCTTGCCCTTGTACAGCTCCTCCAGCGTCACCTGATACTCTTGCATCTCATTCCTGCCCTTGCCTCTCTTTCTGCCCGCTCCGGGCATGCCACCTCCCATACCGAAGGGATCACCACCCATGCCCATTCCGCCGCCGAACATCTGCGCCAGGATATCGTCGAGGTCAGGTCCGGCGCCGGAGAAGCCGTTTGCGCCGCCTTTCTCGAAGGCGGCCATGCCATGTTGGTCGTAGAGGGAGCGTTTGTCGTCGTCGATGAGGATTTCGTAGGCTTGGGATACGAGTTTGAATTTTACGTCGGCTTCTTCGCGCTCTTCTTCGGGGACTTTGTCTGGGTGGGAGCTGAGAGCTGCCTGCGGAGCTGTGTTAGATCCGGAAGAGTGAGGTTTGAGGATGCAGATTCATGTACCTTGTGATATGCCTTCTTCACTTCAGCCTTGGTCGCCGTCCGCGAGATCTGTAGGACCTCTATGATTCTTAGTCCAACATTCCGCGTTTATCAAAAGATGGATGTATTTACCGTAGAGGTCCTGCTCTTCTACGCCGCTCATCCTTGTGTTGCTCTGCCGTCTTTTTCTTGCTCTTTGTTGGCTTTTCTGTTGTTATTTTCTTATATACAGTCGCACACGCAAAGGTAGTCGACGGCGGTTTATAGGAGCGGTGTAAGAGTCACAGAGGTTGATGTAGGAAGAGAAGTTTGTACTGAGGTAGAGAAGCTTCTTCGCCATCTCGGACCTCACTTCCGAGTGGCTGACTTCATGTGAAAGAGTTGCTCCCTGCCATCGACGACAAAAAGTCCACAACCTTGCCAATGATTCGCACAACGAGTGTCAAGGCACTACCAAAGTTGCCTGATACTTGGATATGTGCATCATGTCGTCTTCAACGAGAGCCAACCGGTAGACGACGATTTGCTGCATTCGCCAGCCACGAGATCGATTCAAGGTCAAAACAGCATCAAAGAGTTGATAGACACGTCCAATCGAAACGATACGCATCTAGCGACACGTCACAGAAGTCAACTCGAGATGGAAAGTTACCAAATGGCCCCGCCAGGACTCGATTTGCTCCTTCTCCAACCGGATATATGCATATAGGAGGCCTGCGAACAGCTCTCTTCAGCTATCTGTTGGCGAAGCGAACAAATGGACAATTCCTGCTCCGGATAGAAGATACAGACCAAGTACGATATAATTTTGAGTCTATCAATAGAACGAGCTGACTCCCGCAGAAAAGATTCGTCCAAGATGCTGAGCAACGCCTTTGCGAAGATCTTCAATGGGCTGGCTTGCAATGGGACGAAGGCCCACAAATCGATGGTCCATACGGCCCCTACAAGCAGTCTCAGCGAACTCATATCTACCATCAGTATGCTCAGGAACTGCTGGATTCCGGATCCGCGTATCGATGCTTCTGCACGCCTCAGACATCTGGTGCTGGAGGGGCGAAAGCTGCGTACGTTACCAGTGGATGCTATCAAGACTGCTCCTCACTGTCATCAGAGGAAGCACACGATAAGGCAGAGACAAAGCAAGAGCCTTTCACCGTTCGACTGAAAGTGCCAGCAGATGCACACAAGAGAGTGTATACCGACTTGATCTACGGCAAGATTCAACGTTTGAAGCGATCTCCTGGCGTCAGCCAAACAGAGGACGATTCTGGCATCGATGCCGCAGACACGATCCTTGTCAAGAGCGATGGCACGCCTACTTATCACTTCGCCAACGTCGTTGACGACCACCTCATGAAGATCACGCATGTCATACGGGGTACAGAGTGGATGGCCAGCACGCCGCTGCATTACGACCTGTACTCCGCATTCGGCTGGGAGCCTCCCACCTTCGCTCATGTCGGACTGCTCGTGGATGAGAATAAGGCAAAGCTGTCAAAACGAAGCAACACTGGTCTTGTTCTTGATGTCAGGGGCATGCGTGAGGAGCAAGGCATCTTACCTGAGGTTCTCTGCAACTTCCTCGCGCTTCTGGGCTGGAGCAATCCTGGCCGCAATGATGTCCTGGAAATGAACGAGCTCATTCGCGACTTCGATCTCAAGTTCACGAAGGGCAACACCATCGTTCGGACGGAGAAGCTGTGGTACTTGCAAAAGCAGCACGTTGCTCGGAAGTGCGAGGCTGTTCGTCAAGAGAAGTCTCTCAAACCGATCGAAAGCCTTGTCAACGTGATTCGCAAGGAAGCAGTCGCAGCCTATCCCGACTTGCAGTCCAAGTTCTCCACGCCAGAAGAGCTGGACAAATACTGCGCCAAAGTCCTCCTAGCCGACTCAAAATCCTATCAAACACCCAAGCAGTACGTCGAACGCAACCGATACTTCTTCCACTACGACCCTTCAGAGATCCAGCACAGCGACAGCTTCTCCGACGGTGCGGCAAGCATGGCATATCAGACTCTTTTCAGAAAGCTACTCGAAGAGTTTGACTTCAAGCAAGCGTATCGCGATCCTCCTGTCGCCGTGAAAGCTAGCAACGACACCGCCAGAGAGGGAGCAGAAGACAACATGCTCTCTAAAATGGAAAATCAGTCCGCGCTCATCCACGCCGCTATCAACCACAACATCTGGCGCGCCCTAGCAAACCCCATGTGGCTCATGCTGTCCGCACAGCAATACGAAGAAGCAGCGAAGACAGGTCAGATTCCACCGGCGGGCCAGGAACTCGATTATATCCCTTTCACGACCAAGCCGCTCGATCTGGAAGCGTATGCAAAGTTTCTGGGTGATAAGGCTACGAATCCAGCCTTGACGACGGCTGGTGTTGAGGAGACGGTGAAGGCGTACAAGGAGTGGAATAAGGGGATGATGAGGTTCCTGAGGGAGAAGCTGAGCTACGGATTGCCTGGTCCCGGTGTCGGGGTCTTGATGGCAGTGCTGGGATATGAGGAGTGTTGTCGGCGGCTGAATGTGACGCCACAAAAGAGTGGTGGTTGGTAGTTTGATATGCTCCTTTTTGCGGAGTTGCTAGATTGTATAATACTGTACAAAAGAACACAATTATCATCAGCATCATGCCTGCGTCTCCACCTCGCTTTCACTGATTTCAGGCATCATCAACCTCTCCCAAGCCCCAAACTTCTGCCGCGGACTAAGATCAGTCTCGTGGCCCTCCAACATATTCTCCAACGCCGTCCTCTCCACCACAACCCGTCCATCCAACAACAGATCCTTCACACTCATCTCCTCCACCGTCCTCGCACGCGCATGCCTCTCCATCCCCTCCCCCTCAAGAGCCCCAAACAAAGCCTCTCTCCTCTCCTCCGAAACAAAAAGCGTCCTCCCCCCAGCCTTCCCCATCTGATTCCACGCCAGCACATCCCTCATATACCTCTCCCAAGAATTCTCATGCACGCCCTCAATATCCACCTCACTATCCGTAACAATCAACTGCCCCATCTTCCATCGATAACTCAACGCCGTCCTCCACGCCAAATCATAAACTTTCTTCGGCAGATCTGTGCTGAAGTCTCTCGGCTTGGGTCCAAAAGCCACACCTCCGCCACGCAGCATGGGGGATTTTTTATCGCCGAGACGAGCAGAGCCTGTGCCTTTTTGGGGTCGCACTTTGCGATTTGAGCCGTGGACTTCGGAGCGCCATTTTGTGGATGCTGTCCCCTGTCGTGCGGCGTCGGCTTCGAAGATTACGGCGCGGTGGAGGAGGTCTTTTCGGAGAGGGAGCATTAGGTGGGTTGATGGGTAGTGGGCGAAGGAGACCGGTTCGAAGGAAGGAAAGTCGTAGAGGGTGCATTGGACGGTCTGGAGGAAGGGGTTTGGTGGTGGTTGGTAGGGTCCCGGTCTTGAGACTTCTTTATTTGAGGGCGTTGGTGGTGGTATGGAGACTTTGTCTTCGAGGATGGGTTCCGTCTCGGCTGAGGTGAGGTTGGCGTCGATGTAGGCCTTGGAGAGGGTGGCATTGGGGAGCGGTGCTTCGGTGGCCATCGATCGCGTGATGCATTGTCGCGTGGGATTCTCGTAGGCGCGGAAGCCGTTGAAGAGGTGTTTGGCGGGCACTGCCGCTCGTTTGGAGGCCATTGTCGTGATGTTCGATGACAGATCTGGATGTAGAGGAAGATGGAGGGAGACTCGGGAGTGAAGCTTTCGCCGCAGAAAGTTGGCTTGGCGCGCTGGACATCTCCCTTCTCACGAGATCATCGCTGCCATCTACTCTTCAACTCATTCAATCAAAATGGCGCTCGAACGGAGTGCCCGGCCATTGGCACAGTCCCTACGATGTACGCGACACGAGAGAATAGCCCTGCCCATCCGCTCCTTCACATCGACGACAGCAGCCCGCCAGGAAACAGAAGCCCAACCGCAATCGACTCGACCTCCATTGGATCCGTTCACAGCGGTGACGCCCCGATTGGAACGAAAGCTCAAGCGAGAACAAAATAAGATGCCAATCGGCTCACGAAGAAGACGTGCAGCGATGCTCACTTCTCCCAACATCCCCTTTGTCGAATTGCCCTACCAATGCTTCCAGGAAGCGCGAAAGTTCCTCCAGGAGGATCGCAATCAGAAGCTGGAAGAAATCAGGGTACAGCGCGAGAGGATCGAAAGGTTGAGTGATAAAGTAGTCGTTGAGGAGAGCGAGAAGAGAAAGAAGGACCATCGGCTGCGAAGCATGCGACAGACTCTCGAAGAGTTGAAGATTCTGGCGGATATCAACGATCCGATGATCAAGAAGAAATTTGAAGATGGCCATGGTATGTTAAATGCAGTCATATGGCGAGAATGCGGACTGACATGACATTAAGGCGACATGAGCAAACCCATTTACAGACATTTGGCGGACAAGAAGTGGAGATCTTACAAACGTGCTGTCCTCATGCAGCGTGTCGAGCAGATGAACGTCACGCCTGACGTACTGGCAAAGATCGATCCTACGGTAGAGACGACGCTTTTCTTCCCGGGTCCGACGAGGAATGAGAGGAGTCAGGCTTCTCGCATGGTCCAGCATGGTGATCTTGTGGACAGCCGTGTGTCTGAGAAAGCGCCCAATCTCAACATTCAACCATTCCAGAAAGGCGAGAAATTGTACACCATCGCAGTCATCAACCCAGACGTTCCCAACGTGGCCAGCGATGCCTTCGACCGAAGATGTCATTTCCTTGCTTGCAACATTCCCATCTCGCCGACGAATACACGGGTTCAGTTGGCCAAATTGGGCAACGAGCAGGTCGTCCAGCCATGGCTGCCTGCATACTCTCAGAAGGGCTTGCCCTACCAACGCATGAGCATATGGGTTCTTGAACAGCCGGCAGACGGAGAGCTGGCTCCAGGATCTGGCGATGCGCTACCGTCGAAGCAACTGGACGTGGAGGCTATCAAGAGCCACCAGTACTACGGCAAGAGGGAGGATTTTGACTTGCGGCGCTTTGTGCAGTACTTTAAAACGCAACCCGTCGGCGTTGATCTCTTCAGAACTATTTGGGACGAGGGTACTGCTGGCGTGATGCGCCGTGCTGGCATCACTGGTGGAGACGTCGAGTTCAAGAACAAGAGGATCGATCCTCTGCCATACAAGAGGCTCAAGGAGGAGCGGTATAGATAGTTGTACTATTACACACCTGCATATATTGTATCAAAACGTCAATACTCCAGATGCTTTTCATTTTGGCCTAGCACGTGAAGCTTCTCAAAAGGGAAAGCTCCGCATCTCTTCCCCGACCTCACGCCATGCCATTGGAACATCTCCACCTCTCCCACATCCTCAACACATTTCGACAGGATCAAGATGAACTCCCGACACACCACGCGTACAGCTCAGGCTCTCTACCACGTCTTCGTCGCCCCGGCGCTATCGAAACCTCAGCCTCAACGCCTTCTAACCTCGCCCTCAATCCGCGTTCGAAACCCAGCGCCCCAACTCCGAACGTTCTCTCAGTCCCTCTCACGCCCCGCCAAAACCCGTGCCCCCGAACAACGAAGCCAAAAATGGGACAACGAAATCACAGCCCGCCAAATCTACCTCGTCAACGCGGAAACAGGCCAAATCCGTGACCCCGAAACCGGCGAACTCCCCCGCCCACGCACGCGCTTCGACGTCCTCAACAGCATCGACCCCAAAACCCACCGTCTCGTCCAACTCACCCTCGACGAGCCCGACAACCCCCACTTCATCCCCGTCTGCAAGATCGTCTCCAAAAAAGAATCCTACGACGCCGAGAAACGCAAAGTCAAGGCCGCGAAGGAGGCGAAGAAAGTTGCTGCGAGGACGAGTGAGATGGGCATGAAGACTGTGGAGTTGAATTGGGCGATTGATAGGAATGATTTGGGGCATCGGTTGGAGAAGATGAGGGGTTTTTTGGAGGAGGGACGGAGGGTGGAGATTGTGTTGGCGAGTAAGAAGAGGGGACGGAAGGCGAGTTTGGAGGAGTGTGAGAGTGTGCTTGAGAGGATTGAGGATGTTGTGGGGAGTGTGGAGGGAGCGAGGGAGTTGGAGGGGTTTAAAGGGAAGAAGGGGGGTTTTGCGACTATGGTGCTGATGGGGAGGCCGATTAAGAGTTCTGGGACTGCGGCTACGGCGAGTAAGAGCAATTCTACGCCTGATCCTGCTCCTGCTCCTACGGCTACGAATGCAGCGCAGACGCAATGAGCGAGTCCGTGTATCTGCACCGCGAACGTGTAGCTGTTGGGGATCAACGACATTGAGGGTATCTAAGATTGTACCTATCCCACCGCCCCCGCCGACACTGCTGGACTCCTCAGTCCTCCTTCTCTTCCCCGATCCGCCGAAGAACAGCATCCTTGTACGCCTCGCGATTAGTATCCAAGGGGACGTCCTTTCCTGGGAATCCGCCATCACAAGTCCACTTTCCATCCGTTGCCTCAATCAACACCGCCACCAGCATCGCAATCATCGAAACGCCAAACGGCATGTCCACATTCTTGTGTTGCTTCGCTGGACATCTGAAAGGAGAAGCTCCAAAAGGCATGAACATGTCATCTTCCTTGAACTCCGCCGACATCTTCAACCAACGAGAGGGATCGAAGATCTTTGCAGACTCGCCCCAGATGTCCTTATCTTGGTGCATCTTTTCCACATCAGCAGCTAGTAGGGTCTCCTCGCCAGCGTCATCTTTGAACATGCGGTAGATTCGTCGAGTGGGCGGGTAGAGGCGTAGAGCTTCTTTGGAGATGATGGCGGCGGAGAAGCCATAGCTGTTCTCGTCAAGCTGCTTCCGGATTGGGTTGTTCAGAAAGTCGAAGAGGGCCCGCTTCCATTTGGGAGCAGCATCATGAGAACGCGAAGTTAGCTCGACGAAACAACGCAAGACGACACGCCACATCGTCTCATAGCCTGGAAGGATCAGGTTCAGAGGATTGTCGAGCCAGTCTGTGAACGCTTCGTTGAGAGCATTCTGAAGCTCGTGCTGGTGCTCAAAACCCCAGGCTGGCTGATCACCCGCTTTGAACTCGCCCTTCGAGCGCAGCCACTGTTGGTTTACTTCATGAGCAAGACGTCTAATGGCGTCGTCATTGTCGTCGGTCTTGGGGTCGATGTTCCACATGACCTTGCGAGTCATCTTCATGGTGACCAGTTGGATGAGGCTGAAGAGGTTCATGGATGTCTCGTTGGTCTGGAACTCTTTCTGAACGATCGCCCTCGCCGTCACGGCAAAGTCTTGCCATTTGTCTTCTTCGACATGGATCAAGGTCTCGACTTTGTTCCGGAACGTCTTGCATTCCTTCTCGTCGTCAAGGACGAAGCAATTGTTGATGCCGAAAGCGATCCGAAGGCGCTCGTTTGGCTTCGCACGAGCCTCATATTTCTCCAGCTTGTTTTTCGATGCGCAAGGCGATACCACCGCATTGATGATGGTTTTGCAGCTAGTGTGATCGGAGTACTTCGTCTTCAACGGCGACTTCCAGAAGACGGGCGAAGAGAGACTTGGCTGGAAGTATTCGAGGATAAGAAGAGCGAGCGAACTGCCGATCATGAAACCAAGAGCTGCTGGAATGATGATCGATATCGCGGCGTTGCCGAATAGGGAGTCATGGGATGCTTGAAGACGGAGCTCTTTGGCCAGCAAATCGATCGCCAAGATGAGAGAAGTTACTCTGAGGGCCTGTGATAGGTATGGTCTGGATGCTGCGTAGACGATCGATAAGGTGAAGGACCCTATGCCTGTCAGGATGGGAAGTGTGGTCGGACTGGTGGACATCTCGATCTGCATGGGCGCTGTTTTGCTCTGGACTGATATGGAGAGGCTGATGGTCGGCTGTCCGATTAATAAGTACGATTTGCAAGAAAGGGAGCAATCAGACAGGTAGCGCTACCGTCGCACTTTGAGACATGCTAGAACTGCCTATTCTTTCTTGCCTTTGAGAAGCAGCCACATGCACCAGCCTGAACATGCGAGGAGGTTGTATGGCGCCGCAAGAGGGAGCAAACTGCTGCAGAGCATCGTGTAGAGCATTCTGCTGCTGTCGGGGATGCTCGGGCGCTGAAATTGCCTGTTGCAAGAGAACGTTCTACATGTTGTATTGCGAACGAGTCTCTTCCTGCGACGATCCTCCACTTTCAACCTCCATGCAATGTAGACACGAAGACGATGTTGTCGCCATTCTGCACTTGGTACTTGTCTTCGCCTTCTAGCTCCCAGTCCGCATCATTGATGAGCACCAATACGCCAGGCCGTCTGGGTAAAGTCAGTGTACAGAGTCCTTTACGCGTTCGATCGAACTCACACTGAATCGTCTAACACGAACATGTCCTTTCTCGGGTCTTTCATGAGGTTGTCACAAAGCCATCGGATGAGGTATGCGACTGTAGCAGGCTGGTCTTTTGAATTGGTTGCCGGTATTGAAATCTTGTGCTTGCGTTGATCTGAGAAGAGCATCTCCAGGCCTCCGCTGCCGAATGGCTTAGAAAAGAGCTGAAAAGGAAAAGTGAGATTGTACCTACGTGAACTCTACCGTGAGGTCTACTGTGCCTCCCATGGTGATTGATGTGATGCCGGTTGATGTTGTAAGTTGGAGGAAGGAGGGAGGGAGGCGTGAAGTGAGGGAGTAGAAATTGTGAGGCCCGTGCGTTGTGGCTCGTGCTCTGCGCTTAGAGATTTTTGGCAACTTCGACATATGACTTCTTCGTCACAACAACCTTCCAAAGAAATGCCATTTCGAAGATGACGACCGCTTCCCTGGAATACATCGCTGCTGGCGGCAATCGACATTCCTCTGCGGCCGACTGGGCACCTTCACTGCTGGCGTTCGGAGCTGGGAACAACATTGCCTTGTGGAACCCCGAAGATGAGCGACAAAATGGCATATCGGCTCTTTTGGCTGGACATGAAGATGCTGTAAATGCCCTCAAGATCTATGAAGCTGATGGTAAACGAACCATCATTAGCGGAAGTGCAGACAAGACCATTCGCCTCTGGACAGCATCAAACGAGTCACCATCCGGCTTCAAGGAATCTCAGCGTCTGACGGAACACAGCAACTCCATAAACACCCTTGCGATCCTTCCCGAAAACGGTCTATTCGTGTCCGGATCTGCAGATGCATCTGTCAAGGTCTGGTCATTGCAAGACTCAACAGCTAAGCTCATTCAGACTATCTCATTAAAGCCGCGCTATCTTCCTCTTGCACTTGCACTCACTTCTCTTGCAAATGGCGACATCGTGCTCGCAGTCGCTGGGACCTGCAACTCCATTCAGCTCTATGTGCGAGCGAAGTCCAATGAGAATTTCGAATTGCAAGCGACATTGAGCGGTCATGAGGGCTGGATTCGTTCGCTTGACTTCACAACAGAGTCGACATCATCCGACAGCGATATCTTGTTGGCGTCGGCAAGTCAGGACAAGTACATCAGACTTTGGCGATTTCGAAGGGCTACTAGCGAACCGACTGAGGTACCGGATTCCATTGATGAACTTTCCTCCGCGGCTGGCAAGAAGTCCCTCTCCAACAAGGCCCACCAGGTTGGAAGCTCATCAGCGAAATACGCCGTCACGTTCGAAGCACTGCTCGTTGGCCACGAAGACTGGATCTACACTGCACGATGGGAGCAGAAGGGCGGTCAGAGATCACCACCTGCATTGCTCTCTGCGTCCGCCGACAATTCGTTGGCCGTTTGGCATTCTGATGCTGCATCTGGCTTGTGGATATGCCACAGCAGACTGGGTGAGATCAGCTCTCAAAAAGGATCGACCACCGCGACGGGGAGTGCTGGTGGTTTCTGGGTAGGCTTATGGCAACCGCAAGGCCATTCAGTCGTCAGTCTTGGTCGTACTGGAAGTTGGCGTCGCTGGGAGTTCGATGGAAGCAGCGACATGTGGCTCCAGCAAGTCGGCATCAGCGGACATGTGCAAGAAGTGCAAGGTATCGCTTGGTCACCTCGCGGTGACTATCTTCTCTCGACTGCCTCCGACCAAACGACTAGACTCCTCGCCCAGTGGAACAGGAATGACACCTCATCCTGGCACGAAATGGCACGACCTCAGATACATGGGTACGATCTGAATTGCATCGATGCCGTAACAGATACTCGATTCATCTCTGGCGCCGACGAGAAGCTCCTACGAGTGTTCAACAAACCGAAGGCAGTGGACAATTTGCTCTCAAAGCTGTCCGGTGCCCCGAGCACAACTTCCGCTGAGTTGCCAGACGCAGCAAACATTCCAGTACTGGGCTTGTCCAACAAGGCAATGGCAGCGGCAGATGACGAGGAGCTTGCGAATGGTCTTACTAATGGCGATGCGGATGAGAGAGAAGCCGTGGACCCAGCATCAGTCGTCCACAAGTCAACTCTCGATTTGGACCATCCACCGCACGAAGACCATCTGGCACGTCATACGCTTTGGCCAGAACATGAGAAGCTGTACGGCCATGGCTACGAAATCTCTACAGTGGCCACCAGCAACGACAAGCCGCTTGTCGCAACAGCTTGCAAAGCGAGCTCCATCGACCATGCAGTCATCCGACTCTATGAGACAAAAGAATGGCGAGAGGTGAAGCCGCCACTGGCAGCGCATAGCTTGACTGTCACAAGCTTGGCATTCTCCCCTGATGACAGGTTTCTCCTGAGTGTTGGCAGAGACAGGCAGTGGGCCGTCTTCGAGAGATCTTCAGAGGACAGCAATGCATATCATCTCTTCTCGTCAAATCCCAAAGGGCACTCAAGGATGATACTCGACTGCTGCTGGGCTCCAGCTTCTGCCGGCCATGTATTCGCAACAGCTGGCAGAGACAAGTCAGTCAAGCTTTGGAGACTCAATGGAAGCGCATTCCAAAATATTTCGACAATCACAACAAGCACTTCGGTCACTGCTGTGGCATTCAGACCAGACGTGGAAGCTTCTTCACTCATGCTTGCCTATGGCCTCGACGATGGATCGATACACATTGCAACCATTACCGCTGACACGCTTGCGGTTCACGAGAAGACTGGACTTGATGCGAGCATGACACACTGTAAGACAATCAATGCTCTTCGCTGGAGACCCAAGACTACAATCCAGGAAAGCGAGTCGAGGACGGCCGCGCAGCTTGCATCGGCCAGTGATGACTTCTCAGTCAGAATATACAACATCGTCTGAAATCACTCATGATTTCGAAACTCTACTTCGACCACGACTGAACAACTTCCATGATCTGATATCTCGATACCGGCCGGTCGCTGCCAATCACTTGAAAACGAGAAGAAGGGGCTTTGCGTCACGTACTAGGAGCTGGGGCAAGCGTGAGCAGGCCAAGGGAGGACCACCCGGAAGAATCGAGGCTTCCAATATGATCGCGCTTCAGCGCATTTGTTCTCCTATCACATCGCCACGCTCGACATTCTCATCGAAACGATTTTATCCTTCTTCGAACTGATCACGCTGACTTCCAACAACTTCTTGCCACAGACCAAGAAGGCGAGTCACTTCAAGATACCTCAGCAAGACAGAGCAGCAAGAGCGTCCACGACAGGGTCTTACTCCGCGCACTCACCATGGCCAGCGGATCTCACGTCTCGCAAGAACTTCCACGGGTGACAGTAAATGGCATCGAAGCAGCACATCCAGATGTACCACTTCCTCAAGCCCAATTCACTCCCGAAGGACAACACAATGATACCTGGTCTGGATTTCCCAACCCACCAGATGAGTACCAATTCTTCGCCAGCGGCAACCGGGAGGTAATAATCGACTATGTGGACGTGTACATCGGCGTCGTCTATCCACTGTTCCCAGTTTTCGACGCACCAACTCTGCGGACGAATGTTGCCGAAGATCTTCACCTTGTCGATCGCGGCTTTTTGATCTCCGTCATGGCAGCATGTGCTCTCGCGGCCGCAAGAATGAGGGATGGTGCGACATACAAGAAATTTGAGATGCATGGACACGCTGCAGAGGACTCCAACATGTTCCGCTTCCTCGTCCAGAAAGCGTTGCACGATGATTCTGGGACTGCGCATGGTGTTGAGTATATCCGTGCTTGCGCCTTGCTGGCCATATTAGGGCTGCAGAACGGAGACAGGACGAATATGCTCCAATACATGTGTCTATATCAGACCCTCAGCTGCATTTCCGAGTTCCACAACGAGATGACCTGGCCGAAGGACCTTGACGAGGTCGAAAAGGATTCTCGCCGGAAGCTGTTCTGGTCCATGTACAAACTGGATATCTTTGCCGCCATACACTTCAACACTGCTTGGAGATCTCGAGAAGTTGAGACCAACGTGAAATTCCCTCATGATCGTCGCAGTGGACCAGCAACGACGCGGGCGGCGAAAGACTGGATACGAGGTTGGAATTTTGAAACGTACTTGTACCGCTATCTGGAGCATTTCGTTGATCGTTCGCGGAAAAGACGAGAACAAAAGCTCAATCCCCTCACAGTTGTCGACTTCTCGCCCTTGGACGAAACTTACGAGACCAGGGTGTTGGCTCATGTCAGAGGCCTAGCTCTGCGCCTTCCTGAACATCTGAACGCGGCTCTCAAGAGCTCCCATGACCGCACTTTCTACCAAGCCGCCAACATTCAGAAAGCTATGCAGCTTTTGATAATTGCGTTCCTTGAAACAAGTCCCACGCAAAAAGTGGACCGATGGTGCACAATCGCGCAGCATGCTCTGAACGTCTTCGGCAAAATGGATATCGCCAAGCGAAGAAACATGTCAGTGCCTGTTCTGCATCATCTCGCGCAAACGGGGATTACTTTGAGGCAAGCCGCGGAGACGCAGCCACCAACATCTCCACAAGAGCACCTCAGCGTCTGCGAGACGATGTCATCTCTGATCAAAGCGATGAAAGAGATGGAGGCAACACTGCAACCCAAATGTCACTTGAGTGGGCCCTTGGTCGACTTCTTGTCCGAATATGAGAAACAGGGTCACTTGGTCTCTGGAATGTCTCGTAGTGCCTCTGATATGGCTAAGCAGAAAGGGGTCGACGAGACGATGCAATCAACACAAGCGCGTGTGGATGAACTCGAGCCTTTGCGAGGAATCGTGAAGCCATCTGGAGAAGACTGGGGACCGCAGAAGGCCGTCAGCAACCCAGTCGAGGCAGTCATGGCAACGTCGGAAATTGGCGATCTGTCGCAAGAAGACATACCAATGCCTTCCACTGGGCCATGGGTATTTTGAGAGTTCCATGGGAAATGGACCCGGCACATCATGCAAACTCCGTCACTCCCCTCAGCATACTGACGCTTGTGATGACCCAAGTCCCGCCCCTCCGCTCCCACTTCCCACAAGATACAGATTCTTTACAGAGACCACCAGGCAGGCCTACCACTCGTTTCACCGACCATGTTCTGGCTCTCCTTCCGTTCTCATGGACCTCGGCCACAGTATCGAGGACGTGGACATTGAAATCAGGATTGGCTCTCAGCGTCTGCATCCATTCCGAGAAGTGCGTGTCCAAGTCCGAGTACGCCTTGTCAGGGAAGTCTGGATCTGGATCATGGTTTGAGGCCAGACTGGGACAGATGTGTTTCTTTAAGATTGGGTTGGAGAAGTCGCGTTCGTTGTAGATGATCTTGAGGATTTCGTCAGAGAGGTTGGCGATGTACAAGGCTGTGGCGTCGATGCCGGAGACTTGAGTCGACGGCGGATCGACCAGGCTGTTGGGTGTCAAGAAAGACAGCGACTCGTGTGTGCATTTGCCCCTGCATTCCGGCGGTTCTATGGCTATTGTTCCTATAGCTTTGAAGCGTTTCGATGTTGTGTGAGGGACCGGCATTTCTCCTCCCTATCTTGATGTCCTGTTTTCTCACCAGCCTCGTCTCGATCGGGACCACCATGCACATGGGATAGACCGAGGAGTAAAGATGATACGAACAGCACGCGGGCTCTGCCCGCCGAATGCCGATGTTGATGCGGGTGCGGCGTCTTTGCGGTGTCTCTGGTACAAATCGACTGATACGGCTCCTATCGGTTGATATCTCTGACTGTACTGGCGGATATTCCTCGTCCTGGCTGCTATGACTTTACGAAAGGGAGCTGGAAACGGAGAAGAAGCGGCTGACGATGCTTGAAGGATCCACGATGTCATTCGGCGAAGTGCGGACTTGTCACCGACCTCGTTTGACTGTCGAACCAGCTATACGATGTACATCCAAGCGGTAACAATGCCCTATCGAGCATCGAATAGCCTTCAAATCGGTCACCGGCATCCCAGTACATTCTGCCACAGAGCAGGCGTTGAGGTGAGGTTGGATCACGACACTTCTACGGCGGACCATATCTCCACCCACTAGCGGCAGGAGCTAGGGCGGTACGTCCTCAATGGCTTCGCATCACCACTCCCCATTGCTCGGAGCTTATCAGGCGACTCAGAAGCACTGGACGGCCGGAGTAAGTGAAACCATCGTCCTTCTACATCACCCCGTAGGTCTGCCTTTTCTCTCTACCTCTTTCTCACAATGCTGCTCCTCCTCCGCAAACAACACCAAGATCCTATCGAGCTCTCCACCATGTCCCTCCAACCAGACTCTCGTCTCCTCTCCCTCCCCGCCGAACTACGCAACTCGATTTGGGAAGAGGTCCTCATTCAGAACAATGAGGAGAGCTCGCGCTTCTGCGCCAACGTACTCCGCACCTGCAAGCAAGTTCACACGGAAACGCTTCCCATCCTCTACGGCGAGAACACCTTTCTGGCGCACCATTCCCTCTTGACATCCCTCCCCTCGTTCCTCCTCTCCACGCGACCCAACCGCGCTACCCTCCCACCAGTCACACACCCACGACTCCTACCGTACATCCGCAAGTTCTATATCCACGTGCGTCTCGATACGGACCCTCGCTTCTCAGCGAACCAAGCTACAGAAGCTTTCACGGGAGTAGATGAATTAGAGCTGGAGGTCTTTCAGGCGATGTACGGGAGTTGCGATTTCTCTGTGCTGAAGTTGTTTGAGGAGGTGAGGGGTGTGGGAAAGGTTGTTGTTTGGGGAAGTGTCGGGGATGGGAAGTATGCGGAGTGGTTGGCGAGGTGTATGATGAGTCCGGTGGGCATGGAGATTCCGAAGTATGAGGAGAGGTATGTGGGTGGGGATAAGGGATGGGATGCGTGGACGAATGGGAATCGTTAGGGATAGGGATGAGTTTAAGAGGTCGCCACGAATGGATCGATCTCTCAAGACGCTGGTACTACACTGGTATTATGAAGGTCTCTATCGAAGGACAGGTCACCTAGGGAGACTATCCATCCTGCCAGACTTCTCATCCCACTCAGCGACAACCTCAACACCGACTTCAGGCTTGTGCATTCGCAAACACCACAAGAACCAATCCTCCAACGGAAGCAAGTTCAACAAGAACCTCTCCGCATTCCAAGCAACACCGCAAACGATCGCGCCAGCTACAGCATCCAGGATGAAATGGTTCGCCGTGGCGATGATGGCTAGCAAGATCGTGGCTGGGTATCCAAATCCGAGAACAATGCACATCAATCTCCGTGCGCTCAAGGACCTAAAGCGTCCTACTCTGAAGCTGCGACTTTGTTCCTGGGTAGAAGCGAGAGGGATCGAGGCGATTGTGAGGCCAATGAGAAGACTGTAGCCGAAGTGAAGACTCGGCATCGCAGCGTACTGGTTGCAGAACTGCAAAGACCGTCAGTCAAGCCTAGAAATCCGGCGTCGAATCCATGAACATACCTTATTCTGCGTCCAGACACTACTCTCCCCCTCAGCCCCATGCACCGTATCCACAAACTTATACGACTTAGCTTCCACCGCATCAGGTCCATCATAATTCGGATCGCTCAGCAACCGCGGAGGCATGCAAGGCCACAACGTAAAGACAACAAAAGCGATCAAATTACACATCGCCATCGTCCTCCTTCGAGCCTGATACAAAGCCGCCCCAGCCGGGCTTCTCTCAATCTCATGGCGTTGCGGAGACTTGTTGGCTGTGATGGTGAGGTAGTATAGCCAGATCAAGAACAAGACCGTGCCGGGGATGTGGATGAAGGAGTAGATCCTGTTGATCCAGTGCATTGTGGTTGGGTATTGGAGGAAGTATTGCTGAATCTTGGGTTCCCAGAAGATGGATAGTTGTTTCTCTAGGTGGATGAGCTGCAGGGCATGTTTTCGTGCTGTGTGGACTGTTCCTTGGACGAGGGTGACTGCTGTGAAGGCTCGTCCGAGTTGGTAGACCCAGTAGATCAGAGCCCAGTACCAGACTTCGACTAGGAAGGGAAAGTTCTTCAACAGTCGACTGAGCAGTCGATTCGAGAACTGCGCTGTATTCGGAGACCTGACATCTGCCTGCCAGCCCATCAATCCTACTCTTCGTCTCCTCCATCCTGGCTCTTCTGCTTGTCCCAGGAAGTTTGATGTTGATACGCGACTTCGTGGACTCAGCAGTCCATCCTCGCTGGTCGGACTAGGAGGACCGGATTCTCTGCTGTTGTCGTTCCGTTTGTGGCTTGCCCAGATGGGACTGTTCAACTCCTCCTTCTTGCCACGATTGATGAGCGTGCCGCCGACGAGGAGAGATATCACCACCAAGGGCTCGAGGAATGCGCCGACGCCCATACTCGTTCGTTGGATGATCGCCTCGTCCAGAGATGATGTATGCTCTGTTGTATCCAATGTCCAAGAATAACCGCTCAAGAACCACAACCAAAGTGTTTATCTCCAAGGCAGAAAGAGATCAGATAGCAAAGAGTAAGAAACGAACCTCGCTCACCTCACATCAAGGAACCCGGCACTCGATGGATGAGCACGCGACACCAGCGCCCTACTTACCAACCACCAACCGCATCGGTCAGACATTAGCACAGCGGCCGGCCGAAAAGTCCGAATGAGAGAAGGTGAAGACGCGAGCAGATGCAGAAGTCGGACCAGTCAGAAGGTGAGGTCTGGCTGTCGAGAGACGTCCTTCCGCGGCGTGCCGCAAACCAGTGGAAAGCTTGATGATGTGACGATGATTAAGTGGTATAGCAGGAAGAGCTCCACTGTTGCTTTTGGGCTTGGAGGATCGGGTTATGTCCGAGGAGGAAGAAGAGGTTGGCAAATGCCCCCTTCTTGCGGTTTCCGAATCGTGTTCTTCAGTATCGCGTTGTTCAACACATACCCATGGCCATCAAATGGACAGTACAATACCCCGCCATCGCTGTTCTCGGTGTCGCGTGCCACCTTTTCGTCAAGCGTGAAGTCAGCTTGCGGCAGCTGCAGAAGTGATGCGGTGCCAGGATGTGTGCCGTAGCGCGAGAGCGGCGCTGATAAGCCTCCGGGCTTCCGTGGGCGATCAACTCTGTTCTCGATGAGCGAGTGCTTGTTGGTGAGGTTGGATATGGGTTCGTGGTATTCCACCAAGTCTTATCTCAGATGGTTCGTGATTCGCCTGTACCAAGGTAGAGGTGACGATCGCGGCGAAGTCGGTGAGTGAAGGTCAAAGATGACACGAGACAGAAAGAAAAGGGGTTGACTTTTGACAGAGCAAAGAGTTGCAGTCTTTTTCCATACGGCGAGAGCTCATATCGGCGCCAATCTGCATGTCTCGACTCCGTTGCCGGAACGGAGCTATTCTTCAAGTAAATCCAAAGCGATCGATATCGAGAGGCATATATCGCGTGCTGTAGCTCTCTTTCGAAAAGACTACATTCTCAAAGCCAGGTAACGGAAACACCAGCAATTGAGTCCCACCCCATACACTCCCACGGCCAGTTTCGCGGCCGCTTGATTATGAATATTTCCCAGATGATGTTTTTGATTCCTCGCAACCACACACGCAACACGCTTCGCGCCTTTGGGGGTATCCTCTTAAAAGGGGCCGTCTCCATCCGTCCTTATATCCAAGTCCCAAAGGTTCCCGCTCGAGATGAGTTTTAGTTCCTCCATCTTTCTGATTCGTCGTCAGATCAGATTCAAACAAATGATGATGACCTTTCCGAGTGCTCCAGCTCCCCTTGCCCAAACGCTCGCACTGCGGCGAATTGTATAACGCCGCGAAAACACTAAGATTACGAGATTCATAATCCGATCCCCGCCAGTAAAACAGATCAACTCCAAACATACAACAAATAAGCCATCCACACGAAAAGTATTGGGTATATTACGAAGGGTAGGTGTTCGAACGCCGATGCGCAAAAGACTAGTGGCCAGTGTTGGCCTTTCGTTAGGCGCCGTTCAAGTCGTCGATAAGTGGTAGTAATCGGAGCGTTTCGGGCAGTGACAAGTCTACTGCTGGTGTCCAAGGGTGTTCGGGTCGACAAAGAACATCTGTTGGCCCTGCATGTCGAACTGATTCGCCGGGCTTGGGTGGAAGAGCTGGTCGTCCGGAAGGTTGTGCATCTGACCTGGGCTGGAGTACATCTTCGAATCCTGGTAGAGCATACCATTGTCCGGGCTGTTGAACATGGCAGCTTGATCTTGCGATGGAGTCGAGAAAGCCACGCCACTGTCCTGGTGAGTCTGAGCTTGGTGAGAGGGCGAGTTGTAGTTCGTTCCGTCCTGCGATGGGCTTTGAAAGTTCATCTGCGGTGCTCCTTGCATGTTCATGTTTCCATCTGGTCCGCTAGCCGGTGGCGACTGGAAGTTGAACATGCCATCAGGCATTGGCGAGTGAAAGGCATCTTCAGAGATGGGGCTTCGGAACGGCAGGGCGATCTGCTTGTTGAAAGACTCAGACAAGTAGATACCCTCATCGCTGATCTGCGAGCTTTCGCCAGGAGTACCGAAGATGTCAGCACTCTGGCTGCGGCCAACGCCATTGAGTGGCGGCGAGTGGTCGGCAATGACAGGGTCGCCATGGCTGGCAATGGACAGCGGTGTGTTGCTCGTGCCAATCATGGAAGCTGGATCAACAGCAAGGAAGCCATTGTTGCTGAAGTTGAACTGTGCTTGTTGCATGCCTTCGCCGGATGGACCAGAAGTGAAGAAGCCAGGAGTGCCGTATTCGCTTGGCGAGTTGGCGGTGGTTGCGGACAAGGAGCCATTGAATTGCAGGCCCATGTTGAAGCCAGACGACGTGTCGATGCTCAAGTGAGGGCCCATTGGACCCTGGGCCAGACCGTTGGCGTGCTGGTGCTGTGGCATGGGGGCGAAAATGTTTGGATCCTGCATTGGCTGCTGTGGCGGCTGTCCCTCGTGTTGGATCAAGAATGATGGCATTGGGCCGTTTCTGAGCATGTTGAAGTCAACAGCAACAGGTACAGATCGACTGCGTTGGCGCTTGTGTCCACGTGGTCCAGGAGGTCCCATCATTCCAGCCGTTGCGTCCTGAGGAGGATACAAGCTCATTCCGTTGTGCGGGTGCATCATGTGATTGGGCTGACTCGCTGGACGATGTCCAATAGGAGAGACGGGTGCGGAGACGGCGAACTGGCTGGGGTCGAACACATTGTGTCGGTTCTGGTATGCCTCGAGAGACACAAGCTTCGCAAGCTGTCCACTCAGAACTTTGGAGGGTCCTCCAAGTTGGTGGACAAAGACTTGGCTGGCTTGCTGGTCCTCGGTGAAATCGCCGCACTCGTAGAAACCGCCGCTTCCAGAGCTGTCCATGTAGAACTTCGGTGGTCTGGTCAACTCAATCAGGAGTCCTCCAGAGCGTTGCGAGGCGCCCTCGGCAGGGGCAAGGACGTCGCCCTGCTCCAATGTGATGTTCTTAATCCATGCGAAAGGATACTCGATCTTGTAGCCAGCCGAGTCGTTGTTGATGTAGTAGGTCACACAAGCCTTGTCGGGAGAGTAGAAGATGACCAGATCCATGGTGCTTTGGCCCACTCTGCGCCAAGTGCCGATGGAGAGCGAGCGGCAGTGAAAATGTTGGATGACGACTTTTCCAGAAGATGTGTCGGTGTTCAGACAGAGAGTACCGCCTCCATAAGGACCGAATCCAGGGCCAGCGCGACCCAGCATGGTTGCAGGAAGACCCTTTCCAGGGCCATATGCCTGCATTGCCAAATACTGCCTCATCGATTCTGGAATGCTGTCACAGTCTTCACCACTCTCGATACTTCGCTTGGCGATGTTCTTTATCTTCGCACGCCTGTTAAAACGTTAGCATACCACTGGTACATTTCCATTTTCCAAACTTCTATACCTATTCTGGAACCAGATTTGTACGGATCGCTCAGTCATATTGATCTCTTGCGCTATCCGCTCTCTCACGAGCGCGGTTGGCGTGGGGTTCTTGTTGAACTCAACCTCAAGAGTCATGAGCTGATCTTGGGTGGCCCTCTGTCGCTTCTGGTTCTTCTGCTGCTGCGTCAGAGTGCTCTTTCGCGGCGGCCGGCGGGCATTGTTCGAGCTGGCGTTGGAGGGCGTTGCAGAGGGTTGCGGTGGAGCCATCTTGGGCTTGGAGTCCACCTGCCCCGTTGATTGGGGCTGCTGAGGGGGTTGCATAACGTCGGCCATATTGGCGGTCCAGAGCCGGCCGGTTGATGATACAGTAGGAAATCGTTCGTTGAGTCGTGGCGCAGCCTGGTCGGTGTCGTGAACCGAGACGTGAAGGACCTCGCCGGGTAGTTGGCGAACCGGGGGAGGCCTGAATTGGTAAGAGATGGTACAAGCTGTGATATACACAGGCTCCGACGGCCAGGCGGACGGAGAATCGAAGGCCACTGGCTCGATGCGGGCGGTGGTCGGCGTGATGTCGCTGGTGAGGCGAATTATCCGGACGGCTGCTGCGCGCGAGAAGGCGAATAAAGAAAGTCGGGGGGTGCCCAAAGAGCGACTCGGCGCCGGAAAGAGTGAACGGCGGCCGGATAGGCTGTTCGTGAAAGAAGCTGGATCAAAGGAGAGGCGCGAGACGCAGCATCAGAAGGAGTGATGATGCTGGCCGCTGGGGGAGGGCTGCCGCGGCGCTGGCGGTCAGTCGCTGTAGAGGGCGGGGCGGCGAGGAATTAGATGAAGATAGGTAGTAGGTGGTGGTGGTGTCGGAGTAGTGATGAGATAGTAGGAGTAGTGGGGAGCGAGGACGGGTGAAGCAATCTCAATCTCAGGCAGGCTCGCCGGCGCTGCGCACTGCTGCTGGACTGGACGACGGTGACGAGACGACGGACTCAGAGCGAGGAGAGGAGAGGCTACTCAGACGCTCCTGCTGCGCGGTGGCCCTCGCGCTCTTGCCTACCCTCAAGCGCACCCCCTTGACATAGCGCGCCCGCTAGCACGCTGAATCGGGACGCCCACCTGGCTCGTGCGCCTCCCGCACAACATTCACCCACCGCGCGCGACCAGGCGCTCCCTGTCCCTTCGTGGCCGTGCCTGCCTCCGATTGGCCTGTATGCCCGCTGCATCCTGGCCCATGGCCTCGCCTACCACCGCTGCGTGCGCTGCTAACGACAATCCCGTCCTGCTGACAAGCCGGGGCCAGCGACGCTGCCTCTCTCCTGAAACGAGCATACGCCCGCCATCCTGCCCGCACGGAGAGCGGCGGATGAGCGCAGCAACCACTGCCAGGAGAGTCGTGAGCAGCATGTCCGCGGCAACACAGCCTGCTCAATGCTCGCCGCCGCCGCCGGCCTGCCCTCCGTCCGCGGCTGCGCAGCGCCTGGCCATCGATTGTAAAAAGCCAGAGCGTGTCCAGACAGACGCTCCAGCGCCAGCAGCGGTCTGGCTGTCGCCAACATCGACCAACAGCGTCAGAGCCCCAAACGGGCAACCCAACGCCCGCTCAGGGTTCCTCCTATTCGTTAAAGGCTAACTGGGTCCTGACCGTGCAACAACGCAACGCTGCCGTGCACCATGGCCCGTCTGTCCCGACTACTTTTTTGCCCGTCTAGCAACACGCGCTACATCACCCGATCGTAAGGATAGCGCCCAGGGCACCAGGACCCGCGCCCCCAGCATCAGGCCCCTCGTTGCTGAAGTCCGTCCTCCGTTCGACCACCGCAGCACGCCGTGTCCGCCGCTGCCTTTTCGTGAGACAAGCGTCCCTCTGGATGCTCCAACGGCTTTCCCTCTCCCTTCTGCAGACCAGACCAAAGGAGCAAACCCAGGGACCAAGAGCGAGCAAGACGCGTGAAGCAACAGCTCCCTCCCTTTCCTCTCGCTAGCGCGTCTGCACCCTCCACCACCACATCATCAGCCTCACAAGCGAGAAAACGCGTCAGAGAGAACAGAGTCTCGCCGAGCGGTGTACAAACAAGCGCCCGCTTATCCAGCGATGTGCCGTTCAACGCCGTGTTGCGCATCTTTCGCGTGCCATAGGCCAGCTTCACCACTCCCGGATCGACAAGCTGTGCTCTGTGCGTCTCTTGTCGCGCATCCTTAGCGCCAGGTACAGCCGTCTTTCGCCTGAACTTTGTGTAAGCCTCGCTGCGCCGCACCGCGCGAACACACGACCGTCACGTGAACTATAGGGAGCTTGCAGGGCAGGGGTGAGCTGCACGACATCCTCGACGTTGGCTGCTATTTTCAAACAGCTTCATCTTTCACTCCCTATAAGGGCCGTTACCAGATGCAACAGTTCGACGACTTGCTAACTGACGACGCTTTGCATCATCGTGGTGGATCAAACACACGTGTGTTTTGCACATCATCAATAATCGTCGTTGATGTGAGACATGGATGTTTCAATCCACTGCACCCAAGACAGCCTCAAAAGCCGCCACACGCTCGCGCACGACTCGCCCTGACCGGGGTCCTCTGTATAAAACTCAAAAGCCGTTGCATATTGTACTCTTGTACATGACTGGGAAATAGCCCTTATACTTCGCACTGTCTGTCATATCGATGAGGTGATCCGTACAGCCCTAAGAAACCATGTCGTACAGATGCCTCTCGCCGTCGCCTCCCGACTCTCTCAACACAAAGTATCCGCCATGCCGGGATCCCACCAAAACAAAAATCGTTGCGCCTCACGTTTGGGAAAGCATGGAAAGCATCCCCTTCGATCATGTCAAATGTCAACATGCTGTCTCCTGACTCTGCTGCTTCACCACAGTGTGGCGTCGCGATCAAACCTCTCAATCTCTTTCTCTGCGTCCTCGACGTCCTTCTTCGCCTTCATCCTCATGTAGAAGATCGGGCAGTCCCTGCTCGAGCAAATCACCTCGTTGTGCATACTGCCCTGGCAGCGCTGGCACTGCGTCCAGAGACGTGCAAACCGCACCTCCAGCTCCGATACTTTGCTCAAAGATCGCTGGTACAGCTCGCCGAATCTGGGTCTGCACTCCTCTCCCACCGCACCGCCGGTCTCTTCCTTCGAGACCAGCGGCTTCTTGCAACCCAGGCACGTCTCCGTCTTCTTTGCAAACTTCATCAAGCCACCCATCGTGGGAGCCGCCACGGAAATGGCACGTGTATGCTCGCCCGTCAACAGGGATCCAGCTTTCTTCTCGCCCAAAATAGGTTCAAAGATACGGCCCAGTGGCTTTGCGAGCTGGTTGTCGAGGTAGTACTTGGTATCGATAGGAAGGTTGTTCTCCAGGACGAAGATGGGATCTTCTGACTTCTCGTACCCCTTGGACCCGGCTGCACCCTTCACCATCACGTATGCGACACGGTCACCGAGAGCCGGCGCAGATCCGGCATCCCTCTTCTTCATGCGCGCCGCCAGTTCGGTGTGTGCCTGCTTCGACGCGTAATCGTCTTTGGTTAAAGCCTTGGTGATCACGAGGTTGGACATGTCGATTCTATTCTGGAGCAGCTCTGAGATGGTTTCCTTGACATAGCTATGACAATTTTAGCAGCAGTTCGGCAAGAGTTAGGCATCAACATTAGGAGATGGCAAGACTTACTCCTGAGCTCCCTGCACATCTTGGTCGATGAGCAGCATCTTCAAGCTTGTCTCGATGACAGTCTGTACTAGGCGGCAGTTGTCACGGCGCACGGTCTCGATACCCTTGGTGTCCATCTTGTCCCACTTCTCGGTCTTGGTCCAGTATAACCCGGCGTAGCGCTTCTTGTTGATGAGAAGATATGGATAGTACACTTTTTCGAACTCCAGTTTGATCGGCTTGATGAACTTGCTCGAGACGTAGTCGGCGGCTTCCTGGCCCAGCTCCATGGCCTTTGCCAAATCGTTTGGCCCGAACTTCACCATCACGGAGTCAGTATCACCGTAGATGACCTGTGCATCATGGCTGTATCCGTTGGCGACCGTGTAGCGATTCTCGACTTCTTCTTTGGTCTTCTCAATCATTTGACGACCGTAGGAAGTGGTACTGGATGCAATGGCCAAGCAAGGCAGCTTGCCCACTGTGGCACCCGTCAGACCGTAGACGGAGTTGGCACTAATCTTCAAGGCCAATTGACGACCGTTCAGGACGGCCTTCTTGAATGGATCAGTCTCAACTGCGAGGTCCTTCTTGGCCCTCTTTCTTGCTCCCAGCAGCTCCTCGAGAATCTGGGAGAGCAACCCCTTTCGAACTTTGGTGGTGCAGAAGAGGTCTCCATTGGGCGTTACAATGTAGTCTTCGTCCTTCTTCAGCTGAAGTTTCTCAATTGCGTTCCTGTTCAACAATGTCGTGTAGCAGAGATTGTGAGCCTGCATGATACTGGGATACAGAGATGCGAAATCCAGAGTCGCGACAGGCACGTCGTAGTATCCTCTGGTTGGCTCAATGACCGTTGCACCTTCGTACTGTTCGTCGGAGCTCTCTGACTTTAGATCGGGAACAACAAGTTGTTGTTCGAGAGCCTTTCGGAACAGCTGACTGATGAACTTGATCTGCTGACCTTTGGAAAGCAAGAAGTTGAACGGAACGCCCGTGACTCTTGCCATTTCCGTGTAGTTGACCAGACACATGAGCTTGTCCATCAGTCTCTGCGGAAGATAGGCGTCTTTCAAGCAGTACACCGCCAAACGACGTCGAGACTCCGGCGTACCGTTGTACAGTTCTGTGATCATGGTGTGATGGACGTCTTCCTTCTGCTCATTCAAGAAATGTGCTGACACAGAGTTGAGAGTATAACTTCGGAGATGATAGTCTCTCTGGATGAGCTGAAGCAGATCAAGCTGCAGTCTGCCACTGATGTTGGTCGCCTTGGTGTCGCGGTTGCCCATTTGCTTGCTGGAGAAGTTCGTGTCCTTGGCAACAGACTTGACATTCTTCAGTCGCGACCAGAACGGGAATCGGCCGACTTTTAGGTGTGCCGCTCGATCCAATAGGTAGGGAAAGTCGAAGTTGGAGATGTTGTATCCGATGATCACATCAGGATCGACTTCGTCCAGGAAATCTCTCCATGCCATCAACATCTTCTCTTCTTTGTCGAATTCGAAGATCTGAGTGTTCACGATGAGACTGCACGTGTCCATGCAAAACACGTTTCGCACGAATGGCTTCTCCTCTCCGTATCTCGTCACGACGTTGGCAATCTGAATGACTGGATCGATGTTCGCTTCCGGAAAGACACCTTTGCGACCAGCACATTCAATGTCGAAGCTCAGGACTCGCAGGGGCGCAATCTTCTGCCATTCTCCATCGGTGGGATGCGCGATGAGATCCCGATAGTGGCAGTACGCTTCAATCTGACAGGTCGATTGTCGGTCTCGCTCCGGTATCATATGGTATTTCCCCGAGTTGATCGAAGCCCAGGACATGCCCGACAGCTTGGTGTCGATCATGAAGCGGAGAACGTACTGGATGTTGTCGAAAGTCAAAATTCCGCCATCGGCAACTTTCCACATGCCCTTGTAGTTGGCATTGCCATCTTTGATTGTGGTCCGAAGTCGATTGATGTACTTTGGATCTGTGACTGTGATCTTCAAATATGGGCTCTTCTGATTGCCCTGGAAGCCGTAGAGGTTCTCCCGAAGTACCATCTGCACTGAGTGAATCGCTGCGGAATGTTGGGCCATCGCTGTCTCCAGGAAGATTTTGAACGGTTCACAGTCATTCTTCGTGAATGATATGGGCGCCGCGACATAAAGATAGTGCAAGAAGTCCGTGACATGGAGCAGGACGGAATGTCCAGCTTCAGTGACGCCAAACAGCTTCACAGTAGCCTTGCCACCATGCAAAGTGCCTTCTTCAGCATCGATAGCCTGGAAGCACACGTCATCCGTCTTCTCGTTGAAGTCGTCCAGACTGGGTCGTGCCCATTGCTGGTCCTTCTCCGAGTTCTTGTCCTTCAGGGCATCGATATCCTGAGTGAGCTTCTCCAAGACCTCCTCTTCAAACTGGCTCTTTGGCTGACTAGACCCCAAGAGACTGCCATTGGGGCCTCGCTTTGCTGGAGTCTTGAATGCCGGCTTCGAGTCCTCCACCTTCCTCTTCTTCTGCGGCGATGCTTGCTGGTTGCGGCGGGAGGCGGTGGTGTCCTGCAAGACTCGCTTGCTCGGCACCTTGGCCGGCGACTGTGCAATGACGCCCGGCATTTTGGTGGTGTTTAATCAAATTGTCATGAGGGCGGTGTTGTGTGAAAGAAGCAGCCGCGACTGATGACGCGCGCCAAAGAGCAAGCGTGTGTCGTTCGCGCTGCGCATGGGCCACCGCTTAATTGCCCGAGCTGCATGTGAGACGGTGGGGGCGATCTTCCTGCGGCGACACCTTCGACCTTCATCGACCTGCCAGTACCGACTCTCAATCCTCTACCTTCACCTCAGGCAGATTCGCCGCGAGTGATTGATCATTCCGCGACTCTGAGACGTGACATCATCGCGACCTTGTAGCTGTTGAGCTCTGCCGCGCAAACAAACCTCCAAACACCACAGCTGCCTGGTCCTCCATCTTCAGGCATCGAGTGTCGGCGGCCAAGGCCAAGTATGATAACTGCTGCTCATTAGAGTCCTTTCTTACACACACATCCTCTAATCCCCGACCATGGACTCGCAAAGCGCTTGGGGTAAGTCAGGGCAGAGATCCGAAAGCTACCATGTCTTCATACTGACAGCTCCATTAGAGCTTGACAGCGCCGTCAAACTCGTCGACTCGACCCGCGATGCCCTCTACAACTACAATCAAGACGAGCAGAAGAAAATCGCAGATCAGAAGCCATGGCGAACGGATCCGCATCACTTCAAATACGTCCGCATCTCGGCAGTGGCACTGGTGAAGATGGTCATGCACGCTCGCTCGGGAGGAGATATCGAAGTCATGGGCCTCATGTTGGGCTATGTGGAACACGAGACGTTCATCGTCACTGATGCGATGCGGTTACCAGTCGAAGGAACCGAGACGAGAGTCAACGCGCAAGACGAGGCAAACGAGTACATGATCAACTTCTTGTCGAAGTCGCGTGAGTCGGGCCAGCTCGAGAACGCCGTTGGCTGGTATCACAGTCACCCAGGCTACGGTTGCTGGCTGTCCGGCATCGACGTGACTACTCAGCACACTCAGCAGTCCTTCTCCGATCCGTTCCTTGCCGTTGTCATCGACCCACACCGTACCATCAGCGCCGGCAAAGTCGAGATAGGCGCTTTCCGGACGTACCCAGAAGGCTACAAGCCAGACGGCCAAGAATCAGCCGCGGAGGGCATGAGCGCAGTTCCCATGGCGAAGGCCCAGGATTTTGGGGCACACGCCAACCGATACTACTCCCTCGAGGTCTCGCATTTCAAGTCCACTCTCGACAGCAAGCTCCTCGAAGCTCTCTGGAACAAGTACTGGGTCCAGACGCTCTCCTCGTCCCCACTCGATACGAATCACGACTATGTCACTCGGCAGATTGAGGACCTGGCGGCGAAGACGAAGCTGGTTCAGGAGAACGCCAAGCAGCGCAACATACCTCTCGGACCTCAGCGCAGACCTAAGGGAGGCGATGAGCAGATGGCGAAGGTAGTGAAGGCAGCTGAGAAGATTGCGAGCGAGGAGAAGTCTGGTTTGATGGCAGCTATGGTGAAGGAGCGGGTGTTCGCAAACGGTGCGCCACAGGTCGAAGCTGCTGCTGGAGAGCTGGAAGCCAACGGCGCCGACACGCAGATGTCAGATGCCAAAGAGGGCTCATGACTGATACTGCCACAACACGCATCAGCATAAATGATGTGCAACATGTGGTGCTTCTCGCCGCGGATGCATAGCTCGAGAGTCTTCACCCACGCATCCGGCTAACGCAAAAGAGTGGCGCTCAGTGAAGCTTGACGCACGAGCGCCTGTGCGTCATTTGCCGTCGAGCGAGACACGAGACATCCATGCACTTCACCTTCTACGAGACGGAGGGGACTGCAGCTTCGAAAGTGCGTAGATTGGGCTGTGGCATTACAGAGGAATGACTGTACTCGTTTGAGGAGCTTCTTCGCATCCTCCGTAGCAATAGGTAGCTGTAGACAGCCAATGATTGATCCATTTGATCGAACGGCACTAATGTCCCGTTCCCACTACTCGTCGCCGCTGCATCCGGACCTTTGGGGCGGCATCATTCTGCATAATAACTCACCACCACCGCTGCGATAGTAGCCGCTCACTCCTTCGCGGTGCTATCTGCCCTCAGCCCATTGCGCTCACGCGGCCAAGAGCCCGTTCTTTCATCATCGCCACTCCATTCTCCAGCCCCGACTCGAACCACGCTACCAGAACCGGCACCCGAATTCCAATCTGCTTCTTTGAGCTCTGAGAACACCACCAACCGCCCTGGTCACACACGATTTCGAACGAGCATGACACGGCGAACGACAGTACGAGTCCCTACCAGTCTTCTGCGCCGGCGCGCATAATTCTGATGGCGCATGCGCCATGCCTATACCCACCGTTTCCTTCCTGCTGGGCGTCGTGGTCGTCGGCTACCTCTTCACCTTTGTGATCTTCGCCATCTTGCGCATCGTCACCGGCGTCTCCATCCAACGAGTGGGTTACACGGGTTTCCGCCGAATCGCTTTCTCCCCGCGCCATGGCATCAAGGTCAACATCCGCGGCGTTGGCCTGTCCGTCCACCGGCCGACCTTTGCGCTTCCTACGTGGTGTAGCTTGGTGATAACAGAGCTGGTGGTGACGGTGGATCTGACAGCTTTGGATGAAGGCAGGAGGGCAAAACATGGAGGGTTTGAGAATGCCAATGGAGATACGAAAGATGAGGGACAACCTCGCCCAAAGACACCTGGCGACCAGCAAGACGCGGACGGACATGGGAAGTTGTGGCGGAAGCTCACGGAGGTCAAGGAGAAGATCAAGAGACTCCACAGGCAGATCAGCTGGCTTCGGTTGATCGACCTGATAGCGACTGCAATTACAATCGACATCGTGGGCGTAGGGTCGATGAGGTTGGAGCGTATCACCCTTTCAGTGGACACTAGGAGACAGACAGTGGATCGCAGCAGACTGTTTCAGCATCACAAGCACAGGCCCGAGATGCAATGCCCTGCCGAGTGGAAATCGATCGTGCGAAGTGTCCTTTTCACGCCTGAAGGGAGGGAATCGACCGAAGTCCTCGATTACTGTACGGTCAACATCCATGGAATGCTGCACCGGGAACGTGAGGGTCTGCGTGATGCCTCCATTGCTTGGAAATTGGGCCGATTGAACGTGCCTTACGATGATCTCGAATACGCAAAGCAATGCGCAGACCTGCTCCGTGGAAAATATGCTCATCCTAAAGCCGACACTGCCCCAGTTGATGTGTCTTTCGCAGATGTTGCACATGAGCTTGAGAAACCAGGTAGTGCGGATGAAAGTCTTGTCCGCACGGTCTCTGATTCGAGAGCTTTCATAGCCTCTATCCTGCGCGGAATTCAGGAGGTTCAGTTCGCCATCGGCTTCGTTGGTCTGTCAAGGAAGCTTGATGTCAAGGGGCACGCAGGCAAGGACGTCTACTTCAACTTTGCCATGAAGGAGCTTGGTCTGGATCTCTTACGACTGGATCCCAAGAGCCCGGCACATAGAATGTACTTTTCTACGAAGGACGTCGCGCATCAAGCGCTCTTGACCGGAATCGCCATCTCTGCGGGTATCGATGATGGTCATGAGCACCCAGAACGGATGCTGTATGTGCCTATGGTGACGGCAACGGTTAAGACAACCCTTCCGTCTCGAACAATCCACTACGCGAGAGCTGATGATCCAGACGACCGGAATACGAACATTCTGTATGCAAATCTTGTATGCACTTCTCCTTCTGTGGATCTGGATCCGAAGCATCTTCCTTTAGTTCGAGAGATGCTGAAGCAACGCTCTGGAAGTGGCCGCCGGCGAAAGGCTTCCGCTCATCATCAACTCATTTCTCAACTTCTGCCAAAAGCTCATGTCAAAATCTCAATCCAGGAGCCAGTGCTACGAATCTCGTTACCGCCCATGGACAAGAACGCCGCCAGCGACGACTTTGACTTGCTCATCTCCTCGGTATCTTCCGTTGCCCTTGAATGTGAATCCTCGCATGCGACCGACGGCCAGACACATTACAGCTTGAACTCATATTATCGACATTCGCGACATCGCCTATACTACCAAACAGCTTCAGGAGACCGTCATGATCTTCTGCACAGCGACTTTGTCGAAGTCCACGTCGATGTCAACGCTCTGCCTGACATTGCTGTGATAGCTAATGGCCGAGCACAGACATTTACGGTCTTCCTGGTCCGCCCCGACATCTGCGAGGGCGTGCGGCAGATTGTCAAGCAATTCCGTCGGAATGTGCTCGCGCGACCTGACGGCACCAGCAAGAAGCAAGCCAGTTTCCTCAGGAAGATGCCAGCGTGGCTGCAGCAACTGCGGCTTGAGGGCTCTGATTTTGGTCTTGAGCTGGCTGGCGTGGATGACCAGGTCTCGAAGGATACCCGAGGGTTCGGCCTGCAACTACAGAGTTGGACCACTGAATACAAGGCGCAGCGCGAGGAAATTCACCACCAAGACGTGTTTGGACGCCGCAGATCCATCACCAAGTCCCCAGCAAAGGAGAAGAATGCAAAGCCTGCCGAGCAAACCTCGCCAAAGAAGCGATACCAGAGTTTCGCAGATGGTCGTCGCCTTACGTTCCACCTACAGAACCTAGAGGGTCTCATTGTTGATTCTATTGAGGACTCCGAGCCCGAATCCTTCATGTCCTTGCCACGATTCGAGATTGCTTTCACTACTTCGACCGACGCCCATGGGCCTATCTTCCACATCAACTCTTTTGCTAGGAGCATCTCGCTTCAGTATTCATTGTACAATCACTTCGCGATTGGAGTGGCTGCAATGGTGATCAAGAAGACCTTCCTGGAGCATGAGAAGGAGGAGCCGAACCCGTCTTTGCACAGGACTTCGAGCATGGGTCTATCAGCTTCTGATCCAACTCTAGATGAGATTGCAAGCCGGGAAATTACAGCCATCGACTTCAAGACGAATCTTTTGCAGATCAAGGGCAAGATGCCTGCAGATCCGCCCATGATGATTCATGTTTTCCGACTTGAATGCGGTCGTCATCGGTGGTCAACGCCTTTCGTGCGCACGCAGCTCGCTCGAATGTACGCACGAGCACCAGCTACGAAGTCTGCATGGAGTCGAATCATCACGATCAAGACCCTCCGTCTTGATCTGCGAGACTTACGGCGGAAGGCTGGCAAGCACAGTGTGCATGAGAAGTCGATTGACGTGGTGACCGAGGCCATCAGAATCTCGGTTCCTCACTCTCTCGTGGTACACACCATCTTTGACAACATTACCAACATTGTCAAGACCACGAAGCAGCTGCAGCATCACTTCTTGACTGGCACCAACGAATACATTCTCACTAAGGAACCCGAGGGTCCTAAGCATGTACCTCGCATTACCTTGAGGAGTCAGATATTCATCTTTGACATCGAAGACAGCCACTTCGAATGGAAGCTAGGTGCGATCTACAGAGCTGGTCTGATGGAGCAGAAGCAGAGACTCGCGCGTGAGGAAGCCTTCAAGGTAAAGGAGAAAAGACTTGCCCGCGAGGCAAAGAAAGGCAGTTCAAGGTTGCGTGCTCAGTCTGCACAGCTGGATCGTTCAAGATCTCGTACAAGGCCGACGCGCAGCAGTGGTCGCCGCAGCCACTCTGCTCAGAGGCGGGAGAGGTCAAGCCCTCCAGAGACACACCAACGACATTCGCGTCACAGGATGCGGTACGACACTGAAGGTAAATGTGGGCTGGGTGAAGGTTCTGCTGTGACCGTTGAACAGGCGCGAGAGAGACTTAACCATCTCAATGCCCAGTCATGGAAGAACAGGATCGATCGCACCAAACACCTGCAAGGCCAGGCAATTCGCGAGATAAGACGCCTATTTGGTATGCTCGACGATGTGGACGCAGATGTTGAACAGAACGAGCCAATCTTGGCTTGGAGTCGGCGACCAGGACTCATGGTCATTGCCCTTATGGATCTGAACATCACCGTCGATAAGCCTTCCTTTCCCGTCGAGGAGTATCCCAATTTTCTCCACAACGTGGGCAAGGGGATGCCGAAGGACATGAAGTACGGACTGTTGTTGCCAATGAATCTCCACATCACTATGGGAGAGGCGCGCTTCCAGCTTCGTGACTATCCTCTGCCGCTGCTGCACATTCCGGCTTTGGGCAACGGTCAATCTCCACGGCTGCCAGCTGTTTCTTTCCGGACAGACTTCGTGATTGCAGAAGAGTTCAGAGACGTGGAGTCGCAAAGGAGTGTCGAGGTCGAGGTTGTGCCGCCTGACAAGATGGCAGATGGATCCGGAAAAGGGTTCGCAATCGATGTACGGCGCACAATCTCGGCGGTGAAGACGTACTCGGACATCAAGATGGAGATTAACACCAACAACCCTACGAAGTTTACATGGTCGACTTCATACCAGCCTGCGATACAAGATACCATGCAAGTGCTGGAAAGCTTCACCAAGCCCCCAGTGGATCCCTCTGATCGCGTGGGCTTCTGGGACAAGATCCGGCTTGCCTTCCATTCTCGCGTCAATGTTTCCTGGAAAGGAGATGGCGACGTGCATCTGGTACTGAAAGGCTCTCGCGATCCGTACGTCGTCACTGGAATTGGCGCTGGTCTAGTCATGGTGTGGCGAAACGATGTCAATTGGAACATTGCTCAAGACAAAGATCCACGAAAGTTCATGACAGTGGACAGTGGCGAGTACATATTGGCTGTGCCAGATTTCAACAGCTATGCCCGTCGATCACAGCAGGCGGAACAGCACGATGATGCCAGTACGTCTACAAGCTCAAGCCATTCTGGACGGGACGCTGTCTTCAAGAAAGTGGTCATGAAGCTTTCTGGCAAGGTCACTTGGCTTGCTGGACTGATGTTCGAGCGAGACTTGCCGAATGGAAAGCGAACTTTCGACTTCAAACCACACTACGATGTGGTCTTAAAACATCCAGACTTTGCGAAGGGCCCGGAAGGTCAAGAATATGATGCATACCGGGGCTTCAGAAGTCATCACATCCACATGTCAATTGCCGTATCTGCGCCGCACGACAGAGACTGGTCAGTGTCCAACCTGAAGCCGTCAAACAACTACAACTCGGTGCATCTCACGCCACGATTCTTCTCCCACTTCTTCAACTGGTGGTCCATGTTCTCTGGCGTGATGTCTTTGCCTATCAGGCAAGGACCACTCTGGGGCGTGACCGAGAAGAAGAGCAAGAAGTTCGGTCGGCATATGGCCACGATCAAGTACAATCTGCTTCTGTCGCCTTTGTACATCAGCCATGTCTACAAGCACAAAGACGCGGAAGACTATGCTGCGCAATCGGTGACTGCAACGGGCCTGAAGATGCGACTGGACAGCTTCATGCTCGATCTACATCAGCGTAGGGAGCATTTCGACTTGAAGGGTCGCGAAGGCGCTCGTGCGAAGCAGACGAGTGGGATGCGGATCAATCAGGCTCAGCTCGACTTCATTTCCGCTGATCTGCGTGCCTTGTCTGCCAACATTGAAGGTACCAGTGCCGAGGATATCGAGAAAGCCAATGATGATACTCTTGCATCGCTCCAAGGCCAGACGCCCTTGGTCGACATGTCCAAGTTCGAAATACCTGATAATGACTTCAGCTGGATTGATATGGACGACTTTGTGGAGCTTGATTGGACACTGCCTGCCGAAGCTGACCCAGAAACAAAGATCCTACCGCTAGGTTTTGCACCTAGATTCACCTATTTCCGTCAAACCGACCACAACGGTACCATCGCCGGCGATCCATCAAGGACTAGTCCGTTTGGAGACGAACCCACACATTACTGCGTCATGTCAGCCAAGAATGATCCAAGACGAGTGCAGGCAGAGCTCATTGAAAGGCGCCTCGCGCTCATCAAGGAGAAACAGGCACAGAATGTCCGGGCGGTGGGAGAGGCAGAGCTCAAGGTTGTCAGAGACACCTCAGGAGACAAGGCTCATCGACAGCATCTTGACGAGAAGCTGGCTACGCTACGATCCCATTCTGAACATTTGCAACAGAAGCACGAGTTGCTTGAGAAGATCTTGCATGACTTGCAAAGGCGTCTCGAAGAGGATGACCCATCTGCAGTGCCCGAGCTGGAGACCAGCGAGGAGTTCTTCGAGGCCCACGAGAATGTTCGACGACAAGACGGAGATCACATTCACCTGGATGCTGCACCGCTGGCAGACTACACGAGTGATTTCAACAACCGCTTTATTGTGCACAATGCTCAAATCAAGTGGAACAACTCGTTGCGAAACATCATTCTAAGGTATATCCATCAGAACGGTCAACGGCGTGGCTTCGTCTACTACATGTCTCGGCGAGCCGTCAAATTCATCCTTGAGATCCTCGAGGAGAGGGAGAAGGCTGCCAAAACCTCCACGCCTACTCGTCAGAAATCGAATACGACAACCTATAGCGCCATGTCGCCGGACGTGGACGATGAGGCAACAGTGCAGGATCGCATTGATCAACTCCTCCGCGATGGCCGCAGCTTCGTTGATGCGGATGAGCCTGTTGCAGAAAGATGGGATACGGGCAAGAGCGCCGAAGGCCCAAGCGACGAGATCTCTGTCGAGTTCACACCGCTGAACACCTACCACTTCCGTCTGATCGCTCCTCAAGTGCAACTTCAAAGCGAAAAGAACGCGAGGTCTGCCGTATTGGTCACAGCAAAGGGCATGCAACTCAAGGTTGTGCAAATCATGGAGAAGGACAAGGTCGACGACGATGTCAGCGGTCTCGTCCAACGCCGCTTCAATGCTGCCGCTGACAGTCTGCAAATGTTCGTCACCAGCTCTAAGAGCTTCTCCACGGAGTACTTGCACTTCTACTCTGCCAATCGCTACGGTGTCAAGGCGGGAACGTACTGGCCACCATGGGTGCCCATGGAGATCATGTTCGAGTACCAGACCAATCCTTATGGGTTCAATCGTGTCGTCCATCGGACATCAGCGAGTCTCCGTTACGATAAGTACAATACACTTCGCCTCAAGTACAACGACGATGTCACTGGAGGAGACCCAAAGACTGCAGAGAGTGCCGAGGAAGCTGAGACCCGGATGGATCACGTCTGGCTCGAGTTTCCACACTTCAGAGCCATCTGCGACTCCTCTCAGTATTTCGCACTGTACATCATCGTCATGGACCTGTTGCTTTACAATGAGCCACTTGAAAAGACGCGTAGTGAGCGTCTTGAGAAGATCATGTTGGCGTCTGACTTCAGCGACTTGTCTGGTGCGCCGGAGATGGTTCAGATGCTCCAGGAACGAATTCGACAGCTTGAGGAGATCAAGGTGCACTTCCAGGTGAACGAGAAGTACCTGGACCGACAGGGATGGAAGGACCGCATTCAAGTTGATCAGGATCTGGCCAGCTGCGAGGACGAATTGTTTTTCATGATGAAGGCCATTACCACATCGCAGCAACACGCAGAGAACCCTCGAGGGCAAGATGATTCAGCCGGCATGCTGCATTTGAACATGACGTCCAAGGAGATTGCCTGGCATCTCATCCGAGACAAGGGCGAGTCGCTCATGGAAATGCAGCTCAAGAATGCGTCGTTTGACCGCACGGACAACTACGACGGATCGAACTACAACAGCATTGAGATTGACCGGATCAATGGTTACAACTTGCTCAACGATGCTCTATATCCTGAGATCATTGCGCCGTTCACTGACGAAACTAGAGGTGGTCGAAAGCTTGGGAACACCAAGATGCTGCGCGTGCACTGGCTCATGCTCGAAGCTATTGCTGGAATTCCTGTTGTCGACTATTTCGAGATTGACCTCGTCCCATTGAGGCTGCAGGTCGAACGTGACGTAGCCAAGAAGCTCTTCGAGTACATCTTCCCGGGGGTCGGCGGCAATGCATTCGATGGTGGCGGCTTCTCGCCGTTCATGGTCAAGAACATGCTACCGACTCAAGAAGAGGAAGACGAGGATGATCAGCAAGACTCTCAGTCAGTCGTCGAAACTGGTAGTCAGGACGGAGACCTTAATCACATCGATAGCAACGGGCCAGGATCTCTTGAGCATAGACTCAAGCCGACACTGCACCTGGGCAAGCAAAAGAAGAAGAGCGAGCAGAGAGGCCTGGGCATCTCGAACGCGAACCACTCTGGACTGCATGGGTTCACGATCTTCCAGCACTCGAACAAGTCTCAGCAAAGCACCAGCAATCGGGCATTGGCATCTCGACAAGCATTGTCGCAGACTAACTTGACGCCTATGTCGCGATCACCGAGCGAACGCTCACTCAACACCATGCGCAGCAGGGATGGTAGCAATGGCGACCTTGACCAAAGGCTCATGGCTCATCGATCAAACAGTCATGACAAGAAAAAGAAGAAGGACAAAGACAAGGATAAGGAAGGTCCTTCCGACGATCTGACGCAAATGATGAACAGAGCCTCAAACTACATGACTTTGGCATATGTCAAGATCCCAAGTATGGTGCTCTGCTTGTCCTACAAAGGCCAAGGCAAGCGCAATCTGGAAGACGTGCACGATCTCGTTTTCAGGATGCCAACACTGGAGTACCGCAACAAGACATGGTCAAACCTTGACCTCGCTCTGCAGCTCAAGAAGGACGTCATTCGCGCCTTGATCAGCCATGCAGGCGCCATCGTCGGCAACAAGTTCAGTCACCACAAGCCGAGCCGCCAACAGCAGTCTCGGTTACGGGAGCTGGCGAACAAGAGTACCTTCATGAGCCCGAACCCAAGCGATGTTGGACTTCTACCCGGCCCAGCCGACTGGCAGGTCAAGACTACCAACAGCTCCGAGACAAGCAGCTTGCTGGATTCTGGCGAGCCTTCTGGCCGGCCTTCTAGTGCCAGGCCGCCTAGCAGTAGCCTTGGTAGGACCATCAGCTATTCGACCTCGCCATCGGACTCAATGCCAGAGATTAGAATCTCCGAGGAGGGAGAGTATCCCATGGCTGGCAACGGTCACCTTGGCTCCTCCAGCGAGCAGCCCACGCCGCAGTCGACTCCCCGGCCACTCCCTCGTGCACTGGCACCCGCCGATAATGAGCACTCACGCACACGAGCGACTTCAATCACAAGACATCTGTCTGGCTTCGGCGAGCGCTTGAGACAACGCCAGTCCTCCACCCAAGCCTCCATGAACGGTAGTCAAGCCGGCGAGGCGTCAGCCGAAGACACAGAAGACACGAAGCGGAAGAGCAAGCTCCTTCTCGGGCCCCAAAAGCTCCTTGGTCGTTTGAGAGATTAAAACCACCAAATTTCTTTTTTGTTTGTTTGTCTGTTTTGTTGCATAGCACGGGGAAGGGGAGAGGAATACCTTGGGAGGCATGACAGGCTTCTTCTCGTGATACCCTTTCGGAGTTTCGTTTAACAGTACTGGGAAAAGGGAGAGCAAGGCAAAAGGGTGTAAAGGACTTCTACTTCGATTGTCCTACGGGGCTCATTGTTTGATTTCGAAATCGGGTCTTGCTGCTGTACGATTGTACGGCCGAAACGGCATGGGAAGGAGTGTTTCTCTTTGAAGGTATTATTACTTTTAGCTTCGAGTGTGTATATAGCGAGGTCTTCCTGAGGATTACATTCGTCCTTCGATTGATTGTTCGCTGCCCACTTTCACAGTCGTTGACGTAGGAACGTTGGAGGAGTCCAAAGTCTTGGCATTCATCCATTGATATTCATCATCTTTGGCCTTGAATATTTCAACAAACAGAGATGCTCTTGACTTTCTGATCGATTTGTATGAAAGTTAAGTTGCTTGGCTTCGTCGTAGTGTACATATCTTTTGATCAAAGTCGGTGTTCACGTCCCAATTTCGTTCACAACTTGGACCCCAATTTTAACATATCATGGCACCACGACTTCAACTTACGTTTGATCCTGCCCATAATTTGCATGTGTGTTCTCTTTGGTCTTTTCTACGTCGTCAAAGCAGCCGGACTTGTCCATCTCGCGCCAAGACCCTCAATTTCGCTATCATATTTAGATTTGATTTTCTCGACCACCAATCAAGTGGCTAGTTTGAAACACAGCTTCCACAGCTTGCAACGCACACGGTTGTATAGTGTAGCGGTCAGCACATCGTGAGTCCCGCAGCCTTTCACAGCCATATGAGCTGGTATCACAAGAACAAAAATTCTAACATCGGTATCAGGGATTCTGAATTCTCAATTCGCTTTCCGGTAACCCCGGTTCGATTCCGGGTACGACCTCATACTTTTTGCATCGTTTGCGGTATTTTTGGCGTGGACTCGAGCACTGGGAGAGAAGTTATGGCCAGATATGGTGGGTTGAGGCTATTGTCATTGGGGGGGTGAATACTTCACTTTTTGGGCTTGGCATTGAATCTGTGGCTACGTAGGTGTGAAGAGAAGACGACTGTGCTCTTTTCGTAGGCGTTGGAAGGCTGTAAAAGTGCGAGAAGATGTAATTTTGGTTGGATCGTTAACGTGACTTTGGAAGCTGGTAGGGACTATCGTTAGAAGAGGGTGAGGGCTTCACTTTTGGGGCTGGGATTACGTTTGTGGCTACATAGGTCTCAGAAGAAGACGACTGTGCCCTTTTGCTAAGCATAGGACCATGGTTCGAAGAGTAATATGTATGTTTTGCACAATCGTTGATGTGACCATGAATGGGTCGTCTGGCTCTCCAAGCACATGGATTGCAACGATCGTATGGTGGACCTTTTGACCTCTTTTGCAACTGTTCAAAGAGTGCTCCACATGTGGGTGGTTACTGATGAGACAGAAAGTGGACGAGAGAACCGTCACATCCATGATGCATGTAGCTCTCCAACAAAGGACATATTGTACTATCCATCTTATTGTTGACCACCCACGACAACGAACGGAGTCGACAGAATGCTCAGGCGAGAACTACATAGTATAGATACAATCCGAGAGACATTCACATCTTCAGCGAGCCCATTCCACGACACATAGATCACAATACTTCAGTCTTTCGAAAGAATCTCCCAACCCAACAAATGCCAAATTTCCCCCTTGAACCACTCACCCACCTCCTGCTCCTTCACCTTCGGCATTGGAATGGTTGCAGTGCCCAGTAGAGGCATCTTCAAACAGTCCATGAACGGATCATTCTCATCGATGCCCTCAATTCCAAAGATAGCATTTACGAGCGTTCTTTGCAGACAGTCCTTCGCTGAGATGGCGAGGGCTCCTTTCATCGAACCCCTATTGTTTGCTTGCTTTGGCTTTCCAGTCCGAGTGCTCATGGTGGACCCAAGATAGGTCGGAGCAATGGCCATGATCGTGTTCAACAGGTGGATGAGGTATGGCGCTTCGATTTTGATCTGCTTGTGCGTTTGCTCCTTCTCCTGCGTTGGTGACGTCGCATCGTCGTCTTCGATTACGTCGCCGCCCTTACTTTGCAGGATTTCTGCCTCCAAAGAGGATGCTCGGGCATGTCCAAAGACCGTCGGAAATAGGCGTTTACCGAGTCGGTGAATCACGCAGTAAGCAATACCCTCGAACAACGCTTTGTTGCTATCGACCTTTGGGTCAAGCATGTTGATGATGCTCTTCAAGAACGCCGCGAGTATGGCGAGCGCAGGAGACTCCTGGATCGTGGTCGACTTGGCTTTCGATTTGCCTTTGCTGGCCGATGCCTTTTTGCCTTTCGATTTGAGAGTCTCGTTCTCTGCCTTCTCAACTTCGGCCGATGCAATCCATTCGAACTCGGAAAGAATCTCCTTGAACATCAGGACGATAGCGTGCACAGCCTTGCCTTGGATCACGCTGCCTTCGGGAACGTTGGAGAGCCTGTTGAAGCCGACAAAGATTGAAGCCACCGCCCGTCCGGCAACAGTCAACGTGCTTGTCAGATTACCCCCGCTTGAGGTCTCTGTTGCAAGGCAATGCTCGATGTCTTGCTTGACGATATCAGTAATCGAGGAAGCTGCTTTGACAACGTGATATGCGAGCTTGGTCGTGTCGGTCTTGCCAATGACTTTGACGGTAGCGTGAATCTCGAAGACGCTGCGCAGGAGGTCATTGCCTGAAGACGTCAGTCTCTGTCAGAAGTCAAAACAACCTCAAGTCTTACCACTTTGACCAGCTGCGCCAACATCCTCTTCAACCGCGATGTCCAACGGAGCGAACCTGGTCGGCGAAGCAGCACGCTTGACCCTTTTCGGTGAACGTGGCACTGCGATCGTGTCCTCGTCTTGCTTTTTCCGCTTCTTGGATGCGGTCGCCGGTCTGACATTATCGAGCTTGCCCTTCAAAGATTCGATCTCCCGGCGCAAGTTCACAGACTGATCTTCGGCCTCCTTGAGTGCGTGTCTTGTTCGTTCGTATTGAGAGCGCCAGTATGCGGATCTATCGAGATGCTGGTGCTTGGAACTGATGGCGTCTTGCTGCCTGCCTTTCGCAATATGCTGCTGGAGAAAGCCGATGTACTCTGGCCTGGTCAGCGGGGTCCTCCCGAACCAGTGTATATACAAGTACCTCTGACGGAGAGCCCGTAGGGCTTCGACTTTACTAAGGCGGCTGCAAGAGCAATGTGTTCGCGAGTCGGTCGAATGGAGGTGGACTGGGCGGCTCTGGTGTCTTCTTGTGGTTGCGGCATGGCTTGGGCTTCGGGAGACGCAGAACAGTGCGCTATTAAGGCGGAAAAGCAGAATGAGGAGCGCAATGACTTGAGGACGTCGGAATGAGAGGCATGTTGTTTTCGAAAAGGAAGAAAGCTGACGAAGAAGGAGCAAAACGCTGGGTTGTCCCGAACTGCGACGAGAGATGGAAGGAGAGATGCAGTCGCACCTACCTCAACATGACCTCTTCTTCACTTCATTCTCACCGAAACCTCAACACTTGAAGACATCATTGTCCCATGCCCGGTGATCTCGCGCAATGCCACTCTCCTCATCGGTCGCTGCTCTTGCTGTTCTGCCTCAATCATCATGGGCTACATGCAAGCATCGTGGTCCTCGTCAGGAAACATCGCCTCGCACCTCCGATGGCTTTGATCGCTGGTGATGGAGCGATGGGAAAATTTGAGAACCTTGCCAATGCCACACCCGAGTATCGCGAAGACGGCTCCGAGGCTGATGAAGTTCGTGAGGATGACGATGCTGTGCGACACCAGCTTCTCCATCGCACCAGCACCTTCTGCTTCAGCCCTCAACGGATATCTCAGCTCTTCCGGAAACACCAAGAAACACTGAGCCCTGCGATTGTTCAGCTCTGGATAAGGCCGCCCTGAATTGTGGACCTCGGATTACACATCAGACTTTGAAGAGGGCCTGAAACTAGCTTCAAGCGGGAAGGTGGTGGTCGCTAGGAAACAAAGAACCGACGTCAGTTTGATTTGTGGCCGACGTCTTGCTTAATCATGGTCCGTGGAGGCTATTGTTTGTCAGTCTGCGAATTGAGGCTGCGGATGATGGCCAAGATTGCTCGTGAGAACGGCTGAGGGTCCGATGATGACTTTCCAAGGATATTGATCACGAAAGTGGCCATGTCTGGGACGAAATATTTAAGAGCGAGCTAGGCCCTGTTGTCATGATAACAAGAAATCAGCAGCGCCATCAACAGCAACACACTCCAGACTCACTTGACAATACTCAAGAAGACTCCAACCCAATGGCTCCAAGCACGACCTTCGAATTCCCCTCCTTCACCAACACAATTCACCGCAGCGTCTACCCAGCCATCGACCCAACAAACAAATCCAACTCCGCCTCCGGTAAAGTCGTAATCGTGACAGGCGGCGGCCTCGGTGTAGGCAAAAACATCGCCAAAGCCTACGTGACCGCCGGCGCAAAAGCAGTAGCAATCCTAGGCCGACGAGAAAACGTCCTCCTCGAAGCAAAGAAAGAACTCGAGGCCGCGGGCTCCTCCCAAATCCTCACCTTCAAAACCGACATCGTCGACGAAGTAGCCCTCGACAAAGCGTTCTCGTCCACAGCCCAACAAGCCGGTCTCATCGACGTCGTGGTCGGAAATGCAGGCTACCTCAACGCCCCTGGTCCAGCATTGACGGCGGATATTGATGACTACTTCAAGGCTTTCGAGGTCAATATCAAAGGCACGTTACTCACCTTCCGCGCGTTCATGAAGTACAAGAACGACAAGAATCCGGTCTTCATCTCCCTCAACACCGGCGCTGCGCACGAAGTCTTTCCCACGTACTCCGCCTACAGCGCCTCGAAGATGGGCCAAGGAAACGTCGTCACGCACCTGGCGGCCGAGAACCCAGATGTCCGCGTCGTGTCGATGCATCCTGGAGTGTTGGAGACGGAGATGAACGACAAGTCAGGGATGACGATTTCGCACGACGATATGAGTCTGCCGAGTGGATTCGCGGTTTGGTTGGCCAGTCCGGCGGCCAGCTGGACGAGTGGAAAGTTCTTGTGGGCGCATTGGGATGTGGATGAGTTGGAGAAGTTGAGGCCGGGGATCGAGGAGCAGCAATTGCTGAGGTTGGGATTGAAGGGTTTCCCGAGGGTGGAGAAGCCAGAGGTGATTGTATGAGCAGGGTATGGTCATTAGGAGTAATGTAGTCGTCAATTCGTCAGCGTTGGCTCGTCAAGAGTACAAGATACCTACGATCTGCTGTAGCTCCCTCGTCTGGATTCCCACTTTCAAGACCTTCTGCTACTTCAAGGACTGCCAGGTGCATATCTTCCCTGCTTCGAGTGCCTTGCCGCATCGATATTGTCCCTAAACAGCTTCCAGAGCTGCTTGACCTCGCCCTCCGCTTTCATCGCATCAACGATCTTATTGGCGTACTTGCTCCGCTTCTTTGTGTTCCACCTATCTCTCTTGACCAACTGCTCGGCCGTGCAGTAACCACGTTGTTCCAAATAGGATTCAACGAAGCCGTTGAGGTGATGCTTCCAGTGGAGGAGCCCATGCGCGGTCTCGGCGTTCGACTTGCAGAACTTGCCGACGTACCAAATGGTGCGGACTGGTGGTATCTCGCGGCCGCCAGCGTCCCAGTCCGGCTCGTCGTCCTTATCGTTGCCTTGCTCGTCGTCTTCGTCGTCACTGGAAGAGCTGTCACTGCCTTCATCCTCATCCTCGTTGGCGACAGGCTCGAGAGTTTCGTTGTGATATGGCTTGCCCTGAAATTGAATCTGCCAGGTGGCTGGATGTCCAGATCTGTTACATGCATCGCAATGGTCCCTCAGCCAGTGCTCCGCAGAATTTCGATCGATGGTGTCGTAGGCGATCTCAGGCCGCGCTCGCAACGCCAGAGTGAAATCTGCCTTCCAGGCAGCAGATGTGAACTTGGAGTCGGCCAGGCCGCTAACCTCATCGTTCAGCTTTCTGAACGTCAACTCATAGATGTCATCGTTCATGCGGAAAGCTGGATTGATCTTCTTCTGCACCATCCACTCCACGGCATATTCAAAGAGCTCCTTTGCCTTCATGGAGGCATATCGGGTGAATTGTAAGGGCACACCCTCCGGTACACCTAATGGGCCTTCTTCGTCTTCCTCCTCTACGAAGCCATCGTCATCGTCGTCCTTCGTGAACATCTGTCGGGCCCTGGCGACCTCAGGAACCATATCATCGTCATCATCGTACAGTTCATCTTGCTCTTCCTGCTCAGCCTGCTCTTCATATTGCTCGTCTTCGTCCACTTGCGGCATCTGGCTTGATCTCATCCGCTTCAACTTCTCCAAAGCCTGCTGTCTCGCATTCTTCTGCGTGGATTGACTCCCACGAGGTTTGTTTGCAGGCTCGTCGTCTTCGCTGCTCGGTCTCAAGAAGTCGAGATCGTCCGCCAAGTCATCTTGCTCTTGCTGCGTCATTTTCCTCGGACGCTTAAGCCGACGTCTTGATGGTGTCTTCGGAAGGTCGTCTTCGTCATCTCCCTCCTCATCATCGCTCTCAGTGGCTTGCCGTGCCCGCTTTCTCGATCGTTGTCCTACTATAATCACATCGTCGTCGCTCTCTGGCGCGGCCGGTGGTGAATCGTTGATGAAGCTGTCGTTGGATGGTCGTCGACGCTTGCGAGGCTTCTTTCCGGCGGTCGTTGGCATGTCGTCATCATCGTCGTCGCTTATCTGTTGTACTTGCGGGACACGTCGGGGTGCAACGGCGACCTCGTCTTCATCATCATCTTCTTCGATAACAACTTCATCAACCTCCTTCTCCTTCTCCTTGCCTTTGCCTTTCCGCGACTTCTTCGACTTCTTCATAAGCTTGCGCGGTGATGGCAATACGTCAGAGGCATTCGACTCGTCGCTGGACGTGTCATAGGCATAGCCGTGTGCCTGAGAGCTGAACATGCCTGGCTTTGACGAGCGGGTGCGCACTGAAGAGGAAGGTAGTCTCACGGGAGAGTCGAATGAATTTGGATCTCTTGAGCTGCTGAAGTCAAGCTTTTGCTGCCTGGAGCGCTTCTTTGCTTGTGACTTTGCTTTGTTGCGCTGAGACGGTCGTATTGGCTGATCATCGCTATCGATCTCTTCTACATCGGCGGGGATTGGGAGCGAAGCAGCAGGGGTCGGCATAGTGGATGGTTCGTCGGAGGGGAGTATTTCCAAGTCGCTGTCATCGTCGCGTACTTTGCGATATTTGGATGAGCGCGGCGTACCCTCCAGCGTCACGGCTGCGGCGCGATCTCGAATTTGTTTGTGATAGTCTTTGGAAGCTGGTGAGGAGCTCGGTAGTGGCGTGAAGGACAGGCGAGCCTGCTTCTTGCGGGCGGCCTTGGACGAAGGCATGATATCCAAGAATGATCAAGGGTGTAGGAGCATGGTCAGCGCAAGAAGCAAGAGGCAGAAGACAAAAGCGCAGGTGTTTGTAGATCGCTTCACTCACTTCACTCTCAGTCGCGAAGAGGGCGCCCTCGCACGTGCACTGCCGGGCAAGTCGGCCAACTCCGGCTCAGCCATTCACTTGCCCCACCTAAGTCCCCTCCTTGTTGTGTTGACTCTTACACTCCCCACCCCTCAGCATTCACATTAATGCTCACATGTCTCGGCGCAGCAACGAAACATCCGTGTGTCTGGCCACCTATGCGCTTCGCGAGAGCGCTCCATTCGCTTCCACGCAACATGGCCTCTGACCGGGCGACGGCGGATGACTTGGAGGAGCATGTCTCAGGAACAGCTGCTCCGGGCGAGCAGCCCATCGAGCAGTTTCCGCCATCGGAGAAGCCCAATGCCTGTACGAGAATATTTCTTTACTGTTCTGTCAGAGTCTGATAATGATAAAAAGTCACAGAAATCATGAAGCCCAAGAAGAAATCAGTCCCGCCCTCGACTGATGGCCCCACCAAACAAACATTGTTCTCCCGCCGTGACGGACTCGCCGCATACACTGTCGATCCAGCCTCTTTTCCCAGTACCCGCGTCATATACTTCAACGACAAGTTCACGGTGATCAACGACCTGTTCCCGAAGTCGCTGATCCATGTCCTCATTCTCCCTCGAGATCCATCGAAGAACGTACTACGACCGCAGGAGGCTTTTGACGATCCAGATTTCCTCGAGGACTGTAGACAAGAGTTGAAGAAGGTACACGAGATGGTTGCATCGGAGCTCAGGCGCAAGCTGGGCAAGTTCTCGAAGAAGGAGCAAGAGAGAATACAGGCCATGGAGGCGGATGATATCCCAGGTCAGTATCTCCAACGTATGCGGGAATGCGCAATGGAGCACCTCACGCAGCCTTGCAAGAGCTTGAGATTTGCTAGCTGTGCAGTGTTTAGATGATCAGTTGGGATGGCTTCTAACACGATGCATAGACGAACTTCCACCAGGCCGCGACTGGTCTAAAGATGTCATGTCCGGCATCCACGCCAACCCGTCCATGAACCATCTGCACATCCATGTGCTCACCCGCGATATGGTCAGTGAACCTATGAAGAAGACGAACCATTACCTTTCATTCAACACGGACTTCTTCGTCGGATTGGACCAGTTCCCTCTACCGGAATACGATCATCGTCGCAACTACAAGCACTTTCCGGCGGACATGCATTGCTGGAGATGCGGGAAGAACTTTGGGAACAAGATCTCCAAGCTCAAAGAGCATCTGGCAGAGGAGTTCGAAGAGTCGAAGACGGAGTGAGAGGAGATTCAGAGGTACGCGATACACGATACATTCACGATACATGATCGCCAGCATTGGCCGGAAACCGGAGCATCAGACGTCTTGGCAGGTCCCAATGACCAGGAAAGCAATCACCTGAGATGGGACGAGCGCGCACAAAGCTAGGATTTCCCGTAGACTGTGGGTGCTTCTACGGTCACACAAATCACGGAAAGCTACTGATACGCTGCATTCAGAGATACTTGGAGCAATCGAGCGGTTAGCATGAAAACCTTTTGCCGCAGCGATCACGCAGTGATGGGCGGTAGGTTGGAGCATAGGCGCCCTGGGGCGTAGGATTGCAAGCGGCCTCTTCACTGAGTCACTGCGAGGCGCCTACTGCGCGGGCGAGTCGCGCCTGGGGGTGCGTCTGCGTTTGCGCTGTAGAATCAGTCTCATAGCAGCGGATAGTATAAATTGCTATACTGATCCCTGGGTGTGCTTGATTCGAGGTAGCGATACATCAGACTGACATCACGCGACCCGAGCTTTTGGCTGACAGACACACTGATGAAGCCGTGATATAGCACGTGAGCCGAGATAGCTCGATTGCCAGGCGACGGCCACCTCCATTCGCATCTCGATACCGCGCAGAGACAGCGCCTGGCCGCCACTGCCATCCGGTTGAACACGTCTTCCGTCGCACAAGGCCTCCGCTGGCGCCAAGCCAAGAGCCCAATTTGTGACCTGTCGCTGGGACTTGCATATGCGGTGAACTGGCCCGTTTTCACCGCACACAGCTCATCGCGGGCACGCCTGTCTCTTGCGCGCAGTCCATCGCGCTGTTGAGGGCTAGGTTTCTGGTTGACGGAAGGCTAGGTGCAGCGGAAGACGAGCTACTCAGGCGAAGAACGCTGTTCCCCGTTTGTCGCTTCTCAAAAAGAGTCCGTGCAGCCTGCCGCGCCGTCGACTAGCGCATCTTTGCATTAAAGACAACCGCAACAGCAAGTCGCCATCCGCTCGAAAGACATTACTCCCTCCGCAACCCACTCGCAGCGTAGTGAATCAGCCTGATTCACAGCTCAGAACGCGACAGTCGCGTCACCCACACTGGAATCAAAATCACCACCCGCCGCCCGCTCGACTTTTTTTCTTCAAGCATCCCCGGCCATAAAAAAATTATTGACTTCACCCTCACTGCTGCCACCACCACCGACCTTCATCAACCTCACTGCACCTCTGCATCCAGACCAGACAACATGCCGACGCCAGACTGGCTCAGCGATTCGATGCCGGACTTTGATGCCCCACCTGGCTTCAACTTGCCCAGAACCGCCGGCCTCGACGCTATCGGTGTAAATCGACTTGCTGCCCTTGATTCCATCGGCGCCAACAGAATGTCATCTCTGGATCCCATCGGCACGCCACGTCGCAGCGGCTCCCTGGCGGGTTCGCCAAACGGGCTTGCCTACGGCCATCTCAACGGCAGCGCGAACAGCAACTGCTTTGGTGCCATCGGAACTCGCGCCGTCAGTAATGGCAACGGCACTCGCACTCCAGCCAACTGCAACTCCTCGCCAGTCAGGTCAGTTCTATCTGTATTCAGAGTGATGAGAGTGGCGGCGGCAGCGACTGCGGCAGAACTGAGGCTGCTACACCGCCTTTCATGAGAAGCAGTTCTAACGTGACAATTCACAGAGAAAACAACAACCTCACAAACTTACGTCTGCGCTACAACCAGCTCAGAAGTACGGAGAGCATGAAAGATGCTCTGCTGGAGGATCTCCTCGACAAATGCAACGAGCTGCAAGTGCGCAATGACACCCTTGCCCACGAACTTGCTCCAAATGGCATCGACTACAAAGCCATCGTCCAAACTTTGACACAGATACTCAATCGCCGGGCTCTGATGGTATGTGCTCATATGTCCAAGGAGCATTCAGCTCGAACTTTTGGCTGATATGTATGGCGCAGGTCCTGCTAGTTGACGGCAACTCCCTCGTCTTCCAGAGTTATCTGCTCAAGCAGGGCGCAAAGGGCGGCCAGCAAGCTGCAGATGTCCTCAAAGAGAAGCTGATGGAGTGGGCAGCCAGCGGCTGGCCCGATGTCACTGTCGACGGCGCTGTCGTGCGCGTGTTCGCAAACGTGAAAGTTCTGGCCGAGAAGTGTCGTAAAGCTAACCTCGTCCCTTCCACGGACGTCTTCGGTGAGTATCGCAGTCTTTTCTTTTTCACCGGACTGTTCGTCTGCGACTATCTCGGCTCGTTTCTTCGCATTTCCTCTACTGATGCTGACTGTTGCATCACAGAGTCCTTCGTCCAAGGCTTCAATTGCGGCAATGGCGGTCTCTTCGACTTTGTGGACGTTGGCGGTACATCGGACGGAGTCATCACGAAAATGAAAGGTAAGCCTGTAACAACATCCGCCCTGCCTTGCATCTGCTAATTCCGTCACAGCTGAGCTGCACTATCACGCCTACAACTACCAAACCCATCAAGTAATTGTTGGATGCGGCAATGACAGGTCCTTCTCGCAGATGCTTGGAGAATACGTCGACGATGTAGAGGTATGGTCGAGCCTTCCTTCCCAATAGCCGCGACTTTACTGACACCACGCAAAGGTGCAGGACCGATTGACCTTGCTGGAGCTCGAGCCCTTTGAGAACAAAGAATTGGCGAACATGCCTTTCGGCAAGAAGAAGCTCGAAGGCGTTTTCCGCGACTCTCACAAGCCTCTTCCCAATATCGCCGACATCCAGACCGAGTTGCCTCGCAAGGACTCCAAAAACCAATTTAATCCCCAGAGCGGGGTCTTCACCCCGCAACAATCGCCATACAGTTCACGTCCGGCCGTCGTACCAACAGCTGCGCCCAGCCCAGCGCCTTCTCTCCGCGCCGAGTTGACTCGCACCAGTTCGCATGCCTCATCAAGTGTCTTCTCGGAGGTACCGTCGGTGACCACAAATGGTGGTAGCAATGGTGGCGGCGGTGGTGGATGGGCCAACATTGCTCGAGCATCATCGCACCTCCCATACAAGGACCTTGTTCAGAAGCCAGCAGCACCAAAAGAGACCAAAATCACCGGTCCAGTCGTCCGGCAGAACAAGCTCGGCCAGCGCATCGACGCTCCGATGGACTACAATCATGACAAGGTCTTTGAGCTGAAGAAGCAGAAATATTGCAACCAACACTACATCGGTCGCGGCTGCTGCCACCACTCCTCTGGCTCTGGAGCTTGCCCGCATCGTCACGAGCCGAAGCTCAGCAGCGAGGAGTTGAAGTGGCTGCGCGTCGTCGCCCGCGAGACGGTCTGCAAGAAGGGCACTGCATGCACCGAGTTTGACTGCATCTACGGACATCACTGCCCTTATCCCAAGAAACCGGAAGGAGGCGTCCTTTGCGTTAATGGCCATAACTGCCGCTTTGCCAATGAGATGCACGGCATGGATACTGTCGTTGACAAGATCTTGCGTCCGGAAGACTTTGAGTAGTCAAGGAGCTTGCTCATCGGCGGCGTGGCCGCATAATCACCCACTGATACTGATACCCCCTGAGGTTAACATCATAGCGACTTGGAGTAATGGATTGATTGACCCAGCCCGCAGCAGGGTTGGCTTGGATTTGATTAACTTTCATACTTCTTTCTCTTCGTGTTTAAAGTGAGCGAAGCTTCCATTGTTCAATGCTGCCTACACTCGTTGGCTTCATGACCATGGGCGGAGCATGTGATGGCACTCAATAATGGGTCAGACTAGAATATGTTCGCAGCAATCCCCAGCTTTAACGCTGAGGACGAAGGGTAGAACAAGGCCTTCGAGAGCTTGAACTTGCGTGCTGGTTGGGAGAGAGCTGATCTTTCCGATTGAGCGCAAGAAGGAGCGTGGATACACCTGCGCTCTTGGCAGTCTTTTCGAGCGTGATGAACCTCACGTCGGATCTCGCCGCCTTCAGTCACACCAGCTCGTGCAAAGGCGATGTCTCCTGTCACTCACAAGTCACATCCGTATTCTGTCACTGAAGCCTGACAACAATCACCAAAAATGCCGATCGAAGTCACACCCATCACCGAGAAAGACATCCCCGGAGCCGTGAAATGCATCCAAGAAGCCTTTGCCCAAGATCCCTACAATCACTGGGTCTTCAACGACCGCCAAAATTTCTCCTTGAAACGAAATTCCGTCAGCTTAAGCATAAGATGCAGATGGGGTACGTCGCATGCCATCTTCGACGTAGCAAAGGACAGCGATGATCCGGAAGGCAACGTCCTAGGCGTGGCGTGCTGGTTGGCCCCTAGCAATTTCTCCGAGGCTCGGACTTGGAGCGACTACTGGGGAAGCTGGTGGCTCTGGTTCGAGCAAGTCAAGATGAACCTGTGGTATGGTCGTGGAGGGCTCAATGTGAAGCGGTATTATATCTGGAAAGCTGCCCAGGCTGAGGCACAGAAGGAGCTGTGGACGGACGAGAAGGGGTACTACTTCTGCAACATCGTTACAGTCTCACCCGACGCCCAAGGCAAAGGAATCGGCAAGCTGTTGTTTAAAAAGGTCACCGATAAGGCGGATGAGGAGGGTCGTAAGTGCTATCTCGAGAGTAGCAGAGCTGAGCCGAACATGGCGATTTATGAACGTATGGGGTTCAGATTAGCAAAGGAGATGACCTGTGATGACAGCGGCGATGCGATCGCCTTGTACTGCATGGTGCGTGAGCCGATAAGCGAGTGATGTAGAGTTGCTTGAGACATGCCTCACTTACATGCCCCTTTCTCATGAGTCCATGAGCATTGCCCTCGTTCCACTGAGACTAGGAAGATTAGCTCTCTCCGAGACAGCACACAGCTCGAAGCTCTTGACAGGCTCTTTGCACTCTCAGTCCGTAACGACGAAGTTGGGGATAGCTATAGACATTCTGTAGCCTGACAGGAACCATTCCAAGTTTTGTCACCATGTGATAAGAGTACGACAAGCTCTTCGATCGCTTAGATTTGTGTGGTCTGTCGAGAGCGCCAATCTTTGACTTTCAATGGATGGGACAAGGTACACGGAGCGGAGTTGATGATCGCTGATATAATATTCTCGTTTTTTGCACTACAGACTAGGCTCATGTTTTATGATACTGCCCATATGATCTCGCCGTGGTAGCGAGACTGCTTAGCCCTTCTTCATTGATGATGACCTTCTGCCTTTCCAAGCTTAGAGTATGGGTATCTGCTTCTGCCGTTCCTTACAAGGTGGGAGACTTTCTGGTTCGTACGTAGAGAGGCCGACTAGTATCTAGGAGGGCCCTGGTAGCCTCCTTGCGGCGGATAGCCGCCGCCCTGAGGGGGACCTGGTGGTGGACGGCCGTAGCCGCCAGGCGGACCTTGGCCTGGAGGTGGCTGCTGACCATACTGAGGTGGCTGTCCGTAAGCCTGCTGCGGCGGTGGACCTCCGTACTGCTGCTGGCCATAGCCCTGTTGAGGCGGCTGACCGTAACCGCCTGGCTGCCCATACTGGCCCGGAGGCGGACCGCCTTGTGGCATGCCAGGGGCCATGTGAGTCTTCTCGTCCTTGGTGTCGTAGCTAGGGTCGATAGCTCCAAGAATGAGCTTGATCATCCAGAGGTCAGGGGTGAGATCGACTGGTGGATTGGCTCGCGCCATCTCCGCTGATTCGTTCTCGAAGTCTAACACAGTCATCGTTAGCACAGTGACCCTTGCTGTCGCGGGGATAGGCAATCTTCTTACTCGAGGTGCAGTCCACTTCCCTACCGACCATTGGGTCGTTGTCCAACTTGGCCAAGAACTCAGTAGCCTTCTGGTCATTGCCTACCTGAGCGAACTGGAACGCAACAGCGCCTGGGCCGTACTGAGAACGCTGAGCGGCCTGGCAGGCATACTGCACCGTTTCTACAAGCGTATTCTGGTTCTCACCGGCTGGCTGGCCGTCCGTGATGCTGATGATGAGCATAGGCTTCTGCATTTGGCCACTGTTGAGCTTGGAGACCAGGAGAGGGTCGATAACCTTCTTGCGAAGTTCCGTGCCGAACGGCGTCAGTCCCTTGTAGCGCTTGCGAGCCAGGATTTGTTCGATCTGTTGCTCGCTGCGGATGTTTGAGATTTCCTGGACCGGGAGATCCTCGTTCATGAAGCGGATCTCGACTCCATCGTCGTCGAATAGCGTGGCGGCGAAGGCGGCTCGCTGCAGAATAAGCTGCAAGTCCTTGATGCGCTCACCGTTCTCCTCGAACGACATGGAGCCGCTGTCGTCAACGTAGATGACGACATCGTAGAGAGCGAGGCGGACAATATCGTTCGCGATCTCCTTCTGAATTCGCCATGCTTGGCAGAGTCTGTCCACTGCCTGCGCAGCGCGCTGAGCAATCTGAGGGAGACGCTGGGCGCCTGGTGTACCGGGGCCGTAGAATCTGTGTAGGTTCTTCTCTTGCACTGCCTTCTCAAGCTCGCGCTGGTAGCCAGCAATGTCTTGTGGGCCGCTCATCGGCGCGCCCATTGGGGCCCCATATTGTTGTTGACCCTGGGGTGGGCCCTGAGGAGGATACTGGCCTGGGGGAGGACCGCCGTAGCCTTGAGGCTGCTGGCCAGGTGGTGGTGGGCCGCCCTATTGCAATCACATGTCAGTCATGCTCATTCACGGATAACGCGACGCCACAAGACACGAACATATCCACCGTATCCAGGCGGTCCTTGAGGAGGCTGATAAGGTTGATTCTGGTATGGCGCCGGACTATAGGGCTGTTGCTGAGGTGGGTATGGACTATTCGGCTGAGCCTGAGGGTATGGAGGTGCTTGACCTGGATACGGACTACCCTGCGGGCGATTCGGCGGCGGCGGAGGTGGGCGCGAGTAGTTCTGAGGTGCAGGCGATCCGTAGCCTCCAGGCGCCGGCGACTGGTAGCCTTGATTCGGCTGCTGATATTGATTTTGGTACCCTCCGACCTGAAGCGGCGCAGGAACGGCCGAGGGCGGGCCCTGACCTCCAGCCGCGAGTCTCGAAGCTAGCGGCATGTCTCCGGATCCAGATGCGCGTATGTGATGGCGGGGTCGATGTTGTTGCAGGAGAGAGAGAGCAGTCACAAAGGATGGCGTGGATGATGTAAGAAAGAGAAAGAGAAAGCCGGCGCACTCACCTGTGGAGGGCGCTGCTGCTGGCCACCCGGGTAGGCTTGGTAGCTCTGCTGGCCAGGCTGTGCAAATCATCAGCAAACGTCACGCTCTCTCGTTTAGAGTGCACTCACATAGCCGCCTGGCTGTCCACCTGGCTGCTGGCCACCGGGAGGAGGTGCACCATAATTTGCAACTGCACTGGCACCGCCTTGAGCTGCTGCGAGTTTTGAGGCGAGCTGGTTGCCACTGTTGTCAGCTTTCACGTTCTTCTCTGAGATGCCGCTGCCCATGATGTCAGGCGGGGCATTGGCGGGGTGGTTGTACTCACTCCCATATTCGCGACTGTTGACGATGAGTCTGAACGAGGTTTCAATGGCTCAGTTGAAGTGTGAGTGTCGGGGAACAGGTGGGGATTGGGGGCGTCTTTTGAAGGAGAGTCGCTTTCACTTCAGCTGCGGTGGTTCTGCAAGATGGACTGGAGCTGAGGCAGTGAGCTGGCGCCAGAGAGCACAGCCACGCGCCTGCCGATCCACGAGGAACAAGCGCGTCATCGTGCCAAGGGCGCACGTGTAACCGTTTTCTGCAAGGGCGAAGTCATCCCTGTTACTAATCACATGCTCTTCACCGCGAGCTCTCTACACATACTGTCTGCACGTGCAAGCTCATGAGAGGATCGCCAGTCCGCCTGCTGCCGTCGCCGCGAGTACTGGAATATCTGATCCGTCGCGGGCGCATCCCAGCATCGAGCATGGCCGTCACGAAAGTCGAAGAGCCGAAGGAAGAGCCAGAAATTCTCGGGCCTCCCCCGAAAGTCGTCACTACGCCCTGCGATCCATGGCCGCGACCGTATATCCTTGATGAGGGACTGAGAAGAGTTGCACCATATCATTTCACGTACAACACGTACTGTAAAGAGCGATGGAGAGGCAGGGAGATTCTGGACATCTTCAAAGACGAGTTTCGAGATCGGCCGGTTGAGTACTATGTATGTGGAGGGAAAATAGGAGAGATTGTGGGCAGACCCTGACTGACACTCTCAGAAAGATGCCATAGAAGGTGGCGCCATTCACATTAACGGCAATCCTGTTCCATCTACCTCGACGACGGTCAAGAACGGCGATGTTATCAGTCATACTCTCCATCGACACGAGCCTCCTGTCACTGCGCAGCCGATTGGAATAGTCCATGAAGACGACGGCTTGATCATTATCAACAAGCCTGCAGGTGTCCCTGTGCACCCAGCTGGACGGTACAACTACAACTCAGTCATTGAGATCATGCGAGCAGAAAGAGGACACCAGTGGAACCCACTTCCTTGCAACAGACTAGACAGACTTACGAGTGGAGTTATGTTCATTGCAAAGCACAAGAAAGCAGCCGAAGCCGTCACCGAACAGCTCATGGGCCGAACGATACGCAAGGAGTACGTGGCTAGAGTGAAAGGCGAGTTTCCTGAAGGTGATGTTGTCTGCGAACAACCGATTCTGCAGATATCGCCAAAATTGGGTTTGAATCGAGTCCGAGCGAATGGCAAAGAAGCACGAACGGTCTTCAAACGACTTGCGTACTATCCTCCAGGCAAAGGCAATGCATTGGGCTATAGCATTGTGCGATGTCGACCTTTGACTGGCCGAACTCATCAGCTTCGCGTACACCTTCAGTATCTGGGCCATCCTATCTCAAACGATCCAATCTACAGCAACCAGCGCGTCTTTGGCCAGGATCTTGGGAAGGCAGCTAGTACGGGGGACGACGACGAAGACATCATCAGCCGACTGTCACGGATGGGCAAGGATGAGGTGGCTGAAGCTGTGGCATATCATGACGAAATGGTCGACGAGTACAACCGTAAGAAGGCCGAGAAGATGACCGGCGAGCTCTGCGATGTGTGTCAAACACCACTCTACAGCGACCCTGGTTCACACGAACTCGGCATCTATCTTCACGCGCGGAAGTACGAATGTGCTGAAGGGAAATGGAGCTACGAAACACCACTCCCCGAATGGGCTTTACCTCCTACAGGATACGAAGGACCGAAAGAAGCTACGAGCGAAACGGACCCTCTTGCTGTGGATGTTGAGAAGCTCACTTTAAATGACTCCTCAGCAAATGGTGAGAGTGCGACGGCTGCTTCTGCAAGTTGAGGGATTTCGACAAGAGCAATGTGAAGGTCCGTTTGAAATTCCTGGCTTCAGACTTGATCTTGATATCGCACAAGACACTGACTTTCCCTGGATTGAACCAGATCCCCACTCCTTTTTAGAGCTGATACTTGAGCTCAATCGCATTGCCCCGGCTAGCGAGCATCGCCTCGATTATCTCGAGGTCGGCCAACGCCTCTTCTGGACTTAGACGACTCTCGGTTCTATCTTGGAGAATGCCCTTAGCCCAAGCCGCAATCTCCTGCTTGACGTTGCCGACCTCATCGGGCATACGAGATACTTTCTCTTCTCCACCGAATGGCTTCGTCTTGAGCTCAGAAGTAAAGACATTCGCTCTGACGGTGCCGCCCTCACAAGCTACACTCCATTCACCATCGAAGAACGTGCTGCCGAATGAGATCGAGACCGTCCCCGCCGACCCGTTGGCAAGCTGTAGAGTGGCCGCAACAGTGTCTGTTGGAGGCAAGTGCTTAGCCTGCGAAGTCGCGAAAGCCGACAATCGTTGGATCTTCCCATTGTTTCCCAGGATACGACGGAGACTGGCAACAAGATGGACGCCGGAATCTAGCAAGAAGCCCCCTTGGTATTCAGGATTCTTCCTCCAGTCTGTCACTGTGTGCTTCTCCCCTGGATGCAGAAAGAAATGAACCCTCGCATTGAACGCCTGGATCTTGCCAAACCGGCTGACTTCCTCGGCTGCTTTGCCAAAGACGCCGATGTAACGCCAGTTCTCAGCGATGCCAAATTTGACTTTGGTGGTATCGACGTTCTTCTTGTACCACTCCAGGAGCTCGACTGCTGTGGCTACGTCTTTTGCCAGCGGCTTCTCGGCCAACACATGCTTCCTAGCGTTCAGTGCCTGCTTGATATACTGCGGCTGGACTGGTATTGCCAGGGCAATGATGACCGTGTGGATATCTGGGCGGGCCAGCAGTTCGTCATAGGATGGGCCAGAGTCCTGTGAGTAGAGATCCACGCTTTGCAATCCCTCTGTCACGGCTTGGGCAGACTTCAGCGTCCTCGAGAAGACGGCTTTCAACTCAAGATCTTCGCATGCCTGGACTGCGGCAAGGTGCTCGTCTTTGACGATGATACCTAGAGTCGTCAACAGTTGTGACACAAATAATCTCTTCAAGGACTTGCCCACCACTGCCAATGATTGCGATACCAAGCTTCTTCGCCATATCTGAGGTCCTTCGGTTGACTTGTTCTTAGGAAATTAAACAGTTCAGAATCAGACCTCTTGGACCTCTTTATATCAACCATGCCGCTCAGCTCGCTCTTCACCTTGGTCACTCGACATCAGAATTCTACAAATGTATGGTCCGCCTTCGAGAGACCACCGCACCTAGTTCTCGCTTGAGTACTCGCTTGGCGGAGAAGCGAGGCTTACTGAGATGGTTCTCATAAGTCGCCGAGTGGACGCCTCTCCTAAGTCCGTGGCTATTGTCATCACTTCACCGATGGCTCGAAGACAAGTACAAGAATGCTAACAGATCTTGACCAAGGCAAGATCGTTCATCACATGGACGGACATTGAACTCTTCTCCAATCGGAGAATTTCGCCGCTAAGGGGTGTCTCGCCGCTCTCCCTCTGCCGGATCGCCCCGTTGCCCTCATCTACCCGGCCTCTCTATTACAGACCTCCACCTGTGCCGCGAGACACCTTCACAATTACCGTATGCCAGGATGCATTCAACGTGTGGAGAAGCCCTCGGTATCATTGAAGGCATTGAGCGCCAAGAACGTTTCCCGCGGGCCTAGACGTCCTATCTCATGCGTTATCGAGAGCTCGAGATCATCGTCGCATCAAACCAAAGCAACATTCTGATAAAACGTCCTTGACATCGCCAATCAGGCACAACGTACGCCAAGGTTGGGATCGAGAAAGATGGCAGGCATGGTCGTTCAACCCCTCATTGTCTGACCGAGAAGCGGCCAAAGAGGTTGCACATAATCCTTATCTCCCGACAGATTGGCGTTACATTGCCACCCTTTCATGTGAACTTGCCATGCAAGTCCGTCGTGGCGAGCATCTCTCGGACGAGGGAAGAGGGTCGATCTGTTATAGCGATAGGCCTTGGTCTTGGCTGCTTCGGCATGCTGGCCGCCTATCTGCAGGAAGTCTGGGCATTGATACTGCAACTACGGATGTAAGTTTAAGAGTCGATTCCTTCAAAAGCTCATAAAAAGTTGTTGTTTGTTCATCAAGGTCCTACGCACGGTCTATTGTCTTCGTTCTGGGCTATCGCGTTGGCCAACCATGGCGTCGACACCAGAGGTCGTTTTTCCCGTCGAGGTTAAGAAGTCGATTGACGTTCCACGGCCGTCTGCAGATGAGAAGAAGGTGCCGGTCACCACTGATCTCGAGCTGGTGCCTTCGGAGAAGGAGGGCGAGGTCGATGTTATCGCTGAAGGGGACTATACGCCAGAGCAATACAAGAAAGTCTTGAGGAAGATTGGTACGGACACCTCAACGCAGTCAATGTGATTTAATGCTAACAACAACACACAGATCGATACCTTCTCCCTCTGATGTGGTTTTGCTATGGCATCCAACAAACCGACAAGACCTCACTTGGAACCCAAGCAATCTTCGGACTTCGAGAAGACACCAACCTCGTCAAACAACAGTACAGCTGGTTGACAACCATTTTCTACATCACATATCTCTGCGGCGAGTTCCCGTCGAACTTTCTCTTGCAGAGGTGGTCATTGGGAAAATCGTTGAGCATCTATATGTTCTGCTGGGGTAAGGACCTATATCCTCTGCTTTTCCAACGCCATCGATACTGATGTTCTTAGGCGTCTGCGTCACCTGCATCGGCGCCGCCCAAAACTGGTCGCACCTCATGGCCCTCCGCGCCCTCCAGGGTTTCTTCGAATGCACCATCAGCCCAGGCTTCGTGCTCGTCATCGGCTCCTGGTACCGGACTGAAGAACACTCTGCCCGAGCGCTGTTCTTCCAGTCCGCCAACGCCGGCTTTGGAATCATTGGAAATCTGAGCATGTACGGCATCGGAGCCCACGCTCAGAAGTATGGCGGGCTCGCTCCATGGCGATGCATCTCGCTCTTTCTGGGAGCGTGCACGGTTGTGCTGTCTTTGATTTGCTTTTGGCTGCTGGGAAGTCCGAAGGAGGTGAGGTGGTTGAACAAGGAGGAGCGGGCTATTGCGTGAGTTGCACACGTATGTCAGATCCCACATCAAGAACTGACAGTCTCTTGCAGGCAATCGCGAATCGTTCAAAACAAGGCCGGCCGCGATGTTACAGGGGTCAAGTGGTCATGGCCACAAGTCCGCGAGGCGTTTATGGATCCTCAACTGTACTTCTGCATGGTCAACGCCTTCCTCTCCTCCGTGCCAAATGGGTATGCGCCAACAATTCAATTCTTAAACCAAAAGCTAACTACTTTGCAGAGGACTGACGACATTCGGCTCAATCATCATGAACAACTTCGGCTTCACCGAACTCCAAGTCCTCCTGGTCGAGATCCCCCGATCCGTCATGTCCGTCCTCATCTTCGTCGCCGTCGGCTTCTACACCCGCAAAGTGCCCAACCGACGAATGTACGTCATGGCCGCAGCATGCATTCCTCCCTTCGTCGGACTCCTGGCCATGTCCTTCCTACCCAACACTCCAGAGTACAAATGGACGAAATGGGGAATGTACTTCATCACGGTGCCATTCGTCTTGGCTCTCTTCCTGGCATGGACACTGATTCCCTCCAACGTCGCCGGCCGCACCAAGAAGACCATCATTTCCTCCGCAACTTTCATCGGATACTGCGTTGGCAACATGTGCGGCTCCCAGATCTTCAAGGAAGTTGATGGTCCGCGATATATTCCCGGCACTATTGGCTCGTGCGTGTGCCTCGGAATGGAATTCGTGCTTATCGTTTCGTGGAGGTTGTACTACGTGTGGCAGAACTGGAAGAGGGATAAGGCGGCTGTCGCGAGTGGGATTACTAAGGAGGAGCAGGAGAGGGTTGGGAGGGAGATGGGAGAGCAGAATTGCACCGATTTGCAGAACCCGCATTTCAGATATACCATGTAAATAGGGGTGGTGTAGCGTGGGATGAACGTTGTTGATGTTAGCCATTGATGTGATATGAGGCAGGATGTAGACGACAGATTTATGCATGAAGTTGGACGACTGATGTACTCGGTACCTTCACGTTGCTCGTAGCCACAGATCGATTCGACGAAGAGATATGTACATCATAATCTATCTCGCTCAAATACAAACGCAATCAAGCTATCCTCAAGGCCGTAAGTCATCGACAGTCAACAACTCTACGAAGATCCGTCATCGTCACCAGAAGAACCATCATCCGAAGAAGTGCCATCCTGCATACTCTCAGGAATATGCGCCGCAGTCCACACATCCTCCTCCTCAGCCCCATCACCACTCCCATCATCCTGCCTCCTAACACTCCCCCCAACAGTAGCAACATCCCTCCTCCTAAAAATCCACCGCTTACTCTGCGTATTCGTACAAGTATTCCACACGGCACACACACTAGTCCCACAGCAGCTGTTCGCGTTGAGACAAATCGAACCCGTCGGACACTGAGAATTGCTCGTGCAGGTTTGCGAAGAGCAAGGCGTGGAGCCGCGGAAGCAGACTCTGTTGTTGGAGACGTCGGTGCCGCAGATGCAGTCGCTGTTGCTGTTGCCTGGGCAGACGTGGTAGGTTCCGCAGGCGCCGGGGTTGGTGCAGGTTAGGGAGGTTGGGGCTTTTGTGCAGGTGTAGGTGTAGGGGGTTATTGTGTAAGAATAGGAGTACGAGACGGTGTATGTCGAGCTGTTGTAGGTTACGGAGGAGACGGTGGCGTTGCCGTCGGCCTTTGGAAGGTGGTCAGTGGATGGTCGATAAGGAGGTTAGGTGATAAGGACTTACGTATGCTGCACTGTACATGGCGCAGTACTGGCCGAATGGCTGGTTGCCCTTATTGATGATGTAGGTGTTGAAGAAGCGGCAAGGAGTGCTTGGGTTTGCGCTGGTCTGGGCGGTGCCTGCAAGGCTCGTCAGTACAGTTCTTGAGCGACATATAAAGGGGTAGCTGACAAGCTGCGCTGCAGCGTCTGGTATCGAAGGGCTTTCCATCATTCCAGTACTGGTTGCCAATGTAGGTGCTGGCACCGTTGCAGTCATTCGGAGCAGATATGGCATTGTTCTGGAGGTAGTGTGGAGTGTCGTAGCCAGCGATAGTGTCGACTGACTGATTGACATAGCCGTTGCTGCCAGCAATGACAACCTGGTAGTTGTTACGCCACTGGCCGCGGTTCACAGCATTGCCGCTGGTCACTGGGCCACCCCAGAAGACACCTATTCGCACGTTACTACCTGATCACATTGTTCGGGCTTTTCTGACGTACACTTGATCAGAGTAGTGGTCGGTGGCTGCTCGCAAGCACCACCGGATAGAGAAGGATCCTTGGATGGCGAACGCTCAAACGCGATGTTGAAAGCATTGCAACCATAGATAGCATTGCACTTGCTAGCACACAGGTTCGAGTCGTACGAGTCCATAAGCGTGAATCCCATGTATCCAAGGGCATTGTTCATGCCGTCCAGGTTCCTGAAGGCCTGGTTGTAACCAGTGGGGACAGGGACCGCACTGGCAGAGGCAGAGAATGGAATGTAGGACTTGAAGGCGGAAGCAGTGTCTGGGCTAGGAACAGGTCCGGCTCCGGTCTGCTGAGGATCACAAGGGGCACGCTTCACCTTGGATGAGCCATCAGCATCGTCGGCAGCTTGAGCACTTTGCGAGGCGGCGGCCTGGGCGCTGGCCTTGTTGGGGTCGTAGACGACTGTCTGAGCTGCGACATTGGTGGCGACTAGATGCAAATGTCAGTCATGTGGCATTGAGAAGAGAGGTCTTTCTTCATTGAACTTACTGGAAGGCTGTCTAACGCCCAGGACTAGTATCAGTAAATGTCTCAGATGAGGTACTGGTCAGGGATGTACTTACGGAGGAGCACCAGCCTCAGCAACAGCGGCAATGTCGAGTTGAGGCTCGTCAGCAGTGACAAGTGCCGCTGAGGCAGACAGCAAGAGGAGGGCGAGCTTGGAGGCAACCATCTTGGCTCTCCCGAGAGGATAGAGGAGTTGCAACGAATGAATTGAACTGCTTGCTAAAGGAAAAGATCTGCAACATCCGCGGATGGGAGCCTCTTTTGTACTTACGATTCTTCCTTCCTCGTGGTTGCCCGGGGCTACATCTGCACGTGTATGAAGCGATGCAGCTAATCATGCTATCGCAACGATCGAGAGAGGGCTCGGCGGCAACAAGCCCATCTTGCAGAGGCAGTCCGGCCGGTCTGCAGCGCCTTGGCACAAGATCCTGAAGCCATATCGGTTAATTCAGGACATGTGTAGCGAGCAAAACAGACTATTTCGCAGCCGCCTTGCTTCCTCAGTCCAGGGCGCCGCCTCATATATGACAACTCGATCAATTGAGGAAAACGTGGCTGCACGTGGTGCTCGTTCGGTCCTGTCAACAACGACAGCGGCAGCCGGAGGGTGCCATGTGTAAAAAGCTTGTCCTTTGACTTTAACATCGTCGAGCATGGCGGGTTGACGGAGCAAACGCCTAGTGTACTTGAGCATATCGAGACGTTCTGCCAGTAGGTTTTGAAGCTGCCGCCGTGTGCATGTGTCGAAGTCTGATAGTGCTGAGCGTCTGTCACACGGAGAGCTGCAGCATCTCGCAGTATTCCGGCTTCGGGTCGAGACGGCGATGTGGGTGTATGGCACTAGCTGAGTAAGTTCATGGCGGTCGTAGTCGATCAAAACTAGGTCGACAGCACGTGAAGGAGAGGGCCCGAAGAGATGAGGCTGGTAGAGGTTCTGCAGGATGTCGTCAAGATGCGGGCGGACAAAGTGCGTCAACGACGGTCGAAATTCTCTTGCTCCTGATAAGGCCCGGTTAGGCAGGCAGGACGGCAAGTTTTGGCAAGCGCTTCCCAGATGAAGTCCGTTTCGGGATGTGGTGGCTTCAAACGGTCGAAGTTTCGGCAGCCGGCAAGCAGCGATCCAGTACCAAGGTTCGACTACACGCGATCAAGTCCGTCTTGCGTCCCACGTGCTCGCATCCGAGCGGGATTGGTCTGGAAATCGGAGGCTCGATGTGCACCTTCGTCGCCAGCTTGCATGATGTACTGTAGACTTGTAGTGTCGATAGCTAGTGTCGATAGCACAACCCCAATTCCTTGCTCGTCAATGGCTCGAGAGAAGGCGGCCTTGAACATAGCCTCGACATCGGACTGCCATTCCTGAATAAGAATATGACAGCTCCTGTCGACGATACTGTTCCAGGCCTTTCGTACATGCACTGCGTGTCTCAGGTTTTCACGCTTGAGGCGCGCCATGCTTGCTTCACCACCATTTTGTGGCGCCCAACGGCTGTCAGATCCATCAAACTTACGCCATAGTTGGCGCCATTTCGTGGAAGATCGCAGAAGACCCGATTCGTGTCGGAAGTCCCAAAGCCCGGTTGTTTGGCGCCTGGTATGAATTAGCAGGAGAAGACATTGAAGAGCAGGAGGCATAAGAGATCCAGAGGGGATGATGTGAAGAACGGAAGATAAGCTTGCAATGACAACGAGGAAGCAAGTGCAATAGGAACAATCCGCTCTTGTCACAACATCCTCCCGAAGAACCGATTCGAACGGGGCGAAGAATTTGGCACATTCCCGTTCAGATGGACATCGAGGCTGCGGCGAGAGATAAAGAGAGTGTCCCCAGTGAAGCTTTCATTGCAGGAGCGTCGTCGTCAACGATGGTATCCAGACTCCTTAGCTCTTGCCTGGGCAAATCCCATCATCGTGATGCATCCGAACCCTGTCCCGCGCGCAAATGAAGCTTGTTGCTCGTGCTCTTTGGACTGTGAAGCTACAGGCGACCTGTAAAGGTGACCGTTGACGGTGGGACGTTGATTGGCCCAACCCTTTTCTTCGACTTCGCATGTGGCGTTGACGTCAGGTTAATGTAGAAGGTCTTGACTTCAAGTTCGAGCTCGTCGGGATCTTCTTCCACTCTTGTGATCTCGGTCTCGTCGGTTGTATTCTCCATTGAGACCTCAGCCGCATCAGACATAGCTCCGTCCCCGACATCTTCTTCGAGAAACTCTCTGGGAACATGGTGTAGACGGGAGAAGCCAGTGAGAATTGCATCGGTGGGTAACACGGTCCCGTATAAGAGAATGCTGAGCCCATTCCCTTCCGCTTTTGGTTCTATGTGGGAGTCATCCGCCATCTGTTCGGTCTCACTCCCGGCCTCTTCTTCGACGTCTTCTTCAAAGATGCAATTTAGCCTAGTGGTAAACACGAGGTGCGAATTGTCGGCAACAATGTACGGACCGCTCACTCGTTTCACTGTCGTGCATAGTTCAAGTCCAGCATTTGTGATCGCGTATGGTCTGACAGCGGGCCCGTTCTCCAATTGAACAATTCCCGCGCAGTCCTGGAAATTGAGAGGCGATGGAGCCAGAATTCCTGTAGTGAAGAAGTTCTTGACGCCAGGTCCAATGGAACGTAGGTTCTCTGTTGTTGCAGACCACGCGAAGATAGATTGGTCTGTAGACTTTCGGATCAACTCTTCTTGCAGCCGGATGAAGGCCAGTTTGCCCTCTCCGTACAAAAGGGGCATGTTGACTCCAAATATGCCCAAAAGACAATACGCTATGTCTTCAATCCGGGTTGTGTTTCGGCGTGCAGCCCAGCTCATGCGCCTAGCAATACTCGCCGTGCGTATGAGTCCTCTGGTACGAAGGTACGCTTCGTCAATGCCTGTAGTCTCAACAATAATTCTGTTGAGATTCAGAGTCGCGCCATCGTCTTGGTGCACAATGTCCTGCTTGTTGCCGATGACAGACCAGCAACAATCCAGGAAGACAACGACTCTGGGCGCGAGCAGCTCTTGTAAAGTCCAGCCTCTTGTGAACCAGGAGGAACGAGCTAGACGGCTTTCCATCTCTTGCATCCAAGGCGCGAAAGGCAATGCTGTTGGGCCAAACGACGGCATGACAATTTCGTGATCTTGGGGAGAAGCGCGGACAATGGAGGTTGTTTCCACATCGCACAGATATGCGAAACATATATCAGCTCTCCAGTAATAAGAGTACATCGAGTTGATCGCCTCGGAGAGTTCGGCACTGCTGCGTTTGTCGATGCAGCATGTGTCAATCCATACGTAGCAGCTTCGTCCCATCGTTGCGGCCCGTTCGTGCCATTGGAGAACGAATGCGCAACAAGCGAGGATCTTTTGATATCCCTCTGACTCCTTTCGTCGTCCCTTGATGAAGTCTTTGTAGGTAATCTCATCACCGCCCCAGCGGTGAGATAGAATGTAATACCGTGGGATTCTATCTCCAATGAACTCTTCAAGTTGAAGCGTTTTGGCGTTGATTAGTCGCATGACTGCTGGTGCTACAAAGCTGTACCACGCCTGGGCGCCTGCTCTTGACCATACGTAAAGTGTGACAAGATGCAGGTTCCGGTCAAGTTGGGCTTTTCCTCGAGTCTCGGACTTCGTCCATCAGACTGTGGAAACGAACAAATGCATGTGGAAGCTTGAAGTTCGCTTAGCTGGTGGAGAGGGTATATTCTCAGCCTCAATGCTGTGTAGCATGGGTAGAGCTCTCCTTCGTGAATTCAAGACCTCAAGTTAGTGGGTTGTTGAATCGCGTTTACTATTGACGCTGTGCCGTCAGATGAGTCCACGATGCGAAGGAGAAGCCAGCCGTCTCGTCGCTCGTGACTGAGGCCGTGTCTCCAAATGGAACAGGGCATCAAGGCGTATGTGCGGCGTCCTGCACCTCGCCAGGCTCCCGAAGGTCAGGAGATGCTCAGCCGTACAGATATCTGTGGTCTAGGGGCTGTGGAGCGAATGCGTGGTCAAGAGGACGAAGAGGCCCACCGTGGTCGTGTCCCGTCCAAAGGGTTTGTTCGTCCGGGCTGAATTGTGGCATTGTTGTGTGGACATATTGAAGAAGACAGAGGAGCGATGAAACGGACGAGGTCCATTGTTGCAGCCACTGCGACGCGCTATCCCTGCAGGCAGAGTGAATGTTGATTGGACGGCACAGCCACTGCACATCTGACTTCGGAGTTCCTTGTGCTATTCACGGCAGGGCATCGCCATCAGGAAAATCGCGAGCCTTGCCTTGGTCTTCTCACCATCAGCAGCCTGTCTGCCCCAATGCGCCGTCGTCCTCCCGTCGACATCACCTTCGCTTGGTACCCGTAGCCACTGCACCTTCGACACTCGCTCGAAACACGATCCAGACAGCCAAGACGGCCACGCGCGTGCATCTTCTCGAAGCCGCTTTGCGCCAACGTCACTCGTTAGTCCACGGACCATCTTCATACGAGCCGGGGTACACGCAAGCACCGAAGACTCCAAACGACAAACAGCTTCTGCACATATACCAAGTACATACCGGTCGAACAACTCCTAGCTTTGTCCTCTACCACTTCCTCGGCCACCATGGCTGCCAACGACTACTACTCCTCGTACAACTCGCAGCCGACCACCCATGCCAATCCCTACCACGATTACGACTACCCAGACCGACACGGCGCACCTTTGCCGCCTCTGCCTTCACAGTCGCCCTTTGACGATGGCGCCCATGCCTACTCGCACCAGACACCCGCTCAGTCGTATTCAGGAGCCAGTGGCCGATTACATGACGATCCAGATCCTTTCGACGATGGGAATGCGATTCCGCTAAACGGCCGCAAACCCAAGCACGACTCGACGCATACAGTATCCCCGATCCTACCCCACGAGCAGGACGATCCTTTCGTAAGAGATGCAGATCCCAGAAGAAAGAGAAGGCGGCCAGCAACCAAGGACGGCTGGTTCAAAGGAAAGATTACATGGGTCGTGTTTGTCTTGACATTTGTACAGTTGGTGGTGTTCCTTGCGGAGATCATCAAAAATGGTAAGGAAGAGAAACAAAGCCAATACCACCATGCGCTAATGATTGTGCCAGGCGTCTTGACTGGATCCCCGATTGAGATCAAGCCCTCTTTCAACCCCATGATTGGCCCCTCGCCTTACGTCCTCATCAACATGGGCGCGAGATATCAGCCATGCATGCACACGATGCCAGGTGTACAGAACAGCAGTGTACAGATATCCTGGCCTTGCCCCAACGCTACCGCAACAACAGGAGACAGCGTTACTTGCCAGCTTTCAGACCTGTGTGGATTCAGCGCAGACCGCAATCCTCACGTCAACGGCAGCATCGATGACAAGCCAGCACCAGACCAGTGGTGGAGATTCATCGTTCCCATCTTCTTACACGCCGGGATCATCCACATCGGCTTCAATCTGCTTTTGCAGCTTACACTAGCTCGTGATGTCGAGAAGATGATTGGCAGCATTCGCTTCGCCATTCTCTACTTCGCCGCGGGCATCTTTGGATTCGTTCTTGGAGGCAACTTCGCCGCGACGGGTATTGCCTCGACCGGTTGTTCTGGTAGCCTCTTTGGTATCCTGGCTATCACCCTACTCGACCTGCTTTACAATTGGAGGGAACGAAAGAGCCCTATCAAAGACCTTCTCTTCATCATCTTGGACATCTGCATTGCCTTCGTGCTCGGTCTTCTGCCTGGCCTGGACAACTTCTCACATATTGGTGGATTCCTGATGGGCCTGGTGCTGGGCGTCTGTCTTCTGCGATCGCCGACTGCTGTTGCGAGACGCACATCTCAGACCTATCCGGCCGAATACTCTTACCTCTCTCGCCAAGACGATGGCCGCAATGAAGGGATCAAGAGCTTCGTCAAGAATCCACTTGGCTTCTTCAAGGAACGTCGACCAGTCTGGTGGGTCTGGTGGCTGGTGCGAGCAGCAGCATTGATTGCTGTCCTGATCGGCTTCATCCTGCTCCTGAAGAACTTCTACGAATGGAGAACCGGCTGCTCCTGGTGCAAGTACCTGTCTTGCCTCCCTATCAAGGTGTCGGGAACCGACTGGTGCAATGTTGGTAATCTCAACTTTCAGCCCACGAACGGCACGTCCTCCAAGAGGGACTTGTTGGAACTGACCAAGATGGTCTTTGAACCTAAGCTTTTGTAAATGCCGGAACAAACTTTCATGAGATATCCTCGAGATGACTGCATGCGGGACTACATGGACTTTACCTGGATCGGGGAGGCTCTGCTTTTTGTTGACTTTTAGCGAGGCGAACGGGATGTATGATTGCACGGCATTGTGGGAAAAGATTGCATTGAGGAAAGGGGTTTCAGATGGATGTTGCTACTAATGAATCAACGGATACCCGCCCGCTTACGAGGGAAGAATGCATGCATTTCTATCACGATCAAAGTGGTCATGATCTCAATCGTACTGACTTTTTAGTCTTCCTCGTTGGCTTGGAACATGCTGAGGATAGATTGGTGTCATGCGTTGATGACTCGCGATGCAGCCAGTCGCCTTTGCACGGAAACAGAGGGTAAGTACTTCTTTCCTTGTTGCTTCCTTACGCTTCGTGGCTTCCTCTTTCCTCGTCACGCTTCGTATCCTCGATCACTTGTCGACGGCTTTGCTCATTATCTCAGCAGAGGGTCGATGACTGTGGCCATGCACTCGGAGCTGGCCTGTTGGTCAGGGATGTTGCTCTCTCCGGGATCATCCTCATGCCACCTTCGAAGCTCACGGCCTCTCCGACGGGAGTGGTGCAAGAACGAGAGAGCCTTGTCGGAGTGATGAAGACATCTGGATGTACGGCCGAAGTCTCGAGCGTGCGATGAATGGCCTTTAAGGAGTTCGCTGCACGACATATTGCTTGACTACCACTACTGCAGTCGGACCACGCTACTGCGTCTTTGCCCCTCGTGGCATCATATCTCGAGAAGTCTCGATACTGAATGAGGTGCACGACTGCGAGCCATCAAGTCAAGCAAATCCGGGAGGAATCAAGAAGATACCGCCACAAACATCTTTCGCTGCCTCAACACGACCCGCTAAAGTCACACGATGGCCCTCAACATCACCACAATCATCTCAGGCCTCTTGCTTGCCTGGATAGTCCATCGCCTCTGGACACTATTCTACAACTACGCACTCCATCCCTTGGCCAAATTCCCCGGTCCACCGGCGGCGTGCACGGGATGGTTTAAATGCTGGAACGACGTCTTCCTGCACAGAAAATGGACCGACGTCCTTCGAGAGCTGCACGACCAGTATGGAGAAGTCGTCCGCGTCGGGGTCAATGAGGTACGTTGCATTCACTTCAGCACAGATAGACTTCTGGCTAACGCCCTGCTAGCTCCACTTCTCCCGCCCAGAAGTCTACCACGAGATCTACTCCAACACCAACCGCTGGGACAAAGAAGAAAAACTCTATCATTCCTTCGGTCAAGATGCCAGCTCTTTCGGCTTCCTCACGTACCGCGAAGCCAAACAACGGAAAGACGTCCTCGCCCCCATGTTTTCCAGACGTGCGACTTTCGAAATGCAGGGCATTGTGAGCAAACACATTGACCGCCTTTGTGATGCTCTGGCCGCCAATGACGCTCACGGAGAGAGCTCTGACATGTTGTTCGGGTTGAAGTCCTTCAGTCTTGACTGCATCACGACATACTGCTTCGCCAAAGACGTTGAGGCGACCAAAGCTCCTGGTTTTCGTTATCCCGTCCTGGTGGCGATGAATGCCAGTCTGCCTGCTTTTCCTGCGTTCCTTCACTTTCAGCTGCTGAGGAAGGTGGTGTTCGGGATGCCTGCCTGGCTGGCCAAGCACACGGATCCCAACTTCTCGGGGCGGGTGATTCTGCAGGATCTGGTGAGCAAGCAGGTAAATGATTATGTCAAGAATCCACAGTTATTGGAGGAGACGGGCACCCCGACCATCTACCATCGCCTACTCGACCCGGAGCTCAACAAGGCAGCCGGAGTTCCTTCGCCGCAGAGTCTCTATGAGGAAGGCATGGCTTTGTTCTTCGGTGGTGCTGAGGCTGCTGGGAACACCGTCATGCTGGGAGCCTACCACATCCTCCAGAGTCCAGAGATTGAAGCGAGGTTGAGGACTGAGGTCCGTGAAGCATGGCCAGATCTCAAAAACATGCCTAAAGTGGAAGAACTCGAGAAGTTGCCATTCTTGACTGCCGTCATCAAGGAGAGTCTTCGCATGGCTCCCAGCGTTCCCTATCCCCTACCTCGCGTAGTGCCGCCCACAGGAGCGATTATCAGTGGGAAGCATATTCCGGGCGGTGTTGTCGTTGGCCAGAGCATCCGCTTCGTTCACGAGTCTGAAGAAATCTTTCCCGACCCACAGAAGTTCGAGCCAGAGAGATGGTTGAGCCCAGACTCTGCCGCGCTCGACAAGTGGCTGGTCTCCTTCTCGAAAGGCCCACGTGGATGCATCGGTCAGAATCTAGCGATGTGTGAACTATACATGGCCTTTGCTGCCCTCTTTCGCCGGTTCGAGCTCAGATTAGACGGGACCAAGCCAGAGGATGTCACTTGGACGGAATGCTTCTCGCCACACTTCAATTCGAATCACATGCGGGCGTTCTGTAAACCGGTAGAGGCCTGAATCACAAAAGTCTTTCGTTTCGCGCACCCGCTCGTTCTATATCTATCTTTCTATACTGTTAATGGGTATCTGTCGTTCGAATCACTCTTCAGCCGTCGGCAAAAAGCACCACATCGATATTCCCACTAGGATCTTGATCCCCGCCGCTATCCAAAGGACACTCTCCAGACCTCCCGAACTCCTCATCAACCACCCGCTGGAGATGGCTCCTATCAGCAGGAGGATGACAGCTGCCAATCTCCGATTCCGCTTGACGTTGTTCAGGGCAAAGAGCTTGAAATCCCCCATCAGATCGCAGTACGTCGACGTCAAAACATTTACCGGCAACTCATTAAACCCCATCAACCTCGAACTCGCAATCTGCATCCCGCTCTGAAAGGCGAGAGGCGGAAGCAGAGCCACGATCAAAACGTTGTGCACCACGCCTTCGGGTTTCTCTTGATATCGTCCGATCGGCGCAGGGTCTTGTGGGATCAGACCTGCCGGAGTCGCGAGCGCTGCTGCGATGAGGATGAGGATGCCCTGGATGAAGAATATCGCTCCGGCCCAGAGACGGTTCGATGAAGGGCCTTTGGGACAGAGGTAGTTTGAGATGCGGAAGAGGAGGAAGGCTCCGATTAGGAAGGAGGCCAGGGAGACCATTGTTGTTAGCCAGCCGTAGGGGTTGGAGGGATTGCCTGCTGTTGAGAGGCCGAGGATTACGGTGTTGCCTGTCTGCATCGCTACGAAGACCTCTATACCATCGATATCTCGTCAGCCAACGATCCTGGATTCAATCACACATAAGGCACGACTCACCCCAATTCGTAAACGCAGCAGCATCAACCATCCCCGTCACAAGACAAGACGCCAAAAGCGCCCAATCGCCATGCTCTTTTCCCACCGGTCCCAAAAGCCTCGCTCGTGAAAACAGTCCCGGTTTTCGTGCAATCACTCCCGCTTTCTCATCTTGAATTCCATCTTCAATGGTCGCACTCTCCTTTTGCCGGTCCCCAGCAGGGTGTGGTGAAGGTGAGAAAGCCGCCTCGGACATCTCTTCCAATCAGCGCGTCGCAACGCCAGGGATGAGATGGGAATTAAAGTTGAAACCTTGGAGAGTGAGTGAATGTCAAGAAAAAGAGAGTTTTAAAGGATCGCGTAGGAGAGATATTCTCCGACCACTGTTCTCTATATTTTTACCTCTGTCTTGGCCGTACCGTTTAGCAAAAAGGAATGTTTGTAAGGGGAATGGCTACGGCCAACCGTTTGATAGCTGGGCCGATATGCGGCTATGGAGGCCACGCTATCGTCGTTTAGATGGTTGCACTTTCCCAATGCATTCGTGGGCTTTAAGCTGCAGACAGTTTTTTTGTTTCTTCACTCGCACAAATTCGATGTTATATGGCGTGATCGAGCGACTGAGCGGCTATGAAAGGGCGTTTCTGAGGGACATGCTTCGATTGCTAACATAGTCATTGAGAATCGTGCACCGCGGGCTTGACGATAATACTTCTGTACACATGAATATACAAATACATCTACCAGAGCCTATTCGTCGCCTGCTGTTGCTTCTTCGCCTTGCCGGTGGCCTTCTTGCTGTCTTTCTTTCCGGCGCCAGGCGTCTTGAAGAACAAACTCGGGCCATGGCCTTCCTCCACAAGATGACTCAAATATCCCCGATGCGCCGAGTCGCGGTAGTATTCCAAGTCCTTTCTCTTGGTCGGGTCAGGTAGTCTAAACCTGTACTTCTTCCTGTCCATTGCCATTGCATCTGCGGCTTCCTCGGCAGCTTCAGGGGACTCCGGCGACATGGAGATGCGTGATTGTAGACTGTGGATTGGGTCCATTTCACCCCTCATGATTTTCTTGATGGCGAAGTTGGTGTAGTAGCGGGTGGTGACTGTGCCGCCCAGCTTTTCCACGGTGTCGATGGCTTCGGCGCTGGCTCGGGATACAACGATGTTGATGGGTGTGGTCAATTCCTCTTTTCCGCGAGCGAGTAGCTTGATGCCATCCCTCACGCCGTGTACGCAGCGCGACTTGTTCAATTCCTTCATGGTGATAGGCTGGGTCGGGTCCAGGCGTCCCTGATTGATCCATAGTTGTATGCGGTTCAAGTTCACCTTGCTCATATCCACGGAGAAGCTTCAAAATCATCAGCACGTATATCACAGCATTGCACCATATCATCCTTCTTACTGGTTATCAAATCCCCTCTTGCCAGAAACCACCCAGTCCGGCGTCTGTCCACCATTGAATCCCGCAGGCACCTTGCCATGCTGCTTTTGACCTTTATGACCACGTCCCGATGTCTTTCCCTTTCCACTGGCCGGACCGCGTCCTCTCCTGATTCTCTTATTGTACGCGCCTTTGGTGTCGGATAGGGAGGAAAGGATAGATGCCGAGCGCTGCTGCTGGCTGAGGAAGGGGTAAAGAAACGGTGCGAGAGGCTGATAGCTTTGCTGAGTCGGGATCGTGACCGCTGCTCTTCTGAGCAGCTGGAGTCGTGGCGGCATGGCGATGGATGTGATGTTCGGATGTTTGAGATTCAAGATTCGGGATGGAAGAGGCAGCGACGCGCGGGAAGAGCCGCGGGATGGCTTGGCACTATCAGATGCATTGATTTCCTGAACAGATCAAATGCTACCATTCACAAGATGTCCACTCCTCATATGTACACGGCTGAATCGCTCTCTATCATGAAAAAAAGCCTACAAACGACCAGCTCAAGACTGAACTAATTTCACTGCTCACCGTCGCACCCTATGGGTTGCCAGCGAGACCGTCATCGACATGTATCTCTTGATCGTTTGCTACCTTCGGTCATGGATTGATAATTGCAAGACCTCTAGCCCGAACAAAGAAGAAGTGCACGGATCAACAGATTGAAAACTGGACGTGCGAGATAGGAAAAGGGAAAGGCTGCCAGAGAAAAGAGAAATGCAGGATGAGAGTGAGGAAGATTGCCCTTACCCGCCACCGTGACGTTCTGCATCAACGATCACGACGATAGCAGCATCGCCGCTGGCTTGCAACGACGCATGTCCCTGGAGAGGTACTCGTGGTCGGTCCAAAGGCAGTCACGCAACCGTCTAGGCCAAGTCAACAAGCCCACAGATGTGAGGTAGGGGGAGGTGAAGAGCAAGCTATAAAAGCTCTCCATCTCTCCCCTCTATCCCCCTTTCTCTTCTTCTTCTCATCTGCCTCTGACTTGCAAGTGTTGTGTACGCCGGACTCAGAACGCCTACCGAGCGTCTCAGAGCAGCCTACCGAATGTGCGGTCAGAGGCAGGTCCTTGGCTTGCTTTTTCCCTTTTGGCAGAAGGGTTTTTTGTCGCAGCCTCGTACCCGCTGATCACGGCGGATCCCTTTCCTACGCACTTCGTGCAGGGCTGAGTCCGGAAGGATGGAGTCTGCTGTGGCCTGCTGTGCACGCCGCGACTCACCTTCGCTGCCCCCTTGGTGCGTCCGAAAGATGGTGCCTGCGATGCTGGAGACCACGGCTCGAGAGGATAAGAACTTTCTTCTTTTATTGCTTGTGTTATCGATCATCGGCTGTAAGAAGCAGGATTCCAGCGAGCGACGTGCGAGATCTTCAGGTGGCACTTGCGCTGGTCTGGGACCAGACACCTGAGAAAGAGAGGAGTGGATTCGGTCTCTCCTTTGTCTACCTCTGACCACCACATGGGGCGTATGCTGAACTTGCAGCGCAGCGCTCTCAAACCCATCTGCTCGTCTGAAGTGGTAAAGGAGACTTGCATGTATCTAGATTCGCTCGAACTGCCACGAGCTCGTTGCAATAGCATTAGAGATACACGGACCGGAAATGAGTTGGCGAAACTTTGCAGCATCCTTCCAGTCTGTGGCAAAGTCAAGGCATGGTATCATTGACTAGCAACGATGTTGAATACGTTTGTCTGCATGTCGGTTCCGAAGCGTGCAGACAATAGTTCTTGGAAACAAGGGTTCGCACATGAACAGCGTTTATCTGTTGGCTGATGAGATGGTGACGAGAGACGAGCAGGGCCATCGGGCAACTTCGCACGTCGTCGAGCTTGATGATGTTAACAACGATTGCGTGTGATGCAGGAGTCACAAAAGCCGGTGATCGGTCGACCAACTTCTCTTGTTCCATGGTGGTGAAGGATGCCACTGGAAAGCAAATCAGCAGTCATCGTTGATCAGCTTCGCCGGGGAATACGAATTCTCCGCCATGGCCATCGAAATGGAGAATCCCGGTGATTCAGGAGATACTGAATAGTGAGACAGGATCGAGACCGCCAAACTCCATGCCACTCAAGAAACAGCGCGGGCGTTGTGACCGTGTGACGAAAGGCCATGGCGAAGTGGCGGCTCATCTGCGCCTGATGATGAACAGAAAAGCTAGATGGAAAATATCGTTGTAGCCGCCAAGCCTGCGCGGGCAGAACAATTCCATGGTTGTCCCGGTACCGTCGATGCCTAATTGCAAGCTCTCGTACAGTAGTAGACGTGATCTTGAAGACCGATGTCAGGCCATGCAGCGAATTATCGAACCCGTGTTTGATGAATCTCATCCATGTTGGATAGGATGTCTGTTCTCGGTAGAGAATATCGGGCATAGCCGAGCTGGGTTCACCAAAATACCCGGGCAATACGCAAGACCAGTAGAGGCAAGGTTCTCGATATGTAGATTCGATGAAAAGTACCATATCCCGGATCATCTGGAACCAGGTCGTAGACTTATGACAACAGGTCACTGTACTTCGACAAAGGTTCAGACGTACCAAGTCAAGTGTTCATGAGAGACTCGATGGCAATCCAAAAGGCAGATAATTGGTCATCCTCGTCATGGACTTGGTGCGATTGACAGCGCTGCTCCTGTGAGATCCGCGGGCATTCGACTCAAGGAACAGATGTACTTGATCGGTCCCCGTGGCTTCGAGTGATGCACCACGCCGATAAAATGCTACTCAGCAAAGACAGACAGGGATACCAGGCATCCTTCCAAAGATGGCGAAAAAGCAAAGTTTGACTCCAAAGTAGATAGGCATGGCCAGTCCCAAAGCGAGAAGCTGAGTACGGAGCCCGGCCAAGAGTAAGACGGACATGATCCCAGATGCTGAGATTGAGTTTGCGCGATAGCCAGCTTGAATCCACGACGAGTGCGGCAGCTGTTGGAGTCCGGTAGTACGGGGTGTCGCTGCTGATGAGACCGGAAGACGTTACATGATAGCGGTGATGAGGTGGAGTTGGCTAGGAAGGTCGCGGATGGAGCATGTTTGGAGGTGTTCCAACCAGCCGAGCCAAGCTCCTTCTCGCTACTAGAATTCACTTCTGCAGAACCGAGGATTTCCCGTGGGCTGACTTTCTGGCATACTTTCACGCCATTATCCAAGCCTCTGGACGGGGCAATTACGAATTGCAGCTGAAGCAGGATTGGATCCGCACAGCTCTCGCCAAACGCACGCACTAAGACATCACCATCAGCAGTTGCAGATGCACGGTCTGAGTGGCAAATACAGGGAATGTATTGAAGCCGTTTCCAAGAATATTTGGTGCCGGGAGCCTTGCAATACGTGTCCACAGATATGGCGTCCCGCGTTGGATGGATTGGATGGGCGGATGGCTCGATAATTGTTGTTGAACACGATCAACAGATGACCGCGCCGCAGGTGATGCAATAGTATGCGCTTAGTACATAGCACGTATCCAGCCCCAGCGCGATGCGGCTGGTGTGGAGGGTGATTGAAAGGAACAGCCAGATGACGCTGCAGGGTCGATGCATAAGAGGCCGGTCGCTGGATGTCGCACTTGTATCTGGATGTGGCCGGCGAAACCTAGTCCATTGGGATGCGGTAATCCGTGTGCAGCCGACCAGCAAAGAGCGCCTCGCCGCACGACATGCAGAGATGGTGGGAGTAGCTGTGGCGGCAAGCCGAGTGTGGCATTTGCAGTTCATCTGTTCAAGTGGAGCCATCCTGACCGCAGAAAGTCGTGCCCGGCGAAGTACATTGACACAGGTACATATGGAACTGCCGTGAGGGTCAAACGTGCTGCAGGAGGCCTCCTCCGATTGACCGCCAGTTTGATAGTCCCCGCCAGACCAACTCAGCGCGAGGAGAAGGCAAACGCCGCAAGCTGTTGCAGCGATTAAGGTTGATGATACGATTCTGCCCGCGACTGGCGATGTGCAGTGATGAGAGGTCATATCGGCAGCCTGTTGGAAGCTTCCAGGTGGCAGCAGGCATAACGAGATGAAGGTCATCCAATAGTTCCGGGCATGGCAGGCGTTTAGATGACGCCGATACAATGATGCGAAGCGAGACGCGCGTGGGGCCAGACGGCCATCCTGATCCAAGTGTTCTCCGACGGGTTTGCTTGAGACTGTGCTCGCCAGGACACGAACGTGGTGGCCGGGATGGATGTCCAACGACGGAGGATGCAAACGCAAAGGATGCACACTTGGCGGGCGCTGGAGGCCCCGGTCGCGCTGTCCGTCACACGCGGGTTTGGCCAGGGCGAGTCGGCGACAGGGGAGTAGAGGCTGCGCCACGGCACGATTGCGCGCACATGTGATGGGACCGGCGACAGCTTCGGTCCTTTCATCTGATGCCAGCGGTGCGACTCAGGGCGAGGTGGATGGACGGCAAAAGCAGCGACTTGCACGCAGCATCACGACGGCGATGTGCACTCGTCCAACGCAGGCCGCGACGCGCTAGGGGCCAACCTTGCTGGGTGGCACCGATTATTGGCGAGGAGTCGGTGCTTGGGCGGGTGTCGGAGCAGTACTTGTCGACTGTACAGCGATGGAGGCAGACTCGCGGGCAAGCGCTGACGAATGCCCACCGCGCTTCTCCTCACCCGTCCAGACTCCAGATGAAGCACTCCACCGGCGCGCACCACCGCAGGCGTCGCGAACGGCATGACAGCCTTTAGCCGCCGCCAGCATCTGCGTCCATCGCGGAAGCAGCGCAGCGATGATGACACGACGATGGGCATGTCTGCGGTGCGCGGCACGACTAGTTTAGCAGCGACAGCCCATCCACCATCCACCTCCTCCATCGCCCATCATCGCCCGCTACTCGTGTCGTACGTGCTGCTCCAGCCGGCACGCACGCCGCCGTCCCATTCGCTGCCCCTCGGCCCAGCCAGCGTGCGACGACGACAGCGAGGTCAAGCGAGCCAGCCATCGCGCTGCAAAGTAGTAGCGTAGCAGCAGGATTCAATCTGCTGCTCACATGCATGCGGTTAGCCTCCCTGGGCGCCCATCTCTTCAACGCCTCCACTCCTTTCTATCCTGAACCTTTTCCTTGCACCCCGAAACGGCATGTCGATAAGAAATTTTCCCATGCAACAACGATCGCCAGTTTAGTACCACCACGGCGCAATCCAAATCTCACCCTGCGCCGTCCTATCCATCTCTTGCTTTGACGAGGCGGCGGCCTGGCCCCGAGCCAACAGTCGAAGCTGGACGGGGAGAGATGGCCGCGCCATGCAACTGGCATGATGACTGCTGGATCGGATTCGCTGGGCATTCTACGGTTGGCCATTGTGAGACTGCCAGAGACATGCACTCCCCGTGGTCTCGCGCAAACGCACCCACCGCCGGATGGGCGTCTTCCACTCCCCAACGACACACTAAGCGTCGCAAGGCTTTGCACTTGTCATACGCAAGTCGGCCGGGGCTCGTGTCACAGGGTGTACATACTTCGCGATCATCCTCCCGACACAATTTAAGCAGGACGCTGATCAGTCGTGCCGTAATGCACCCACCACAAACTGTACGGAATGCAGGGTTTGCTTTTCTACCCCCAGCAGCAGCCGTGAGCCTGAGCCTGAGACATTGCGCCACGGTCATGTACCCACGAGCTTCGGGTAGGTAGGCAGGCAGACAGAAAGGACAGGCCAGACGATGATGAAGCAATTCCCGCTATCACCTGGGTCATTATTGATATCGGCGCACAAGGATGCTCGAGGCACAGCTGACGACAGGAAAGGGAGAGGTGTGGAATACGTGATGTTCCAGAGTCGCGCCAAGGAGCGCTGGCTCGGGCGTGATTGGCATCTCGCGAACCCATTTTTCGATATGAAGCCGATACACATCAAGTATATGCCGTGCTAGCGGCGGAGGATTGCGGTCAGCGATGTTGGCGGAGTCCGTCCAGCTGCTGCCGCTGCTCTAAGCAGAAACTACTTTCATCACGAGCTTCGCCAATTGACACCTGGCGGCGGCACGACGTTGATTGCGCGGGTTCAATTTGCTGGCCGTGGTACTAGATCCTGTGTCAGATGCGCAGCGTGCCGAAGCAGGCGCAGGCAAATTGAAGAGACGCATCCAGGCTCGGCGCCCCAGTGGAATGAGGAGCCTGGTCAAAAGACAGCGTCGTGGCTGCACCCGCCGGTCCATTCTTGTCGCTTCCGAGGCTTCGGAGCTACAACAAGTGACCAGGTGGGAAGTCACGGGCATACGAGAGCAACATTTCGCATCGTTGTCATCCTCCCGGGGTGGCGCTCTTTTTGCACACTTTTGCTTCTGCGGGCTCCACCAGCAGGAGGAGACGAGACAGCGCTAGGCAGGCGACGATGGCGATGGCGGCGGCGGACTCCTGAGGCCTGACACAACGCGCGGATGGAGCGCATCGTATCGTCGTCGTGTGCAGTTAATAATTATTAGGCGCGCCGGGAGAGGGGTCCATCCGGTTTTGCGTTTTGCATGAGTTTTTGCCTTTGGGAGCTGTTGACCTGTCCCAAACTAGCCGTTCTCAGCCTGCGAACCTTGGTGAAGCACCAGCTCCACCGGGGCACACATCCAATGAGGGCCGGCGCTCGTAATTCAAGCCAGATCCCTCGCTGGACGCTGGCCGGCGCACCAGGCATGATGTCGCCTCCTGACGCTCTCGATCATGCATGCCGCGACGCTGCTGCTGGCGGGCGAGGAGCACACCGGCTGAGCTGCAGCACACGCTGGGAGCAGCACGCAAGCAAGCTTCGCAGGCGCTTCACAGGAATCAGGATGGCCGTAGCGTCCCACCGCTTCTGGCATCTGCTTGTCTGATCATACACACGCCCGCACGCCGGCTGGGCACAGCTGATGACGGCCGGACGACGTTGCTTGGAGATGCGGTTTCTGGTGCTGCTCCTGCTGCTGCTCCTGGCCCGTTGCCGCGGGTCACTGACTGGGCGACGGGCTCGTTTAGGCTCTGGCGCTGTGGCATGTCGCCGTGATAGCCTTTCCCTTGTCGCTTCTTACATCAGTTTCGCCGCCGTCCGCCCCCCAGCGCACGTATTGGGATCAGCCGCTGCGGGGCAGAGCGATCTGTGATTCAGTTTGCGACTGCTGCTGCTGCACCAGACCGACGCACGCGCCCGAGCAATCGGCGTGGACGCAGTGGACGCAGCGCAGCGCCGGGCTGGCTGGCATCCGCAGCAACCTACCGATACGCTGCTGAGATGATGAGCATTTCGATTGAGGAGCTGTGCGAGAGTTCACAGCTGGCGGGCCAGGTGGTCGCCGTTGCGAGGCGGCAGCAGAAGGGCATATCCATGGGCCAGCAGCGCTCTATTCCCAGCAGCGGCGACACGGGCGCGCCAGAAGTCAGCGTCGTCGGCGGGCGGATGCGGTGCGTGCAGCGCAGCGCCTGTGCCTCTGAGTCTGTCGTCGAACACAGTCTGGGAGCGTCTGGCGTGTCTTGTCTGGCTCCAACAGTGGTGGGCTAGCGCTGCTGAGCTGCCGGGCTGTGAGTGGCCGCCAGCCTCGCAGCAGGCCCGCTGCACGGCGCACGTCCTTGTCCGCTGGAGCGTGAGCCACGGCGGGCTCGCATCGCCTTTCGAGCTTGCTTGCTTTCTCCCCATCCGCATCTGATCTGAGCCCTTCCCTCCCATCCCCCCAACCCAAGCATCACATACGTAGCGTAGCGTGTGCTTCGTGCTCCGACGCCATGATCGCATGGCTATTTGCTCCATACATGCTAACCTAGATCCATGCCCACGGCCGCTAGCGAGCACCATGCGCCCGCGCGCCCATCGTTGTCGACCACACCTGTCTGCCTGCCGTTGCCGTCGCTCGGTCCTCATCTCATCAGCGCTGGTGCTGTCTGTTGTGGAGGCCCATCGCTGGCATTCAATTGCGCTCGCTCGCATGCCGCTGCTGCTCCTGCCGCCGCCGCCCTTGCGTGAGCTGCCTCCTCTCGACCGCCTCCACCTCCACAGCCAGCAGCAACAAGCATAGCAGCACGCCGTTGCCGCTTCCGTTGACGGCGCCCGCCTGCCAATCCCACGCACACTGTACCGACACCTGCACCGAGCCTGCCAACCTGTCTGGAGCTGGAGCCACGCTGGGACTTGCTCTGGGACCCATTCTCCTTCCGGCAGTGCCACACGCTGCGGACAGGCCAACCTCACTTCACTGCCGCTTTGGTTTCACATCCATTCCTCGTCACCGTGCCCTCTTCCTTGCTCCTTCCTGTCAACAACCACTCCACATGACCGCCGCGGCGCCCGCCCTCCTCACCACCACCACTTCCTCATGACGAGCATCCAGCAACCGCTCTCCATGTATGCCGCCTCAGCAATCCGCTTCAAAGACCCCTTCGCCGTCTCCAAGGACCTCACGCCGCCGAAGACCCATCGTCCGGTCCACGAGCAGTCTCGATCCGCCTGGCCTGCTCAGTCTCGTCCTCTCACGCCTCCACCTGAGATGAGCGGCGTCTCCCAGGTGTCCCAGCCCAGCAACTACTCGCGGGAGCACGGCCATCACTATGGGGACTTGATGCCCGCACAACAAGCTTACAGAGCTCCCGTAGCTCCATACCTACCGCAAGAGGTCACCAACGCCGATTTTGGTCGCCATGGCATGGCTTCTCAATCGAATGGCCATGCTGAGCCAGCTCGACAAGCACCTCTCGATCCCGTCAACGCCGTGCAGGCCCAGAGACGACCATCACAGGCAAACTCGATAGCAGCAAATTTCCAGATACCCAGAGCCGTGAACGACAGCGGTGGCAGTCTTGGCGAGCTCGCAGCACAGGTGAGTAAGGTGGGCATACGGCGGGTGAGTATTTGACTGACAGCACTGCTTAGATTACCTGTCTTTTCTGGTTCGAGCCCTCCGAACTACTCCAGCAAGTCGAAGACAGCCCGATCAACCTTCAGCCAACGAGACAACTGGCATCCGACGCAAAGCCAACGACCGGTTTCAGGAAATGGGTTGCAACGATTTTGACGACAACTCAAGTGGCCCAAAATGTGGTGGTTCTGGCGCTCTTGTTCATCTACAGATTGAAGAAGTTGAACCCCACTGTGAGAGGAAAGCCTGGCAGCGAGTATCGATTGCTCACTGTGGCCCTCATGCTGGGCAACAAGTTCTTGGACGATAACACGTACACGAACAAGACCTGGGCTGAGGTCTCTGGAATCAATGTCGGAGAGGTCCACATTATGGAGGTGGAATTCCTGAGTAACATGAAGTACAATTTGTTCACCTCTGAACGAGATTGGGCCAGATGGCAGGAGCTTTTGGGCAAGTTTGCGTCGTTCTTCGACAAGGCGTCGAGGCCGCCACCACCACCTCCGCCAGCCATTGCACCAATTTTGCCTCCAGCATCGTCACTGCACCTTCCGATGGCTCTTCCGTCACCACCAGCCTCGAATCAAGCGTCCCCTCCATACCTGGCGGATTTGTCACGAAATGGAGCAGTCTACAACAACGGGCAGCATGGTCCAACGCCAGCACCTTCTCCGCTGAACAACCAACTTGACGCGAATGCGCAACCTGGATCACGGAAGAGGAGTCACGACGATTACGCTACAGAGCCACCCCCAAAGAGGATTGCAAGCGGTTACCCAACTTACACCTCACCCCAGCGCTACTCCACGATGTCAGCACAACCAGCACAAGGTCAGCCGGTACCTCGTCTGACTCTGCCGAGCTTGTCGATTCCGACCTCCCAGCCTGCGAGTGGCTATTCTCAGCCCTCGAGCCAAGGGCAGCAACTGCCTCCGTTGAACATGCCTGCGAGGTCCATGGCGATGGTCTATCCCAACGCCAGCTCACAGAGTAATCCACAGGCAATCCCAGCGCCAGCCGGCCCTTCAATGCAGCCGCAGTCGCAGTACGGATCGAGACATCAAAGCCCATACGGAGGCTCTGGAGCGACATCCCCAACGAATGGATTGCCACAATCTGCAACAGCTCTGCACCCGACGAACCAAATCTCTCCGACATATTTCCTGCAACAACGGAATTCTCCTTATCGACCGGTCCATCATGTGTCGACTCTGCTTTACCCACCGCCTTCAGCAGCCATCCAAGCTCGACCACCGACCGTCGAATTGAACCGAATGCAGTACCAACCACTTGGCAAGCCCGTTCAACATTCGGGTCGCCTTCCATATGTTGCTCAAAATCTTTGGCTAGATGGCAACCAACCACAGGAGATGACTCCCATTCATCAGTGGCCAGGGTTCCAGAACTCTCAGCACCAACAGCAATCGCATCTTGCACCTCAGCAATGAGCTTGAGGATAATATTCGTTGCTTATCACAAACGAACGAGGCGGCGGCGTCCGTCCTCTGCATTTTGCATTCGATGTGTATATATAATTGCTTGGCATTTTTCAGTCCTGCGTTCAAGCGCATGCATGCATACAACGGCGTTGACATCAAGGGGCTTCCAACAGTTGAAGCCGATCGAAGAGATCAGGGGCATATTCAGATGGCGTTATGAGCGAGCCAAGGTCAGGCCGCGATAAAGACAGGATCTTTTTGCTTGTACAGTACTTGCGCGGAAAGTGAGGGACATCAGAGGGGCTGGTACATTTTGCCGCCTGGCTGTCCACTCGGCTACAGATGGCTGAATTGAAGGTTTTGGCTCTATGAGGGGCTAGATAGTGGACACCACCAATTCAATACTTGGGGCTGGCGGAAGAAGAAGATTTCTTCTCGCAGCCATGGCACCATCATCTGACGTCTCCTCCCAAGACTTTCCTCTCAACGACAGGACCCACCACGGATGAAGTGAGGTGAGTAACTTTGTGCATTGACGTAAGCGAGCTCCTGCCCCAAGGCCACCTCACCCGAGCCCGACCTCGCTACAATTTGCTCCTCTTTGCAATGACACTAGGCGAAGATTTCTCCGGCTGCAGCTGACGACAAGAAGCTGCTGTGCCGCGGAGCAGAGTTGATACGAGAGTTCGCCTACTCGGGGTTGCGATACGAGAGGATGTTGTTTCGTAAGAAGTGCGTGGACTTGCCACTCGCTTGACGATGGCATCCTTCACAACACTTCGTTCTTGATTTATGAGACTACGGGATTGATACGGTCTGCGACTGCTCGCCCGCTTCACGAACACGACGAAAGCAATCTGCACGAACGTGCTCACACCGAGTTTCGAAGGCAACATTCGATGTATATGACATGCTGTGTCACCAGGGTCGGCTTGGGATCCGGCTGGACGGAGCTGCTGCAAATGCAACTGCGACAGGATAAATCGGCTTGCGGTTTTCAGGTTCCGAGTTTCTGATGTGTTGTCGCTCACCGGATATGTAGGAAGGCAGCCATATTACTCCAGCCGTGGTTCGAAGTTGTGATGCCTGCAAGTACGCTTCATCACTTTTGGATGGGTCAATACCGCTGGACTTAAAAGGTTGTGCTGCCTACCAGCCTTGGACTCATGCCTGCGGATGAGATTCGTCTTGTGGCTATTCTGCTGCCGAATGCTTCTGCCTGTGGGGTTATATCACACCGTCCTATCTTGCGTGGAGCAGCGAGACAGGCTCGAAGGAGAAAAGGTTGTACCCTCGGTGTTCCGGTCAAACTGGAAGATGCCTCCAGCAATTCCAACCTTTTCGACAACGGCCAAGAGCGTAATGAACCCTCCAATAGCTTGGAGTCGCTTGCTGCCGCGGAGAGAGCAGATGGACTCACTACCATATCGGACATCGAAATTGCAACTATTTTCAACCCAGGTCTGAAGTCCTTACTCAAAAGGCCATCCGCAACGACCACACCTGTTTGACGGAGAAATCGACAGGTACCCATCCGCTTGATCGCCATTCTCATAATGACATCAAATTAGACCTTCATGGATGCCGTGGACGTGGGATATTACAATACCTCGGAAATCCTGAGAACAATCCATGCCTTATGTCATTTTCTTCCAAGATGTCGGATTCCAACTACTGACGAGCGATATGTATATCGTCGTTTTGAGTTGTCACAACACGATCGACTGGGAGGACACTATGGGCATGGATATTTGATCCGCCGAAGTTGTCTTCTGAAACACTGCGGGATATCAAGCAGAAACGCCTCGGACTGCGTGACGAGCACGACGTGAGACCAGCGAGCGAGTCGGAGCTTGCTCGAACAGTCTCTGGGAATGCAGATGATATGGCAGAGCATCCCGGCTGTGGAATGAACAAAGGTGAAGTGGTATGCAGATCGTGCGTGTGTGAAGACAGTCGGTGCACAATGACGTCGATATCGCCCTCGAAGAAGGCTTGTTGGAGCCCCTGAAGTGTTTCATGTTTCCAACATCCTGGCGTTTGGCAGCATACCGCAACACGCAGCGCGTGCTGCCATTCGCTGGCCGGCAGTCGCAAAAGGCAGCGGCTCTGTCTCATCTCACGCCTTTGCCAGCACGTTGTTGCTTTGAGTGCTGCCGGTGCGAAGATAGCAGCAAATAGCCACGCCCATGACCAGTCTGAATTTCTGCCCCTTCCCGACTCATGATGCCGGCCGCGAACACCAACAGCGACGAGCCTTCCTGACTGCTATTTTGCTCCTCACCACCATCCACACTCCCTCGTGCATCCCGCTGCGCGTGAGATAGCAGCCAACTCGAGCGTCTCATTTGCTTTGCTTCGACCGTTGGCCCGTGGCGGAGCCGATCTTCTATTTTCTCCGCACCAGACCAGCATACCACGCCAAACTTCGAAGCCCTGCGGCTCGTCGCTGCTCGCCTTGCACGAACACTCCTTCCACGCCCTTGCAGCCCGGCGCTCTCGGCGGCCACTCATTCGACTCGACCTCGCCGCCCACGGCATTCGTTGCTCGTGGAGGCCTTGCGCACGACTCCCACCACCACCCCGTGCGACGGCGTGAAACGGCCCCTCGCTCACCGCGAACGAACGACACCGCCGCCCACGACACACGACGCGAAACACCATCACACTCCCTCCCACTTACTCAGTAATACCTCCCGGCACACTCCGCCCACCACCATCACCTGGACGGCCAGACGGACTGCTCCAACTGTAATTTCCTACCTGCCGACGACCCTTTAATTCGACCAACATGCGATTCTTGCAATCAACATTTGCGCTGCTGGCGCTTCCAGCCACGATCATTGCCGTCAGCCTTTCCGACTTCACGCCGCGCGTGTCCGACCTTCCTTCGAGCTGCCAGACGGTATACACGCAGTCCATCAGTGGCTGCGCATCCGGCGATTTCTCTTCCGATACCTGCAGCAAAGGCTGTATAGAAGCGTTGGATTCATTCACCTCCAAGGTTAAGAGCGCCTGCAAGGGAGTTGGTGGCAACAATATCATCACTACGTTTCTCTCAGGTGGTGGACCGGATGGATTGTGCTCCAATGCCAAATCCGTGCTGGGAGGAGGTTCATCAGAGAGCTCCCAGAGCAGTGCTGCTACCAGCGCTAGCGCATCCACCACTCCCGCGAGCTCATCCAGCAGCGAAGCCAGCTCCTCTTCCTCGATCACTTCCTCTACTGCGACATCTTCCTCATCAGCACCTGCGACCTCTTCATCCGCAGTCCTGAGTGGTACCGCAACGGCCACCAGCCTGGGGACTTCGACCTCCACTGCTGAAGGATCAAGCAGCGGCATCCTGGTGGACACCTCGAGCGTGCCATCAGCGACCTCCACATCAACTGCTTCGAGTGCAAACTCTCAAACGAATATGAACGACAATTCCGGAGGAGGCAGCCCATTCGACAGCGAGGGCAACATGAACTCACTCGCCTCAATTTCGACACCCTTCACCCTTGCCACCATGCTGGTCACGACTGGAATGGTTCTCTCTGCGATGCTACGATAGCCCGACGCTATGTGCGCCTTGAACGGCTCACGGATTCCGTATACTCATGCCTGCGCTGCATTTTTCCTTGTGTCCCATTGCTGCAGATACCCCTATTTGCATACTGCTTTGCGTGTTGTTTGCTGTTTTCTAGCGGGAGTTGGAAGGGCCCATGGACGGCCTGGTCATTTTGCATGCATGCCCTGGCGGGCGAAGGGAGTGAACTCTGGCAGGAGGCGGATCGGATGCATGGCGGAAGCTTTGGCGGCAGCATGGATTGCGTGTTGCTCGCGCTGTCATGGAATGACGGCATCTGTACAATAGCACAAGACGTGAACGAAGAAGTCACGGAATCGAATGTCTCTGAAGATTTGAGACGTCAAGGCTGAAGACAGAAGTGAAGTTGGCTGCGGATCCGAAGCACATGGCGGACTAATTTAGCTTTCCGCGCAGAAAGCTTCTTATTTTGGTGAGTGAGTGACGTTCATAAGTCGCCAAGAACAGACATTGGCTTATCGCGGACGAGAAAAAGAATTGATTATCAAAGAAGGTATGAGTAACTGATTCACTGTCATCATTCGCTGTCTCTGCGGCGTGGCGGACGACATCATTGCTTGTTTTCTTCCGCCCCTTACCACGGAGAAATAAATCTTCGGGACCGCGCCGATCGAAAAATTGAGAGCTCCAGCTTTAGCTCTCGCGCCAGGGTTCTCTATCTCTGTCGCTGGTGAGGCTTGAGCAACGACAGTCATCCGCCTCTTCATCCCACCGCCTCCCCTTTCCTTCCTTTCCATCAGCCGCAATGGCGTCCAAGGCCGTGACGAGGCCGCTTGCGACCGTGAGCGCCTCCATTGGCCTCAAGCGCGGCTTTGCGACGGCGCAGAGGGCGAACCAGACCAAGACGCCCTTTCAGCAGCCTCTGCGAGCTGGCAGCAAACTCGACAAGCAGCAGCTGCGCGCAGGTTTCCGAAGAGGCTTCGCGGACAAGCTGCCCGATAAGCAGCAGGTCAAGAAGGGATCGTGGGGTGTTTTGAAGTGGACTTGGAGATTGACCTACCTTTCCGTGTTGGGAGGTTTGGGATGGACAGCATATGGCATCTACCAGAACCGGAATCCTGTCGAGCAGCACGAGCCCGATCCCAACAAGAAGACGCTGGTCGTACTCGGTATGCTCAATACTGGAATCGATGCGGATGCGCGCGTGTGCTAATGTACTACAGGAACCGGCTGGGGCTCTGTCTCGCTCCTTAAGAACTTGGACACTGAGAACTACAACGTCGTCGTCATCTCGCCGCGCAACTACTTCCTCTTCACGCCTCTCCTGCCATCATGTACCACCGGAACGATCGAGCACCGCAGCATCATGGAGCCGATCCGCAACTTCCTGCGTCACAAGAAAGCGTCTGTCAAATACTACGAAGCCGAAGCCACCAAGATCGATTACGAGAAGAGAATTGTATACATCAGCGATGACTCGGATATCAAGGGCTCTATCTCGCAGAATGAGGTTCCATTCGACATGCTGGTCGTGGGTGTTGGCGCTGAGAATGCGACTTTCGGCATCCCTGGAGTGCGCGAAAACGGCTGCTTCTTGAAGGAGGTCGGCGATGCGCAGAAGATCAGGAAGCGTATCATGGACTGCTGCGAGACTGCTACTTTCAAGGATCAATCGCCGGAGGAGGTTAAGCGTCTGCTACACATGGTTGTTGTAGGTGGTGGTCCAACGGGTGTCGAATTCGCTGGTGAACTGCAGGACTTCTTCGAGAACGATCTCAAGAAGTGGATTCCCGAGATCAAGAACAACTTCCACGTCACCCTGGTCGAAGCCCTCCCATCTGTCCTGCCTATGTTCTCTAAGAGCTTGATCGACTACACCGAGAAGACCTTCAAGGAGGAGACTATTGAGATTCGGACAAAGACTATGGTCAAGAACGTCACCCCTACCTACATCGAGGCTGAGTACACCGATCCGAGCGGAAAGAAGGTGTTGGAGAAGATTCCATACGGACTGCTTGTCTGGGCTACCGGTAATGCTGTACGACCCATTGTCAAGGACCTGATGAACCAGATCCCAGCACAGAAGGACTCTCGCCGTGGTCTTGCCGTTAACGAATACCTTGTTGTCAAGGGCACTGAGAACATCTGGGCTGTCGGAGACTGCGCTGTGGCCAACTACGCACCAACCGCCCAAGTTGCCAGCCAAGAAGGATCTTTCCTCGCCCGACTCTTCAACCAGATGGCCAAGACTGAGGAGATTGAAATGAAGCTCAAGGACCTTTCTGAGGAGCAGAGCAAGGCCGCCAACAAGGAGTCCAGGGACAAGGTGTTCGAGGAAATCAAGGACCTGCAGAGACGGTTGCGCCGCGTCAAGCAGATGGGCCCCTTCGAGTATTCTCACCAGGGTTCTTTGGCTTACATTGGTAGCGAGAAGGCTGTCGCCGACATCTCGTGGTTGACTGGTAACCTTGCCAGTGGTGGACAGCTGACGTACCTCTTCTGGCGGTCAGCGTACTTGAGCATGTGCTTCAGCAGTAAGTCGAGCAAGACCTATAAGATTTTTAATCATACTGACACACCTTCACAGCACGAAACCGCGTCCTGGTCTTCATGGACTGGGTCAAGTCCTACATCTTCGGCCGTGATGTCAGCAGAGAGTAGAGGGAGCACGAAGAATTTCTGGTCTTTGTGTGTTTTACGTTTGTGATAGAGCGCGCGCCTGTGAGATACCTTTGGGGCATACTATAGATTTGGGGATCCCGGCGGGCCTGGCGTCAAAAGTGTGACAGTAGCAACAGAGGAAACGTCTTTTTGATCCAGTGTGGTTCCGGAGCGATAGATTTGGATGTTTGTGTGTTGTATAGCGAGCTAATGGGTTGATCTAGTTCATGTCCTGCACTGCCTTCGGACCTGACTGAGGTGGCGCTGAAGCTCAGCTTCGCCTCAGGATCCACTTCGTCAAGTCCTCAAGAACCTCTCAAGTCACGCCCTCTGCCAGAGCCTTCTCAAAATGAGGCTTGCGATTTCTCGGTGACACAACAGCACGATTACGAGGCCAAGAGCTGTGATGAGCATCAATGATGGCTGCTCGGCAGTCGTCGGATACACCTACGATGAATTGAATTCCTCTCAGGACCGTGAAGAGATACGACTTCTAGCCTTCTCACCACACCAACTCGCGAACAAGGAGACCGGGACACTCTCATGCTCCGTATTGAAAACTCCTCTCTACCATGCCCCGGTGTATTCTGCCATCAGCTACGCGTGGGGAGACGTGAGCGTACGACGACCGATCAAGATTGACGGCATCGAGGTTGAGATACCTGCACAGGCCGAGGTGGCCTTGAGGTCCCTCCTTGCAGCTCTGGTACAGAGCAGACATGGACACGACAACCACCAGACAATTTGTCTGTGGATAGACGCGCTTTGCATCAACCAGGCGGACAATCTCGAGCGCTCCCAACAAGTATCCATCATGTCGGAGATCTACGCGTGCGCCCTACAGGTCCTTGTTTTCCTCGGGAGCCCATTTGAAGGCCACGTTGAGACTTTGAGAGCAATTGCGGATGCCGCTGCTCAGTTGAGGGTGCAGAATAGCAACATCAGCGATCTGAGTGCTGCTTTGGAGCTTGACACTGACCTCCCTCATATCTCCATTGCTCCCGCTCTTACCAAGGACCGCTTGCTCGCCTTCTACTCCAGCCGCTGGTTCACGAGACTCTGGGTACTACAGGAGGCGGCACTCAGCAGAGTTGCAATCGCCTTCTATGGCAGTGACAGCATTGTGCTCATGGATGCTATACTACTTGCTCGATGGATCGCCAAAAGGGACTACCAAGGTGGCTCCTTTCGCAACAGGACGCTGGACCCACTATCTCGTAGCATCGACTACGCGACGACCCTCTATCATCTACGCATCTTCGAACAGTGTCAATCAGCCGAGCATCCTCTAGGGGAGTGCTCAGGTGCGTGTTACGGCGGCCGGCCGTTGGACTGGCTACTTCAAGAAACGCACGACCATCTCAACTCAGAGCCGCGGGACAAGATCTATGCGATTCTGGGACTCTGTTCGCCAGAGGTATCGGATAAGATTAGGCCAGATTACGACTTACCGCTGTCCACTGTTTACATTCAAGCTGTTCGAGTGGCGCTCACGTCCGAGCAACATGCCAACGACCTGGACTTCATGCGTCTAGCACGTATCCTGGGGAACAAGCCAACGGAGTGGTACAAGGAGAACAGGTGGCCTACATGGCTTCCCTTATGGCACGAGGTATACGATCCTATGGTCAACTCGTCTGGATTTCCATGGTGGATCTTTGACGCTGCTAGGAACACGCCGGCCCAGATTCATGAAGCACATCCAGAGGACCCAGTTCTCAAGTGCAACGGTCTCATGGTCGACGAGGTCTCATACGTATCTAGGCCCTTCCTGCCATTGAATGACGCAGAGACCACAGACGACCTCCTCGCTGACTTCGAGAATGCCATAACGGAACTCTCAAGCCGAGCACAGAAGGCCATTATTCCTGCTTGGCAATCATACACCACAGCCCTTGGCCTGACCCTAGCTTGTGGATACTACCCCTTCGTCGAAAGTGAATACGAATTGGGAGAGACACACTTTGGCGCCGCATTGCAACAAACGTCTCTCCGAGGTCTCGTCCTCTTACTGAGCAACTCCGCGAGGGATAACCTTGATGAGGGCTTAGGTGATGCTTCGAGATACCTGCTCCAATTCCAGATACATAGTCGGTTCAGAGCGGTTTTCTTTACGAGGAGAGGATACATGGGATTGGGCTCGCAGCATGTGGTCGAAGGAGACGTCATTTGCCTGCCCTTTGGGAGTGCAGCGCCTTGGGTGCTAAGGAGGGAGGGTGAACATTATGCTTTCCTGGGGCCTTGTTATGTTCATGGTGTTATGGCGGTGAGTAATGCTGAAAGAGGATTCGATGCATATGCTAACCTGCAACAGGGAGAGTTCATGCAAAAGGCCGGCGACAAGCAGGTGCAGTGCTTTGAGATCCATTGAAGAGCTTTCGAGATGGTCTGGTCATTCACTCTCCGGTAGAAGCTATGACCACGTGGCTTGCTAGTGCCTTCTGCGACAGCAAACGCCGCCTCACGTTTCGCTTCTTGAAGACTCCGACCTAACTTCACCCAAGACCGCCAACCAACATGGACGCATCGCCGCTTGCCAAATTGGCGGCCGAGCTGCGAAACCAGATCTACGAGCTGGTCCTCCACGAGCCAAGCGGATTCAGACTCAACTACGCCGTCGACCCAAAACACAAGAATGATTTCAGGGGAGTGAAGCAACGCGGTCGGAAGACCTCCCACCTTCTCGCGATCACCAAAGTCTGCCGACAGACTCGTCGAGAGTCGTTGCCGCTGTTCTACTCCATCAACACATTCGTCCACCCGATGAACTTCTGGCGCTTCGGATCCACGATGAACGGACAACAGACGGGCCGCTACGGGCAGCGCTTGAAGCATGGTCGGAAGTGGCTACTAAGCCTTGGAAGAGCCAACAGCGGCGCCATCACCCACTACGAGCTTGATCTCGGTCGCTGGGACATCGACGAGGCCTCGAAGCCACTCTGGAAGAGAGAATGGCGCGTCCAGGGAAGGAGACTCGAACGCCAGCAGTTGTTGCCCATGTTGCAGCAAAAGGCCATCTTCACAACCATCACAATGGTCTTCGACGTCGATTTCTCTCTCTTCCGACATTGGTATACCCGCCCTGCCTGCAGAGTTGGCGGAGAGACTTTCGCGGAGTACTCCCGGTCTATCACGTACGCCATTCACGACGATCAGCAAGAGGCAGCCAAGGATATTGAGCGCACGTACGAGGCTAAGCTGAAAGAGATGGAGAGCCACATCGATCATCAGGGTTGCCATGTCGTGCAGTGGCTGCCACAGATTTGCGCTGGTCTGAAGAAGTCTCGTGCTCTGATGTATCACACCATCGGTCTCAAACTAGACCAGACCGAGGGCGCAGTGGATGGCAAGCTCAAGGAACTCGAAGGCGGTGTGAGTGGATTACAGCTGTCTTGAACCTGGTGGTTGAGGCAGGTGCGGCGACAAGACCTTTGAAGATACGGAGCATGGACGTAGAGTAAGACGCAGCTAGCGTGCGGTACGATACAAGCGGATGGCCTGAGAGACCTTGGCCGGTGCTCTGGGTGGGCAAGACTCGATATGAAGCTCTTGTGGCGGGTAGCACTTCCATGGAACCTTGAACCTACAACTTCCCCTGCCTCCTCTTCATCGCCTCGACCTCCTCAACCTCTAGTCCCTCCCATCCTTTCAATATTCCCTGCACCTTGTCCTCACTCCCCTTAGATAACCGCACCATTCCATCCTGCGTGATAGTCATGACATGCTTTCCTTCCGGCGACCAAACCCGACTATAAAAAAGGCCTCTCCCGTTCGCATACCTCGTACACCGATCTTCTTTGCAAAACCACCTCGACGTCTCCGGCCCCTTATCATCGCCAAAAGTCAAGTCCTCCGCGCTCGTGTGGAAGATAACCTGATGGATCAGACTCCCCATACCGGTGTATAGATCGCCGATATCTAGAGCATTGGCGACAATGAAGAGACTATTCCGGTCGCTGGCATACAGTTGTGCACATAGATGCATGTTGAGGTCGTCCTTCGGGATCGTGCCAATCGAGCGGAAGAAGACCATCTGCCGTCGATCGAGGGGATGTTTGCCTTCATTGTACTTCGTCATATCAACTTTTCTCGTATCCAGCCCTGGAAAGACGTCGTTCTTCTTCCCCTGTGCCTGTTCTCTCCAATACCAAGGCACATCAAACCCAGGACATTCGGGGAAATCCCACGGGTTCTTGCTATCTAATGCGAGTCTGTACTTATCCCAGAGGTTGACGTTCGCCTGCACGTCCAGCGGATTGCTCTCAGCAGCCTTGAAAACACAGGTACAAGTGAACATATACCCCTTCCCTTCCCTCTGCGAGACATTAACAATCCTCGTCGCGGACGACCGGCCGTCGCGGATCGACTGAACGTGGTAGATGAATTTGATGTCCGGGATGCCAGGCAGAATGAAGTTTCCAGACACGTTGCTCAACTGCATGCCTTTGGCAACCGTCTGGCAAGCCGCCCATGCTGCTTGCATGTATACATGTCCGCCATATGCAACGCCACGGACGCCGTTGGGAGCGTCTGGGGTGAAGGGAAGAGCGATTGATTGGAAGGTGTCCTTGTTCAATCTTTCGAGTTTGATTAGTCGTTCGAATGGAATGGGCTCGTTTCCATCCCGCGGAGGTGGCATGGTGAGATCAGGAGGTTGGAGGCACTCTTATCCAGGCCATATAGTATTGGAACTACATTTTGAAGACAGTAAACTGAGAGGTGAAGTCGGGAAATGCTGAAAGTGACATAGCCTCGGCAGGAGCGCATGGGTTGCGCTAAACTTGAAAGGGAAGCTGCGATTTAGTTGGTCCAAGCGTTGTTCACATGCTTACAACGTTGGAAAGAATCGTTCTGCTGATGGGAAGTCTGGGGCCAGGTGCAAGACAACCTTGAGGGCTGGTGAAACAAGCGTGACTCCAATAGGATAGCATCCTGTACAACAACCGCTATACCAAGCCGTCCGTGCCTGTCGCCAGGGGTCTCATAGGTCCTTGTGCAAGATAGGCCAACGCCCTGCCAGTGCTGTGCCACATCTCTCAGAGCGACAACTGAAGATAGCTTCGGCGGTACCCTCCACTTGTGCAATGTTTCGCCCGATCGTTCAAAATTCATCGAGATCGAGATCGTCGGCGAAACAATGCCAGCAAGCCACAAAACGTATCGATTGCAGGAAATGTCGGCGTACGACTTCATCATCGTGGGTGGTGGTATGCATTCATTCAAAGGCTTTACTGCTCCGTTCCAGTGTTCGCTGACTCTCAACAAGGCACGGCAGGCTGCGTCGTCGCTCGCAGATTATGCGACCAACACCCAGAGTTCAAAGTTCTGCTCCTCGAAGCAGGGCAAGACCGCAGTACAGACGAGCGTGTCTACACCCGGCTCTGTCCAGAGAAATGCTCGGTGACGATTCGTATGACTGGAATTATCGAACCACACCTCAGGAGGGATTGCATGGCCGCACAATCCCTCGGCCGCGAGGCAAGATGATAGGCGGCAGTAGCGCGATTAATAGCTTCGCAATGATCTATCCAAATCGTGAGGGCATAGATGCTTGGGGCAAGCTTGGAAACGAATGCTGGTATTGGCGTGATCTGGAGCCCTACTTTGGGCGATTTCAGACCGTTTGTCAACCGGATGAGGGTTTCGATGCCGTACTGCCCATCGTTTCAACCCCAGACCAGGCGCTAAAGGGGCCGATACAGGCTTCGTTGCCGATGCGCAGCTCGGAACTGCACCACGCTTGGGTCGAGACATTCCGAGGGTTGGGTCTGGAAAACACACATGACCCAACGAAAGGTCAAGCGATTGGCGGTTATGTATCCACCTGCCACATCACCGCGAATCGTCGCGAGCGCAGTCACGCAGGTGCTTTCCTCGATGAGTACACTAGCAAGCATGACAATCTGGAGATCATCACAGGAGCCTTAGTCGACAAAGTGGAATTCGGTCCGAAGGAGGGTATTGATGGAGTCTCGGTTGCCACGGGGATCTGGTATCACAGTGGTGGAGACTTGCGCTATGCCAGCGTGAGCAAGGAAATCATCATGGGGGCTGGTGCACTGTCGAGCCCATGCATCCTCGAGCGCTCAGGCATCGGCAGTCCCACGATACTCGAAGAACATGGAATTGACGTCGTGTACGCCAACAATAAGGTCGGCGGAAACTTGCAGGATCACATTCGGGCAGGGTTATCGTTTCGAGCGGCTCCAGGCGTCGAGCCCAGTAATCCCAAAGATCGCGAGGAAGCTAGACGACAGTATCAACACCACAGAACTGGGCCATGGGCTGAAAAAGCATGTTGGACATTCGCACACCTGCCGATATTACCTTTTCTCGATCTCGAGGGTCAAGAAGAGCTTCGCCAAACAGTTGACAGACTGCTTGAGAAACATAATCCCGGCGAGAAATCGAACTTCGATAAGCAACGGAATACATACGTTCGTCGTATAATCTTCTCGAAGGAAGAAGCCACTTCGACTGCGTTTCTGAGCCGACAGCCGGCCAGTGGTGAGAGGGACGACGATCCGGTCGAATGTATCAGCCTTTTTGCCATGCTCAGCCATCCACTGTCCCGCGGGAATGTTCACATAGCATCTCGTGATGCCAGCGCCGCGCCAACGATAGACTGCAAGTACTACGACCATCCGTTGGACCTGGAGATTCACGCAAGGCATTTGCAAGCACTCGCCCGTATCGCGACATCGGAGCCGTTGCGCAGGTACCTGCTTCCTGGAGGACATTGCCTGCCATTGGAGGGTGATGTCGAGACCTTGGGTGGTGCCAAGGCAATTTGCAGAAAGTACGCGCGAACGAACTACCATCCCTGTGGCTCATGTGCCATGATGCCCGAGGCCTCGGGCGGGGTTGTGGACGACCAGCTCATGGTATACGGAGTCAGCAATGTCCGAATTGTTGACGCGAGCGTTTTTCCCGTGATTCCAAGAGGGAACATCATCACCACTGTCTATGCGGTAGCAGAGAAGGCAGCCGACATCATTAGCGGAAAGTGGGGGGTGTTGTAGAGGCCGATGCCAGTCCGCCCAGAAGGAAGTCGTCGTCAAGAGGCATCGAAGGCCCTCGTGCGGCCTGTGGAAGAGACGCTTCTGTAGATATGCCAGAATATCCCGCTCGTAGTTGTGCGGCACGCGAACTCCAGCATGACAGAGCAGCTCCTCGGTGTTCAGCGCCGAATTTTAGGTCCAAGAGGTCAAGCAAACTCAAGGCGGAGCCTTCAAGGCCTGCTCTGCCGCACGTTTTTTCGAAGTGAGTTTCTTGTGGGCTTTGCTTTTCGTGTGCTGCTGCCACTGCTCCGGAGTGACGCAAGTAACGTTGCAGACAGGGCAGTGCTGCTTCGACCACTTCTCAGGCTTCGCCGAAAGGTCATACTCTCGCGACGGCGCTAGCATTTCCGAAGCAACTGTGGAAAGGCCAGAGGGCGAGGGCATTTGTTCTGAACGAAGGAATGTGCCGGTCAAGTCCAATGCTAGCTGTACAACGTTCTTGTCGAATACGGCAACATCAGTGCCGTCCAAGAGGTAGAGTGAGTCGCTGGCTCTGGCTTCAGCAAGTGCGTTGACAAGCTTGATCCGGATCCACCTGATCTGTCGCTTGGAGTATTGTCGTGTAGCGATTTGTGTCTTCTCCCTAGCATCGACAGTCAGCTTCTTCCGACAGGCCTCATCCTCGCCCCCATCTCGGATATATCGTGCCAGGTCTTTGAACTCCTTGTAGCCTATGCTGACCCAAATACCCCGTGTCTCATCTACCCGGGCTCCAGCAGACGCCTGCTCGTTGGCAAACTTCTCCAGCGTCTCGACTTCCTGGAAAAGCCCTCGCTCGATCATCTTGTCCACGCGCTTGTCCAGTCGTTCACGAAGAGCATCGGGCTGCGCATGGACCCAGAAGAGCAGTGTGTCAAAACGCATGCTTGGTGCATCCAGCGGTGCAGCAACATCCCCAGCCTCAGACTTTCTAGCTCTTTGCTCAGCATATATGTCCGAAGCTCTGCGTCCAGTCTGCAGGAATATCTCCAAGCTCCGCTGAATCTTTCTCCTGTCGTTTGGATGCCATCTGTCCGCCATCACTGGATCCACTCTCTTCAGCTCCTCCAAGATCTTTTCTGTGGGCTCCTTCAAGATTGGCCATTTGTCTCCAGTATCTTCCACGAACTCAGGCTTCTCTTCTTGACCATCTCGCTCTGCTAACTTGTCCTCGAACAGCAGACTCTGGGTATAGTAGTGTGTCCCTCCAACAAGAATGGGTAATCGTCCCCTCGATCGAATCTCCTCGATGGTCTTCAGCGCTTGACGCACGAACGTTCCCACGACCCATGTCTGCTCGTGCAATCCTATACATCCCAGGAGATGGTGTGGAATTCCTTGCTGCTCTTCGTGGGTGATCTTGTTCGTTATGATGGGCAGGCCAGCATACAGCTGCATTGCGTCGCCGTTGATGATTTCGCCATTGTATCGTTTCGCGATCTCAACTGCCAGCTGTCTACGGTGGTTAGCACGTTTTGTCGCGCAATGTCAAATCGAGAGCGATATACTTCTGATTTTCCGGTGCCAGTCGCGCCGATTATGGCGACCAGAGGATTACGAGGAGGCGTACGGGTCATCGTCGTCGAGAGAGATCTAATGCAGCGCGGGAGGCGCATCGGAGGATCATGGGAATATCCAGATGGAGTTGGTACCGGAGTTGGATCCAGCATGTGAAGCTGTAGAAGATCAGACGCTCGGGCCGCCGGCGATGGGCGCTGAGTCATGAGGTCAGTGAATCTCTGCCGGACATCGAGCACGCCTTACAAGAACTGCCAATTCCCCAATACGACTTACACGACCGCTTGGCTCGCACTATAAAGACAAGAGTGTGCACGAGAGAAGGAGGAAAAGCTCTCACTTCAGACAAAATGACTGGCACGAAGCCTCCACCAACGATCAAAGTCAACAACCTCTGCTACGCTTTCCCGGACGGCAGCGATGGTCTTAAAAATGTCTCCCTGGATCTCCCTGCAGGCGCTCGATGCCTCCTGATCGGTGGTGAGTCCCTCGTCCTCGTATCTCACACACAGAGTGCTAAATCCTCAGAGCGAATGGCGCGGGCAAGACTACCCTCCTCCGCCTGCTATCTGGCAAACGCATGGCACCCGGCGGCACCGTGAGCATCGGCGAAGTCGACCCCTTCGCAGTCGGTCTCGAAGGCGTCACATATCTCGGTCTAGAATGGGTCCTGAACCCCATCGTCCGCAGCGACATCGCCGTGCCGGAACTCCTGCGCTCCGTCGGCGGCGACCACTACCCAGAGCGCCGCGACGAGCTGGTCCGCATCCTCGACGTCGACCTCTCTTGGCACCTGCACGCCGTTTCCGATGGCGAGCGACGAAGGGTCCAGCTGTGCATGGGCCTGTTGCGCCCCTGGACCGTGTTGCTGCTGGATGAGATCACGGTTGATCTGGATTTGCTGAGCCGCCACAATTTCTTGCAGTTTTTGAAACGGGAGACTGAGACGAGGAGTTGCACCATTGTGTATGCGACGCATATCCTCGACAACTTGGCGCAGTGGCCTACGCATCTGGTGCATATGTCGTTGGGTAAGGTCAAGAAGTGGGGTGAGATGGGTACGTTTGAGGTTCCCAGGAGCGATGGTGGCGAGGATGGGAATAGTCGGTTGGGTCAACTGGTCATGCACTGGTTGCGCGAGGATCTGGAAGAGAGAGGTCCTCGCAACGGCCAGAAGGCTGAAGGTATGACTTATCAGAATCTCGAGGGCAAGGGAGGGTACGGGCAAGAAGTGAAGAAGTAGTTGCCGTGTAAAGCGCCATTCTGGAGCTGGCGGAAGTTTGTAAGCAAAGGCGTGGTGGTCTGTGTTATCGGTGGTTCAACACTACAATGTTAGAGCAGGCTTAGCGAAGGCGTTCAACATAGTTGTACTGGAGTCAAACATCTTGGACTGTTCTCATCATGCAGGGAGGGAGGAGGCTAGCAATTAAATCTAGAGTTACAAGAACTGAAGGCAGCAATGAAGTTTTTATTCGCAAGAAGAGAGGCCAGCAATGAAGAAAGCGCCCCATGCATTGTGTATTCTTTGCCTCCCATATCTCCCTCCCCTGAAAAGAATCATCCCCATTCCATATTCACAAGCGAACAACTGTAACGAGTGCCACCACACCTACATACATCTCATACAATCCTCAGACCCGCAGCCCAAAAATGCCTGTCCAACATAACGCTATCAAGGGTATCTCAATTGAAACTCAAAGGAGCGGCCAAGCCGTCACACATCTGTATATGTGCAGCGAATCGCAATCCAGACAGGCTGCCCGCGCCTGCCGCACGAACATGTACAATACCGAGGGAACGGCTGTTGTGGTATCATGATTTTGGCTTCATCTCGATGCTCGTCGCTTCTGTTGACGGGCGCTGGTCTTCTAGTCGCGGGGATAGAGGCGACGATATCGGTGCGTTTGGGTTCGGCTTGAAAATGGAGGAGAGACTGCCGACTCGACCGTGTTTGCTCTTTTTCGAGAGTTTCTTGCCTGGAGGCGCGGGTGCCAGCACCGGCCTGATGGCTTGGTTCTTGAGCAGTGGTCTTGACAGTCCTCGCTTATGAGTCTGTCTCTCGCGCTCCTCTTCATCATTTCGCTGAGATTTGACCCAAGAAGCGACAGATCCAAGTCTTAGACTCGTGAGAGACGTCCGTGTTGGTGGCTTCATACGCGGTGTTGATGGGGCTTGGGAGTTGGTCCAGCTCCATCGGTGCTGCAGGTCTAGTTGCGAGTCCGGACTATGCGGCGGTGACATTGACTCGGGTAGTTGTCGGTCGTGCTCTTCTATGATATCGTCCTGAGGTGGCCGGGCCTGGACAGAATGCCTCATGAGGGGCAGACTCAGAGTACTCACTCTATCTAAGGTATGAGCCCTCTCAGGTTCAGCAATTGGCTGCTTTGACTGCTTCGATGGTGGCGTTGCATCTTTGAGGAAAGAGCTGCCTTGATGCTTGGTCGGCGTTTTTGGTCGACTCGAAGATTTCTCGGCGGGCTCCTCTACTCTCCATTCCTTTCGAAGTGACGAGGGTACCGTCGGCGTCTTCTTGGACTGTTGTGCCAGGTTCATCCGAGACTCATGCCGTGAGGATCGTATCGAAATCCGCTCATGTCGGTAAATTGGCAAAGCAGTGAGGCGATCGTCTTCCGACATTTGGTTGAGCATCACTGTACTCGAATGCGGTCTGAAGCGCACAATCTCCGAATAGGAAGCCCCTTTTCGTCTTCGCCATAATGCATATATGAGTAAGGCAAGAATGAAAGTACCACCTGTACTCTGTCAGTAGTGCTAATGACGTATGTTCGATGTCCATACCTATGGTTGTGGTGCAGATAAGCACCTTCTTAGAACCATCCGAGAGTCCAGGACCTGATGAATCTGAATTCGAGTTGGACCGGTCATCATCGTTGGCCTCTGAACTCGGCAGTGGCGACGCTGTGATAGCAGGGCCCCATCGTATGCTGCTACTTTCCGCTCCATTATTCGTCGGACTCGGACTCGTATTCTGATTCCCATCGTCGCTAGTTTGTTGGGCTGAAGAAGCTGCCGTAGCGCTGCCGCCGTTGTTCTGGGCAGGCGATGCTGATGACGCCGTGATCGACGACAAGAAGTCGGATAAATTGTCGTCTTGGCCTGCCATGAGAGGGAAGCGGCGTCGTGTACCTTAGTCAAGGTATGTAAGCAGTGATGAAGAAGGGTGTCCGGCCTTCAAGTGGTGATCCAGAAACCCTCTCCGAGTCAAGGTCGCGATGAATGGCAATTAGTACCCTTCCAGCGGCAGCAGTCCAGCTCCTGAGGGACGAGAATCGAATGGACTAAAACGACCCTCTGCTTCGCACTGATATTGCGAGTCGGACCTATTCGCGCACCAGCGGTTCTCATGATTCCGAACTGTGGCAGTCGTGTATCACGGCGAAGCAGCCGGGAGAGTGCCAGACCTCTACAATGGCAGCACGAGGGGTGCGGTCAGGGAAGTATTTTAAGAATTTGGTCAACCTGCGGTACAGAGAAGTCTAATCGGGCGACATGCGGGCATGATCCCTACCTCCAAACGTGTGATAGAGTGGATAGAGGGCGACGAGCGAGAGGGGGGCAGCATGTGGCATGGCCTCGTTTTGCACATTCGCAGTGGCCGCCAGGATGAAGCGTGGCGTGTGCGTTGGATTTGCAACAGGATCGGAAGGGCGATTTTGGCGGCCGACCCGAGTGTCTCCAGGAGACGGTGTGTTTGGTGCTCATAATTCTGAAACACGCAGACCGGCTTTTACCCTGTCGCGAACGGTTCATAGTCATGGCAAGCGAGGAGGCGGAACGATGCCTAAGGGACTTTGTTCAATCATCGAGGACGATGACAGCTGTCAGGCCGTCTTTCGGCGGGAGGAGGTTTGATATAGCCAGGAGGGCGTGGTGGGCAGTCTTGAGCAACGCGGGAGTTGGTTTCATGTTGAAGAGTTTGTCCCCGGATGATCGGCGTGCCATGTGCGTTGCCAATGAAATCGATCTACGTGTTCAGGCCACGAGGACATCGTTGCTGAAGCGAGGAGAGCGCGATTTCCAGGTTCAATGCGGCGTGGGCCTTGTGTATATTAGCTGGTTGACCGGCCCGATATTATTGAGAGCGGAGGAGTTGTCGTCGTCGTCGGTCCTCGTCAGCAACTGTCGGCCGAGGTGGTTCACCAAAACTTTCTCATACTGCCGCGATCTTTGCGATCCTGAGCATGACAAAGATGCGACTTCACGCGTGTCAGACATGCACGTGGACACAAAGGTCAGAGAAGTGTCTCGTATATCATGATGGCGAGTACGAGGTTAGGTAGACCTCAGCTGTTTGCGATGTGGCGCACGTTTGATCACGTGTGTATGCCAAGGCGCTAAAATGCCTTAGGCATCACATCTGCATCGACGTTTCCTCCCGCTTCGCAGCTTCTTCCTCAATCCACACAATTTACATTCAGTCAAGATCCCGCCACGGCAAATCCAAGTGGTTGCCGCCTGGAGTTGCTCACAGGCCGGCAGCTTCAAGGTCCGATAACAGTCTATCCTCACAAGTTGCTCGGAATCAAGCTGCTGGCTCTCGGCATAGCCTATCTGGGCAACTGAGATCATGCTACCAACTTCAACGATACGAAGTTGCCGGGTAGGGAACTCTAGCAACTTCGAACAGCCAAGCCCTAAGTCATATTCCGAGCGTGTTCGCATTCGGATTCCGAACTCCCAGTGTATTGACTTGCCAGCAGCAAAATGTACTGAGTACGGTACTGTAAAGCCTTCAAGTTGGATCTTTTAAAATGCATTGCTTGCCAGGCGCGTTCAACATGCCAAGCGCCAATCGTTATAGCAACACAACTACTCCACTGGGTTTCTTCGCTAACCATGGGACGTGAACGTACCTTACGATGGATGCGAACCCGCAGCGCCTCCCACACTGCACGCCTGCTGCAATCGAACCTTGCTCTCGTGCTCGTGGCCCTGGTTTGCCTCGGATTCATTGGGTGGATAAGTACTGGCCAACGCGAGGACACCGGATTGTGGCTCAATGAACGACTCCAACGGGTATTCGCACCTACCAAACAACTCCATATCATCATTCCAGCCACCGAACCCAACAGGTATCTTTGCCAGAACCTCGCAAGCGCCATCATCAATGGTTATCCACCGCCAACTTTTCTCAAATGGGGCGAAAGCTTTCCTGGTCCGGATGGCTTCATGTTCAAAGTAACCAAGACTCTCGCATATCTCGATCAACTTCCTCCCACTGCAGAAGCTCGCGGAGATCTCATTCTTCTTGTGGATGGATACGACTTGTGGTTCACTCTGCCACCAGACGTCTTGCTTGAATATTACTTCGCAGCCTTGGATAAGACGGAAAGAAGGCTATCCAACCAAGGAATCCTGGGGATCGACGTCGAGGGCAAGACTGTGCAGAACACTATAATATTCAGTGCTGATCACCCTTGCTGGCCATCGTACAATGACAGCACACCCGCGTGCAGTCTCGTGCCCCCATTTCCCGAGCTGGACGAAGCGTCCCAAAAGCGCGCGGAGCGATTATCGCTTGAATATAAAGAACGCCGGTTCCTCAACTCGGGAACGATCATGGGTCCCATCGGCGATATTAGAGACATGATGGAGACTGCGATGCTGCTGTATCAGCAAGCGTACGAGAGCAGCAATGAGTTACACTTCAACGATCAGCTGGTCCTGGCTGACTTATGGGGTGAGCAAGAACGGCGAAGAGTGAACCTCGCGAGGGCTGTCAACGGGCCCAACAAAAGGGGAATCGATCCAAGCGAACATCTGTCCGAAGAAGTACGTGCGGCCCTGTCGAATGCAAACTACCCACCACGAAGAGTGGTGGAAGACAACGGGTCACCCGAGTTCGGAATTTCCCTCGACTACGACTGCAATATCGTCCAAATCGCGCCACCGGCTGGAATTGAGGTGGACTGGGTTCGGACAAAGGATTCTGAGCATCCACTGGACCCGACCTTACCACGCGCCTTGCAACAGACAAAACGCAAACCCTTCCAACGTCTTACAAGTAAAAGACCTGGATCGCGGTTCTCTCGCATCGGCTGGGCAGATGTCACGCTGGGCGTGAATGTCGTTTCGAACCAATTTTTCGCCCTCTGGCATATGCCGGGCGAAAAGCAGCTTCGAGATTCATGGTGGCCGCGACTGTGGTTCCATCCGTTTGGAATCGACATCCTTCGAGCGACGAAATCTCGAGATGCCGTGCGGCCCATCGGCTGGGTACGGAATTCGTACTGGACTGCTGGTATGCCATTTGGTGATCCCCCAAAGACGGACGAAGCAGGGGCGTGGAGTGATAAGGGTGTGTATCTGCCTTGGTCGATGATTTGCGCAGGACACGAAGGTGTGCTATTCAATCAGGATTCTGGCACAAGATAGGACAACTAGGATTGGGTTATCAGGTAGTCGAGAAAGATGACCCTCGGTGTTTCGGTCAAACCGCAAGATCAACTCTCTCCGAGCGAACACATATCTTTAAGCTTTTGAATAGCCTGCTGGACTGTCTGGTCGTTGTCGGTAAATTTGGGGATGTATGGGCGCCAGGGAATAATGAAAGTCGTTGAGTGAAGTGATGGAATGTGGTGGAGAGGTACGAATCCGAGGGAGCAGCTCAGCTGTTGCGATGTGGCGCAGATGGCAGTGTCTGGGCCAAGCCTCAATGCCGGACCCCGTGCTTTCGGAGCCGCGTGTCTGGTGAGCAGTGTCGTGCTCGCACTTTCGCAGCAGAGCATCCACTTCTTCAGGCAACCGACGAGCAGAAAGCTAGCTGGTTGCAGTGAGCACAGCCGGCGAGGCCAACCACGGCGCATCGTAAGTCAGCCAACCGGAGCAGCGCATCTCAGCTGGAGCGTGGTGGCAGAGCAGCTGCTCAGTCGACGGAAAGCACGGCTGCCGACGTCACCTGCTTGCCTCCCTCTTTCATTGCCTCTTCGGCTTACTGGCTCAGCCGCAACCACTGCCCGAGAAGTGGGTGGTGTGTATGTAAGATTTGCCTTTGCGTGAGCACCTATATCTTTGCCCTCCGGATCCTTTCTTCTACCCCACTTCATCACTGTCAACCTCACACCAACACTCAGAAACACACATTCATCAACACAAGCAACATGTCTGGACCTTACGATAACCAAGGCGGCTACTACAACCAGCAGCAGCCCTATGGCCAGCAAGGTTACGATCCAAACTACCCTCCACAAGGCCAGGGCTACCAACAAGGTGGATACGGTAAGTCAATAATATCTGATATCTGAGACCTTTGCTAATCAAACGTCTAGGACAACAACCCTACGGCCAGCCACAAGGGTATGGGGCTCCACCAGCGCCGTCATATGGTCAAGATCAGTACAACAATCAACAGCAGGGCGGCTACGGGGGCCCCCCAGCCCATGGCGGATACACTCATGGCCAGGGGCAACCTCAATACAGCCAACCTCAGTATGGGCAAGACTACAACCAGTCGCAACAGCAGCAACCCTGGGTAAGTCTAAAACGCACCGTTCAGTTGCATAGCTAGAACGTATGCTGACTACTTTCCAGGGACAAGGAGCGCCTCCAAGCGGCGACCCAACCAACCCATACGGCTACACTCGCGACCCAGCAGACCCAAACAACCCCCAAGAAGGCGAGCGCGGCTTCATGGGCGCCGTAGCAGGCGGCATAGGAGGCGGCTTCCTGGGCCACAAAGCCGGCCACGGAGTCATCGGCACTCTCGTCGGTGCATTCCTCGGCTCGAAGGGTGAAGACGCATGGAAAGACCACAAGCACAACAAGCCACAAGGCGGCAACGGTCGCTGGTAAGCCAGCAGCCTCTGAGGACACGACTCTCCTTTGTACATATGACGGCATGCGATGAGGGAAAGGCTTCTGCATGACTGCGAGTTTCGCAGCGGGCGTTCTTGGGAATGAAGCTTGTTCTGATGAGACCTGCTTTCTTGCGACTTGACGACTGGAAATGAATTCGGCTCCTACAGGTTTTGATTTTGGTCTTGATGAGCTGCGATGAGTAGTGTTTGCAAAAGCAATAGAATGTGCCATCAAATCCCGCATCTCTCTCCAATTTTTTCGCTTCGACCGCATCCGTTGGCCATGTTCTCGAGACATGTAGTTGAAGACATGTCGTTGAAGTAAGACTTCAGGATTCCAAACAGCAGTCCTCTTTGAGTAAGTCTTGAGCGCCTTTGCCTGTCTGAGATTCTTCGATCTGCGGGTATGGGCGAGCTGGTGGTGGAACGGCCTCGGCTTATGCGTTGGCCAAATCTTCACAATGGACTACTTTGCACGACAGAAGGATGTGATGATGGAAGAATAGCTCGCTTTAATCGCAGCCTTTGCTGCTTTGACATTTGACATTGACTATTTTGTGAGGGCTTTTTGATGGGCTACAAGACGCAAGTCTGCAAGATGCAAGTCTGCAAGTCTTGTAGCACTGCCGCCCCTGCCTCTGAGTATGAAGAGTGTGAAGTTGAATAAGAAACTGAGTGCAACGCCTGCTTTCTCTTTCCATCCTTGAGCAAGAGGCCAATCCCTCAAGCTTGAATCGCGTGAAAACGGGTATCGTAAAGTGGTGTTGGGTTCGGTTCGGTCGGTATCGGTCGAGGGTTCGGTTGCTCATTTGCTCATGCGTCGCCGCCGCCGCCGCCGCTGCCGCGGGGAGGGAAACATGTCACGAATCACGAGTACGTACCATTTAGACCTTCTGGGCCTTGGGGAAGTTCATGTTGTAGACAGCGTCGACAACGTACTGGGCCGTGATCTGGCGGTTGTCGAACCAGCGGCCGTTGAGGCCCTGGATGGCGGCCTTGCCACCGGCGACGTTCTCGAACTTGATGTAGATCTCGCCGTCGTTGCTGTCGAGAGCGAGGTCGATGTGGACGACCTTGCCGTACTTCTTGTCGCACTCGCCCTTGACGTCGTTCTTGAGATCCTCCTTCCAGGTTGGCTCGGTCTCACTGGTCACCATGTAAGCACCACAAAATCAGATGAAAGGGAAGGGGAACAACTTACGTGTTCTGATCGTAAGCGTTCTTGATGATGACGCAGCGAGTTGGGGTCTGCTCGATGACAGCTGGCTTGCGCTGCTGCGTCGTCTTGGTGGTGGTCTTCTGCTCTGGCTCGTCAATGCGAGCGAGCTTGCGCATGAGAGCGTCGCGGCTGTAGTTGTTGAAGTTGACACCTCCGACGTCGGTGTCATCGAGAGCGCTAGCACCGCCGGTCTTGTCGACGTCACGTCCGGTTGGGCGGTCGAAGTTGCCTGTGCCACCAGCGTGAGCGCCCCTGCCACCCATTCCAGAGAATGACGATCCTTGAGCTTGTGGTTTACCAAACCGCTGGAGCAGAGACTGAGTCGACTCGGGCGTGAACTTGTCGTTGCCCAATCCGACACGGATCGGACGGCCAGCAAGCTCGAAGCCGTTCATCTTCTCGAGAGCCTCCTTCGCCTGAGCTGGGTCGATGAATCTGGATTAAGTGTCAGCATTGCTGCGGAGGGAAGAAGTGATTCAATGACTTACTGGACAAAGCCGTAACCCTTGGAGCGACCCTGATCCTCTTTCTGAAGCTGAACGAACTCCAGCTCTCCGAATGGCTCGAAGACGTTCTTGAGATCGTCCTCAGTGATCGAGAAGTGGATGTTGCCGACGTACAGGCGATGGAACGGAACGCCGTTGGACTGGGTGGCTCCGCCTTCGTTCTTGGCGATACGATTCTTCTCGGCCTCGGTCAGCTGCACAATGATAGGAATGCCGAGTAACTTCTGTCCGGTGAGAGCGATGGCCTTCTCCAGCGACTCCTCCGACTTGAACTCGACGTAACCCACACTATCGCATGTCAGTAGATTGTCATAAATTCCTCAATGCAGGTGCACTTACCCCTTGGAACGTCCACTGACACGATCCTTGACAACTTGAGCCTCGACAACTGGTCCAGCTTGCTCAAAGAACTGCGTGAGCTGCTTCGTGCGAAGACGTGCAGCCAGCTGCTGAACGAACACGGTGCGTCTGTCACGCTCGTCATCAGTAGGCTCCGGCGTCTTACGCTTTCTGTTGCCTTGTGGTGGGTCGCGACGGTGGAGGTCGCGGCGTCCTGAACGCTCGTCGTCATATCTGCTGCTACCATGGTCGCGTCGTCCGCCACGGTCGCGGCTGCCGCGACGGCCGCCATGTGGGCGATAGTGTGCATCGTCGTCGAAGGACGAGCGGCGACCTCCACCATAGTAGCGGTCAGTGCCGCTGTTGACACGATCAGGTGAGCGCTGACGATAGCCGCTGCCGCGACTGTCCGGGCGGTCTGGGGAGCGGCTCCTACCACGCCTGCTGAGTCTGCCGCTTCCATTAGCACTGTCCTTGTCACTGGCGCCATTTGCAGCATCGTCGTCACCCCGGCCTCGGGACCGACGGGTGCGAGTCTCATCATCCTCGTCGCGATCATGTTTGTACCTATTCTTGCCATTGCGGTCGCTGATTGACTCAATCAAATCTTCGGGACGGTCGAGACGACCAGTGTCTTTGCCTTTCAAGGAGGGTACGAGGCGTGGGATCGGGTCGTTGCGGTGGTCCGCAGAGCGGGGATATGGCTCTGGGTCGAGGTTGACAAAGTCTTCGCCCATGGCGATGTCGTCGTCGCCGGCGTTGACGTTGGACTTGCCGCCATTGTCGCCATCTTTGCCGGTCTCGCGCTTGAGTTGCTGAACGCGGTCCTTGGCCTTCTTCTCCTCGCGCTCGAGGAGACTGGCGACGTCTAAATTCTCCATCTTGGTTGGTTGAGCTCTTGGCAGAAGTGTGTCGGTGCTCACTGTGTGTGATGGAGGAAGCTGTGGGTTACAGAGGACAGGAAAGGAAAATATAGGTTGCGGTTGACGAGTGAAGTCGAGGTCAGAGGTGAGCGCTGAGCCGGCGCTCGCCGGTCGGTCGCAGGTGAAGCTGCAAGGGAAGTGAGTTTCGCAGCCGCGTGCGTGTAGAGTGGTGTGCAGTACAGGCGGGCACCTCAATCACAACGAGCGTCGTCGGCGCCCGGGTGATGCAGCGGTGCGATCAATGGTGGTGCTGACGATGTTTGGTGGTGGAGAAAGAAGAAGCGGAGTCGAAGTTGGATTCGGCTTTGTGGCTTTCGGCAGCGGCCGGCAGCTGCCGCGTCTGAGTCATGTGCGCACGCGAGTCCGTGCGCGATCAGTTCGGCAGGTGCGTGAAGTGACTAAGGAAGCTGCGTAAAGTGAATGAGGAAGCTGCGAAAAGTAAATGGTGAAGCTGCGTAAAGTGACTGAAAAAGGCGCGTAAAGTGAATGGAGAAGGAGCGAGAAGTGAATTGAAGTGGAAGAGTAAAAGAGGACTGCAGTATTCACATTATCATTACAGTAGTACTCTATGTGTACAGTCAGTGAGACTCGCCGGAGTGCCGTCTGCTTAACGCCCTGTTGCATGCTACGCTGTCTCAGAACCCATCGATGCAAATGCTCATGTTGTCTTGAGCACCTTGGGGGTTGGGGGAGGAGGCAGCTCTGTGCCAAATACCCGATCCCAGAAGCGACTCGTGACGCCAAAGCCGTTCTCGTAATCCATGAAGTGGTGCTGAAGGTGGTACTTCTTCAGCTCTTGATAGAAGGAGGGGAGCCTAGATGTCTGTTAGCAAGTAGATCGTTGAGGGAAAATGCAGAACTTACTTCTTATGATGCAGAAAGTAGTGGGTCATGTCGTAGCAGATGTAGCCGAAGATGCCACCACAGTAGACAGCCACCGCTGCATACCAATCGTAGAAGAAAACGGCATGAGCAAGCTTCCAGAAAGGAGTCGCCAGCACGACGAACAGCGTAGGCGGCATTACCAGGCGCAGTCGATCCATGGGTAGGTAGTGATGGATGCCATGCAGCAGAAAGTGCAGAGTCAGGGCGACTCGGTTGTCTGGAAGGTAGTAATCGAGATGGAACAAGCAGCGATGAAGACCGTATTCCACCAACGTCCAGATGCACAGGCCTACAATCCAGTATGCTGCAAGAACAGGAAGGCTGAAATGGAGTCCAGCCAGAACGGTTCCAAAAGCAACCGGAGGAAGCCATAGAGTCGGTACAATCCACCAGGGGGTTTTCGAAAGAGGTTCGAGGAAGTTTCCAAACAATGGTGCACTCTCGCCTCCTTTGTAGTGTCGAGGTCGATGTACTTGCTCCAAGTAGAACTCTTTGCTGAACCCGCCGAACCACATCTGCATGAGCAGGGGCTTGTTGAGATCCAAAAACTTGTGCTTCTTGTAGTCCGTTGTGGGATCCGTCTCCTTGTTCAAGTCCTCTTCTGAGCTCATGCCCGTGGATGCATATACTGCCTTTCCTTCTCCTGCTCCGTTCGCCACTGCCTTGTCCCGTGCCTTGACCTCTGCCAATGCGCCGTTGCTTGTCTTCTCGAGCTCTTTCATGCCTTTCGCATTGGGCTCCATGGGCAGGACGCTGAATGGATCACTGCTCTGCTTCGCGGCATCCAGCACCTTCTCAGTCGCAACAAATCCAACGAGGTAGTCGTCTAGGATCTCCCACGCGCTCTCACTGTGCGCGTGCGAGATCTCGTCCTCCATAGCCTCTCGTACATCTTTGCCGGCATGTTCCAGAATCAAGTCGCCGCCTCCAGGGTGATCGTCGAGGAAGGGTGTGACATCGTAGACCTTGGTTCCGACTGTGACATAGCACGACTTTGCGGTATTATGCGCCGCGACCTCCGAGGAGGGCAGGGTCGGGAGTGTTCGACCCGGCATGGTAGGGGGTGAATCGCGTATCCTGACGGACGGCCAGTGTTGAAGATGGAGTGTATATTCCAGGAGAGGGCCGGAAGACGAGCAGTGGCGATGTTTATGAAAGGGTCAAGTCTCCTAGAAAATAAGACCACAGGCCAGTGAGCCGATCTCTCAAGTGAGATCTCCTGATTGGCGGATCGCATCTGGAACGTGAAGCGACGTTTCCGCGTCGCACCGAGAAGGCGCTGATCCTTCATCTCGGCCTGCCACTTCGTCCAACGTCACTTCCTCTGCATCCGCTGCATTCGAAATAGCGACGTCGACAAAGAGGTCAAGAAGTACGCCACGAGATTCAACAACAGGCTCTCTTCGCTGTGGCAGAAATTTAGCTTCTGACTTTCGAATCGGCCCATGCGAGAACGACCAGAACGATGTAATCAATAATCGAACAGGCTCATGGACTGAACAGAACATCTGCAAAGTCGTTCTTGACTGAGCAAGACTGAAACTTTTACTGGCGAGCTCTCCTCAGCATTAGGTTGTCACCGATTCCGTCTGCGAAGAAGTCGATACAGGGCAGATATTGGCAAGATGCCTGGATCAAGAATTGACAAAGACATGTGCTCTGTACATTCCGAGCAGCTAGCACAAGGTCGAGTGCTCGATTGATCCACCAGTTGAGGGCTCTTCGGTGGTGGGACGTGTTCATCCTTAGAGGCCTCTGTGCTCATAGCCACATCTTCTTCGACGTGGTAGAAGAGACATCGACCTGCCAGAAGCAATGACATTCCTGCATCCTCAGCTCTGCGGTTATGTGCTCCCTGAGCTGCCATGAGACAGGTGCAGGTGTGGCCTTTGAGGTAAGTGCAGCGTCGTTATTGTGATCTTGCGCGGTCGGGGGCTGTAGTTCAGGCTGAGAATGATTCCGATAGAAGGTGAAGACATTCCAATTATTTCATTGATTGCAGCGACTTACAATGGGAATATTCAGTCTACAGAGCATGTCTGAGTCTTTCTTGAAAGCGAATGGAGCACGAGCTCACGTGGAGACGCGTGCCTGCCTGCCCCGTGGCTTCCCAAACTTCAACGACTTTCGTCTCCACTATCGCCCACCCACTGCGGCAACTCACCCAGCACATTCACTGCGAGCCATGGCGCCGGTACGCAAATACACCGCTGGCGAGCCGTCGCGCCGGAGCGAGCGCCTTCAAGTCGCCAACGCAATCAAAGTCTCCGAGCAAGAGGTGTGCCTGCTGCTGCTTTTGAAGTCGGCACCTCAACTCACGTTAGGCAGGCCAAAGCAAAGTCAGGTGTCACGAAGAAGAAGCGCTTCCGCCGTCCACGACAGAGTACGAAATGCAAGCTGCTGAAGCTGCCTGGTGAGATTCGCAACCTCATCTATCGCTTCGCGCTTGTGGAGCCAGAGAAGATTGCCGTCCAGGTAGACGGGCCAGGTGAACCGTCGCTCCTACGTAAGTCGGATCAGGGAACCATATAACCTCTTTAAAACACCCTGCTGATCAGAAATGTTTAGGAGCGTGCAAACTCTTTCGCAACGAGGGCCGTTCGATCTACTACACCGAGAACAAATTCTCGCTTCAAATCATGGACTTCAACGGAGGAGAATTTACGCCATTCGTTCGCCAGTACAACCGATTCAGTCATCTTACGTGCCAATCAAACCTCATGCTTATGATGAGGGGCATCGCAAACTGGGAGAACCTCATGGCGTGGATCAAAGCAGACCATGAATGGGTGACAATGCAGCCGTCTTCGGAAGATTGCTTTACGCGAGATGACTTCGTAGTGGCGGCCGCCTTTGGGCTAGCTGACTCGATGTGCTGCTTGCCGTGGGAGGCGGTAGAGCACAGACTTGGGTTCATGCGAAAGGCTCTAGCGACAACGCTGTGGGGAGATGAAGGTTGGTGGTGAGGGTATGCGACTTAATCGAGCACAAGGCCTGGCGTTTCATATGAAGGCAAAGGGGGAGTGCGTCTCCCTGTGTCTGGGCCCCAGTGGCGTCCGACATCGAAAGGTGCATTACTAGCTGCTTATTGAGAATGGACGTGATTTATGTTTCTGCCCAGACCCTTTCATATACTCGTCAAACGCATTCTGTCCCCTGACCAGAGTCAGACCTACCCTTCCAGTTACACATCCCTCTCGCCTTCAATATCAACGCCAGCCATGTCCTTCCCAGTTGCATCATTTTGCCATAATCTGGCCGTCAAGCATGTCGTTCCCGCAGGAATATCGACTCGTGCTTGCCGCTGAACAAGCTGGAAGTTCAGTGCCAACCAAGAGCCTTCGCGGCACTCAAACACGCTTGTGACTCCTCGTTTGTCCAAGCAAGTTCACACCCGCCGGCCTTGACAGATGTCCGAAGAGCCTTCCACCGTCTGGGTGGAAAAAGGGCGTCCTTGTTGTGCATCTGGCTCCGACATACTTGGACCGTCGTCGCAACCGAGGGCGCAGCCACAGGAGCAACCTCCTCCTCCCTCGCCGTCTCGCGAAGCCAATCGAAGTCTTCGCTCAGATGGAGGCCTGCCAATCGTTTCCAGTCTCCACCTTCAACATTGAAGCCAGGTTGAACTCCCGATGAGGTCAGTGATCGGTACTAAACGAATTCTCGGCACGGTGTGCGGTCAGGACCAGGAGATTGATCTGGTAGAAGGGGCTGAGATTGATGTCGAGGAGTCCTCAGCCATCTCTATGAACTCTTGAAGATTTCTATGGGCGTAGAGCTGGTTTGCTGCGTTCCCGGAGGAGTCGGCAATGCTGTGTATAGTAGTAGCGCAACTCGTGGCTTGGCTAAGTGGCTTCTAACTGAGAAGGGACTCAGTGAGGGATAAGAAAGGACTTCATAAGTGATGAGAAGGGACCCAGTTGGTGATGAGAAGAGACCCAGTTGGTGATAAGAAAAGATCCAGTCAATGATGAGAAGGGACAAGTAATGATTGCAATCAAATTCTGATTCGCATGTTGTCAAGCTCGACGAGTGAGGGTATGTGTCGCACGCGCATGCATCTCATAACTCATAGGCCACCTCTTGGCCTCTAAAGCCTTTTTGCCGCACCGTCTAGGTGTAGTCGTGTAGCCATGTTCAAAGCAAAAGCAAGCCGCCGAGTTTCATAAGCACAAACATCTTCGGTTGAGGTACCTAGACGTCTTGCTTGGCGACCTCCTCAACACGCTCTGGAGAATGCTCTTCCTCGAGCTTCTTCTCCAAGCCGATACCATGCTCCATCTCGACAGCGCGCTTGTGATTGGCCCTAGTCTTCCAGGCTGGGGTGCCGATGTACTTAATGCCGTTGGGATCCTCGAAGATGTCAGTGACTTCCTCGAGCGTCTTGTTTGCTGTCTCAGGGAAGAGGAAGCTATTTAGATAGTTAGCATCATTCTTGTGAGCGTGGACGGGTGTCGAAAGGCTTGAGATAGGGTTGCGGGGCTGGGCTGGACTTTGGGCCACTTACAAGACATGAATGGTCATAGCAACGCAGAAGACAGCGAAGACGATGTAGGTCTTCCACTTGATGTTAATAAAGGCCGGTGGGACGAAGTAGCCAAGAGCGAAGTTGAAAGCCCAGTTGCCGGAGGTCGCAAGGGCGACAGCCTTGCCACGAAGGTGGTTCGGGAAAAGCTCTGGTGGGTAGATCCAAGAGACAGGGCCCTTTAGAGGATATTAGTGATTGCTCAAATAGGTTGCTTTCTGAAATGCTTACCCAAGTTGGCGCGTACGAGGCGACGAAGAGGTACGAGCAAGCGATGACAGCTTTGGAGGCGGCGCCGGACACCTTGACCGAGGCCTCCTTGATGCCACCAACACCATCTGGACCTGGGTCGGTTCCGTAGCTAGCCAAAAGGCCACCGTTGGCAAAGAGCTGGAGCCAAGTCAGCTTTGAATTTTCTCACATTTCACTCAAAGGTCACTCACCCAGGTGGCCATCAGAATCGAACCGAGCAGCAGAGTTGGGCGACGACCGACGCGGTCAACGTAGAGAAGAGCCGGAACGGTCATGACCACGTTGATGACGTATTGAATGGAGGAAGAGACGAGCAGAGTGTTGCCCGTCAAGCCCGCCATTGCGAAGACGTACGTGATGTAGTACATCATGACGTTCATACCAGTAAGCTGAGACCAAATCTGGGTGAAGAGGCCGATGTGGGTGCGGTTGATGTAGCGAGGGGAGAACAGCTCGAGGTAGGAGACACTCTTGCTCTGGCGCTCGATCTCAAGCCACTCCTTGATCTCCGAGAACTCGTGGGCGACCAGTGGAGAGCTTGGATCGCCCTTACCGTGTGTGAGAATGAGGACTTCCTCACACTCCTCCCAGCGGTCCTTGCTGGCGAGCCAACGTGGGGACTCGGGAAGGAAGATCATGCCGAAGAACAGGATGATGGCGGGAATCATCTGGAGGGCCCATGGGATACGGAAGGCAGCGGTGCCCTTGGCGAAGGAGGAGCCGTAAGAGATGTAGAACATGATCATGATGCCCCAAGTAATGGCCCATTGCTGCGCGCCGACCAGGCGTCCACGCTTTGAAGGTGGAGCGAGCTCAGAGATGTAGACTGGGACCTGGGCAGAGCAGATACCGACACAGAATCCGTTGATGACACGGCCGACGATCAGCATGGGGATGTTCTGAGAAGCGGCGATGATGATGGAGCCAATGACCCAGATGACAGCGCCGATTTCTACATGACTGTTAGCTGTTGATCCAATGCTCGATGCCACAGATATGCGTACGAATGGCTGTCTTGCGCCCAAATTTGTCAGAGACAAAACCTGAGACGAGGGAGCCAAGCCAAGAGCCGCCGGCCATCGAGGACGTGATGCCACCCTGAGTGTTGGCCGTTGGGCCGACGCATTCCTTAGGACCTTGGTTGAAGTAGCAGAGGTAGCTGTCGGTGGCGATACTACTCGAGTCAGCATTGAGTCGAACCAAGACTTGAAGCAACGGCATGCTTACATGGCACTCATGGAAGAGATATCGAAACCGAAAAGACCACCTCCAATGATGGAGATGGCCGCGATGAGGTAGACGTTGCCGAACTTCTTCATGACGGGCGACGAATGCGTGAGGGTGCGATCAGTGGCAGTGTGACTTCGTCGTCGGTGGAGAGTCGCGAGGCAAGGAAGAGGTTGGAGGGTGGACGACGAGGAGTGTTAAATGAGTTTCAGGCCGCACGTGGAGGACCCGTGAATATCAATGCAACGCCGCCGCCGACCAATGGCCAAGCCGAATGCTGCGACCGCCGAAGAAAGCAGCTCCTCCGGCGAGAGCGGCGCGTGACAGCCTACAGCAGAAACGGGACAGTGCTGGGAACAGAGCGGTCGTCGAATTTAGCTCCGCCGCCCTGAATGGCGCGAGTTTGACCTGAGCCCACATTTTGCCCATGGCACGCCTCCGCTAGTCTCCATCCTGGCACCTCGCAAACTGTGGAGCATACGCACTCCTTCCAATAGCATTTCCTCTCCAAGCGAACACACGGGACGTGAACACGATGTCCACTCTTCGAGTCTCTCGCCACGCGTCTGTCGACCCTCTTCACGTGTCGGCGGTGGATCGACTCAATTCTCGAGAAGCGAAGTGAATATCTTCAAACGTTCGGCTCGCGGCAGCGGCTGACGACGGTGGCTTTTTGCGGCTTGACGAGGCTTCGCGATGCCGACCGCACTCGGTGCCGCAGAGTCGAGAAAGCACCTGATGGCACCTGAAAGACTCTGAGCTGCCTCAATGGTCACGAAGGAAGCAGGCACGAAACACCAACAACATGGCAGGCGAGTCTGGTTTGTCAGTTGGAAGAAGCTTTTGCCCACCTGCAGCCGATCTTCCGTGGGTGATCTTCAATTGTCTCGGCGGCCATGTGCAAGCACCGTTTTGTGCAGGGCTCCAAAACGAGGCAATCCGAGCATAATTTTGCGCTCGTCATCTCCAGCTTCCAACCACTCTTCGAGAATTCGATGTGGGTATCTCCGCCTCCACGGGCCTCCACGGGGAAGGAATTGCGCCCTTGGGACAGCTCTTCCAACACCACAGCGTTGGGCACAGCTTCACGGTTCACGGATCTCACTGCCAGTGCCACGGCGCGCCTGAGCCGCCACACGTGTCTTGGTTAAACCTTGTTTCGACTCCGCTGGGGACAAAGTTGCGCAACCCGCCTCCGCAAAAGCTTGAATTGGAGACATCACACGGTGTCACTCGAAACGTTTTCGAGAATCACGGCAGCTCTTGTCCCGCTTCCTGCCTTTCAATCGGCTCGTTTTGCAACTCTGGCAGACGCGCGCTCTTCGTATTTTGGGATGGAACAGCCTTTCGGACGCCGTCTCTTTGCACGCCGAAGACCGCCCTTCGCAGGACACATCGGGTGCCCGCCCACATCCCGACATCAGCAACAGTGGCGAACAAGTCTGCGCTGTAACACTGCGCCAAGACGGCGACATATTCCTCGAGGATTGCTCAATATCGACCGGCCATAATCTGGGCGAATGGGCATCTGCGTCGGGCGAACGTAGCTTCTGTCAAAGGATGCGTCTGTGCCACAACCAACATCTCAATGGGCACCTTCACACTAGGAATCAGGATCATGTTGTGTTCGCCAGAATCGCGGCGGCCATGACATCCAGAACTGCCATCTGCGAATGGCTTGTTGGCATCTCGAATGGCCCGTTCCACCATGGACCATATTGGCCGTTCCCGTTGGTGTTGCGTTCGAGCTGACTCTGTAGGTTGACATTAACGAATGTCTTGATCAAATCGGCAGTACCACGAGCTCTTTGGCCGACGGACGCGGTTCGACGAATGACGCCGTACAAGGTTGCGAGATGCCTGATGAGGACGGCCTTGAATCCCACGGCATCGCTGTTCTTCCACGGCTCGTGGTTTCCTTTGCCATATGCGCCGTGCTCGGTCAAAACTCCGTTCTCTTCGACCCAGGAGCGTCGTCTCATTGCCTTGGTTGCCATGATGCACGCAAGAGAAAGATACTCATGCTCTTGTGTTGCCTCGTACAAAAGTGCGCACACACCAATCGCTACACCTGTGGTGTATGTGAACGTCCAATCTCTGGCTTCCTGCCTCTTGAGCATGATGTTGTCGAGAACGAGAGCCTCTTCCGATCGATACCGACATCGAAGGATCCATCCCAGCGAACATCGAGCTGTCTCAACATACTCATCAAACGAGGCATCCTTGCGATGGAAAAGTGAGCCCAGGAAGTGACTCTTCGACGAAGTACTCCTCTCAATCAAGGCGAGACGCACACTCAACTCAGCAAAAAGACCCGTCGATATCGAATTGATCTGCTCGCAGTCCTTCGTCGTCTTCCAATAACACGCGCCCTCCATATCCATATCCTGAAACTTCATCTGTCCTCGTCCACAAACACCGCCAACATCCTTCACATGCTTCCAGACATCCTTGGCCTTCTCCAGGAACCAGCCATCACCTCCCATCTGGTACACATGGAGACAACACAAACCCCACCAAAGCGTATCGTCGTTAAACTCGTTGAAGAAGCCAGGTCTGCGCTTTTCGCATTCTCGAAGGGCCGTGGCAAGAGTCGAGAGGTTCTTCGAGGAGTTTGAATAGATGTCGTGGAGTGCTATTGCGGTATATCCGTTGGCAGACTGCCACCAGCCTATTCCGCCCATCTCTCCGTTGGGTTGCTTGGACATGAGGTAAACGTCGATGCAGCGTTGGGTGATGCTTTCTAGATTCGATGGGGAAAGGTAGGGATTCGATGCCCATGGTGGTGGTTGTTCGGGATGAGGGCATGCCTGGATGGCATTTTGTAGCTGTTTTTTTGAGGCCATTATTCTGTTATTCGAGTTCGAATGCTTCTCAACGATAGTGGCGATATGGCGTTCAGGTAATGTCCATACTTGAGCTCAACTTCCCTTGCAGTATCTTCCTCAAACCGTAAAAGTAGGAGAAAGAGAGATGAAGTCAACGAATCCGGAAGACAGCGGACAAACAAGAGAAGCCACGCAATAATATGGAGTCCCGTTGGTAAGTAATCAATCGGTCCTTGCGTGTGCGTGGATTCCACATGGCCAGTGACATCAAGTCCCCAAATCCCTGCCCCGCCAAATTCCAGCTTCGCGGCCTGGCATGTGAACCTGTGCTACGACTTCACTCCTCCATCCCACATCTACAACCACGATGAAGCCTGGCGCTTCTCGTGACAAGCCTTCACATCATCACCCACCGATACGATGACGGATTGGATGGAACAGTACTCGGCCGCGCTGGACGTGCGAGATGCGCGGGAGAAAGCGCATAAACCGTATATCGATGCCTGTATGTTTTCCAAACAACCTCCAGACTCAACAGAGTCGATGCTTATAGATGGGCAGTCACGAAGCTCGCCGACCGAACGGCAAATCTCTCAATAGCAGCACCGCCGCAAACGACAGCTTCACCACCACCAACATCCGCTTCCCCAAAACCAAGCCTCCGCTCCACCTCAAAACAACCCTCCACTTCAGACGAGCCCACAACAGACCCCCTCTCAACCCTCCGCTTGGACCTCGCCACAACTCAAAAAGCCCGCCAAACCCTCCAAACCCAGCTCAACAACCTCCAAACCGAACTCACAACCCTCCAATCCACCAACAAGCAATCACAATCCCAGATAACGCTCCTCCAACGTCAAAAGACCGACTTGGAGAGGAGATTAAAGGACAAAGAAGGCGAGATCAAGGGCAAAGCAAACCTGGTGGAGAACGCACAGGATGAGATGGTGGCGTTGCAATTGCAGTTGAATATGGCGGAGCAGAAGCGAGAAGCGGCTGAGGCGGAGAATAAGCAGTTGGTGGAGCGGTGGATGAAGAGGATGGGGGAGGAGGCGGAGAGGGTGAACCGGGATTCGAAGTGGGCGTGAACATTACGGGCGATAGATATGGCAAGGCATCGAGAGATGGGAAGCAGACCAACCCACAGTCACAGTCGATAGATCAAGATCAAGATCGAGACGAAGAACGAAATCACGAGACTTGAAGCATCATTTCGAACATTGGTTAAAAATACTCTGCAAAGTCCGTACATCAAGAGTTGTCCCCGTCAATACGCCATCATTCCCGCCATTCCATTCCATTCCATTCCATATCCATATCCCAGCATTACGCCGCCCACGGCTCAACACTCTCCATCCTTCGGAGAGAGGCAGTGGTAGCCAATGCCCATGCTCAAATATCAAAGCAAACGTATTGGGTGGTATCCTTTCCAATAAGAAACAAAGCAAAGCAACAAACGGGAAAAGAATCACTTTCAGCCACCCATAATTCAAATCGCGATTTGCAATGCTTCCGAAGGCTGATGGGGCTCAAGTGATTCGTAGTCGTGACTTTAGATTCCAGATTTCATTGTTCTCCGTTAAAGGCCGCCAGCGTGTCGTAGGTTCGATTCGGTTGCTCTGTGTTGCCTTCCTGGGAAATGTGAAACGCCTGTTGAAACGCCTGGCTATGCTGATGTCCCTGAAGCAATATGTTGTTGCAACCTCAAAAGCAAAGGCGTCAATCCCCCCTCGTATAAACATTACGCCTCCAAGGGTGTTTGGCGTCCGGCACTCAGTGATGGTGATGGTGGTGCGATCGATGGTGACGGTGGTGGTGTCGGTCACTCGATCCAGCCTCACCATCTCTGCCATCTTCGGCCGCGACGCACCAAAATCGATGGCTCCCCCAAGCTCCTTTTTGGCATTCCTTGCTGCAGTATTTCGTCCGCCTGCAGCGTCGGCACTTTGCGAATTGCCTGGTGAATTCTTCCCACTTGCCGCATTGCCAGTAGGCGCATTGTCTGATGCCACCGCGGCTATCGTCCTTCCGGCAGAGGTTCCTCATCACTACTCCAGCCCAGTATTGCATGTCTCCTTGCTGTGGAGACGCTGGGTTGGCGTGTCGTGATGAGGACGGCTTGGCCGTGAACTTCTCAATCAAGGGGAAGATATTGTATGGTTTCTCCCCAGGCTTCTTTACGAACTCGTTGTCCCATTCGTCGTCAAGCTCTTCTTGTGTAGGGGTAGGGTCGGATGCTGGGTTGTAGTCGGGGTCGAGCATTCGCAAGTCTTTGCCAATCATGAGCCGTGGGACAAGTCGTGACTGCTGGAAGTAGGATCGTAGGTTGCAATACTTCGACACATATGCCAAGAGCTGTAGAGACATTAATACATCTTCGTCGCGTGGCACGGCGGCGAGCATGCTGGCAGGCGCAGGTCTGTCCAAGGGGAGTCCTCGTGAAGGGTACCATGATGTCGGCGCGTGGAGGTTAGGAGGCGTCGCATTGACGGAGTTTACAGGAGGAGGTAGTTGGGTCTGGTTCATCTGCCTCTGAGTTGGCGTCGTAGCGGGGTTCACGATGCTTCCGTCTGCTGATCTGTGTGTGATGTTAAAGGTCTCGTCCTCCCGACTGGACATATCCGGTACTGTGAGTGCGACACCGTTCCCCTGGCCGTCCAGTGCGCTGTCATCGTCTACAATGTCTTGCATGACAATGTCGCTTTGAATCCCAACCATTGGCTCGGCCTCATTGGCATTCGATTCGTCCGAAACGCTTTCCTCAAGCTGTCCGTCGTCATCAGATCCGGAGATGGAGAGTTGGTGTCGGATTGAAGGCCGGCGGCGGGGCCGAACATCGCTGCCAGATGCTCTGGGACTGTGAGATCTTTGTGCGGGCGCACCGGGGGTTGTTGGAGATTGAGGCTGCGAGCTCAACTCGGCGTGTAGCTGTGGAATCATGGAGGGCAGCCTATCGATGTCGCGAACGGGTCTGACAAAGTTGTGGCCCGCGTTGCTTTGCAAAGTCATAGCAGACATTGGTGGTTCCGAGCGGCTGTTGGAGGCCGTTGGCGTCCCAAACTGCGCCCGTTGCCCTTGTGACCTTTGATGGCTGTGCTGGCGGGTGAAGAGAGTCCTTTCTGGTGGTGAACTGAGGGAGAGATTAGCCGTGTGTGCGGTGGGAGTGACCTCGCTCGTCGGTTCATCAGCCTCCGGGTCTTCTCTTGGGTCGGGAATCGAGATTGGAGGTGGGGCGTGTCTCCTAGACCGTCTCTCGTAGGCCTCATTGTTGCGGGATGAAGAGCGCGAGAAGCCTCTCGAGAAAGGGCATTTCCTCCGGCTCTCCAACTCCTGCCTTTCTCGGCACTTCTCGATGACCTGGAAGTAATTGTCCAGTATCGTGGCGATAACAGGCACCATGTCGGCCTCAACCACACGCGTCCGCACGGCCTCGGAGCCTCTGACGCCAATGTTCACTATGCATTGAAAGGCCAAGTTCCATTTCCACATCTCCATCATGTCCTTGCTCCGCCCCTCCTTGAGAATGCATACCAGGCGTTCGATACCGCCATCGACGGTCAGAATATCCCGAATGCGGCCAGAGGAGGTAGTGAGGTATGCGAGGTTGTTGAGAGAGTTGATGAGAGGGAGGGTGGAGGTGCAGTCCAGCGCTCGGCGGTCATAGAGGGCGGTGGTGATACCGACGGACGCCTTGTTTGCGCTGGGGATGCTGAAGTTGACCTCGCGCATGTTTGCGTCTGAGAACGACGCCTGGCGTCCTAGCAATCAGGAGCCAGGGCGGTGTTGATGGGACGGAGGGCAAACTTCGATGGAGTCGGTCGGCGGCGTAAATTGCGCAGCCGGGGAGATGTTTGGCGTCCGGGAGGGGATATCAGAGCGCTCGCAAACCCAACATGCAAAAACTCCAGACCATGCAAGCGCTATGCGTCAATCCAAGATGGCGGCAGCGGCGTGGGAGGCGGGCGGGTCGAGTGGTGGTGGTGATGGAGTCGGCTGAGCGGTGACTGGGCGGGACAAAGCACAGGAGGCTGTATGGTCTTCGGCGCTCCGCCCGGCACGTCCAGACGTCCTCTACAGCGGCGGCCCGACGGCAGCGCGGCGTAGTCGTGTGTGCGAGGATTCGAGGGTGCGGTGGTGGATGTGTTGTGGTGGTGGTCGGCGGTGGGAGGGCGGAGTGGAGTGTGGTCTGTCGTCTGGGAGCAGAGACTCAGACAGACAGCCGACGGCGCCAGACACCAGACAGGAGGCGAGAAGCGCCTGCCCGAGCGCTGCCAAGCAATGTGGCGGGCGTCGGCAGCGAACGTCAGTCCTGCAAACCTAATCCCAACAGATGATGCCTGACGATGTCGATTATTTATTGTCTTGTATTCTTCGATGCCGCGTATTCAAGATTCTCAATAAGCGTGCAGGACGGTGTTGTGGTGTTGGGTGGTGGAAGAAGCATCAGCGTTGACGGCAAGACAGACTCGCGCCATGACTTGAAACAACCGCCTTCGCCTCCAGCGCTCAGCATCAAATTACCCAGACCTCATCAAAGTCATCAAAGTCACAACACGCACAACACGCCGCTGTCCGACTCTGCGAGCTGACAGCAATTTCCTCTTACTCGTGTCTTCACTATTGCATGACCGCCAGAGCTAGAATTGCGCTGCTCCTCTGACAATACGCCGATACCTTCTCCGTCATCGCGCGCCGCCGACACACTCCCGCTGACAATTGCAGAGCCCTTCTCTGGTGGCGCATCGATGCAACATCGCCGACCCTGCTCATCAGTGCTGCTGTCTCTTTCCCACAGGGCGGCTGCATCCGACTTGGCCTGAGGAAGAGACTTGCAATCAGCGACGTTTCATCGCCTTGTCGCCCAAACCAGAAACCGTTTGCCGCGACAAAACGTGTGCTGCGCTGCGCTGTGCATGCAAAACATGGTTGCCAGCATGTGCCGTCCCGCTCTCTGTGCCATGGCGCGCACTCATCACCCATGATCCACGTCCCAAGCGCGTCGACGTGTCTGCAATGTCTCCTCTTTCGTCGCCAAATGCAGAATCAATACTGTACAACTTCCTCGCCTACGACTCCACCTACCTGCAGCTGTTCCCCAACAGAAAAAGAAGAGCAAAACGCCATGCACGAGCGGAGAAAAACCACACTACCTGCACGTGCTGCCCCAAGTTCTCCGGATCGAGCGCGCCATCCTCGATCGCACCGCGTCTACCCGTTTTACATCTGTCTTTCTGCAGAACATCTCTCCTCATCATCCTTCGCCCGCAGTTCTTAAATTTGGGAGTAGGATGATGAGGAGGGTCGGATCGAGATGACGTGCCCCCTCCTCCGCTGACTGCAGCGGAGAGAAAGGTCACGTGTGGGATCGATCAACGTTCTATTGCTGACATATAGTTCTATGTCTTAGAAGTTTTTGCTTCTACGTGCTGTGCGATGAGCCATCTTGTTGACGATGTGTCTCTTGTCGCACGGAGGATTCGAAACATGGTCGTGCCCTGTTGCGACATATACGTGTATGCTGAGCTCAGAGCCGAGAAACCGCCTGCAAGCAATACCCCGATGGACGTCACGCGTGAGCAGTAAGATGCAAGAGAAAACTTTGCTAGACGTTGATGGACGGAGCTTCAGCGTAGCGAGTCAAAGGTGTTCGTTCAATAAGAATTGGGTATCATCAAACATCCCATCATCCAACTCAATCATCCCATCATAACAATCCCTCAACCCAAACTCTCCCTCCTGGGAAGTCCAAACCGTCGACTCAACATCTCACTCAAATCAGTCCTCTGCCTGCCACCCCCATCCACAACCATAACAATCTCCTCCTCCGTCTCTACCCTCTCCAACCCCGCCAATCCCTCCTCCATAGTCCGCGGCCGACTCAACAACTCCTCAATTTCCCCTTCTCGCTTAATAGCCTCCTCCTTCTCCCTCGCAACCTCCAAACTAGACTTCTTCTCCCCGTGATCCCAGCCATTCTGCATCCAAGGCGCCGCGGCCTCTTCAAATCTCTTCCGCACACTCAAATCTACTTCCAGTGTCTGGAAAACTTCGACGTCCGTCGGCCAGAACGCGGCTTTCGTCGCCCGGATGCCGATCTCGAGTAACGCACACGCGACAACGCTGATGATGAGGACGAGCCACCAGAGTCCACTTTGACCCCAGCGGTTGAAGATGCCGCCTTTGACGTTGTATTCCATGTTGTTGGCGTAGAGGGCGCCGAGGATGATGTTCCAGAGGAACCAGCCGCCGACGGAAAGGACGCAGGCGATGACCGCCATGATGGATTTGTAGCGTTGTTCGATGATTTGGAGTTTGAGCGTGATTACGATGACGCAGGCGGTGAAGGTCATGTTGCCCATGGGGAAGATGGTGTTCTCGGCGGAGAACTGGGAAGTAGGTTGTTAGATCGGGGTTAGAGGAAAGGGGGTAGGTGGACTTACTATTGCGTCTCCCCAGAGGCCCCACATGGTGAAGAAGATGATCATTGCTTCGGAGACGGCGATGAACTACATTTGAACGTCAGTATTCGCAGCATCAAACAGTCAACGCGATGAAGCTTACCATCCACCCGAGATAGACCTTGAGATTGAAGCCTCCAGAACGCTGACCCTTGGTATACAATTCAGGAACAGCCAACAACGTCGAAGCTCTGAGATCCTGCTCAAAGATGCCCAAAAAGATGATTGTCTGAAAACAGTCAGCTTAGCCAAGCAGAAGTCCGCCAGGAGAGGCTTACCAAACTCGTAAACAGAGTGTTGAACATCGAGAGCGACCAAGACTCGTACAAGCTGGTACCGCTGTAGCCATTGTAGCGTTGATAGAGAGCCTGCGTCAGATAGAACAACATCTGCGAGTCGTCAGTAACGTATCTTTAACCTCCCCTCAAAAAGAGGTCGGCTCACCTCCTTCGAAAACGTCCCAACAGCATACTTGCAAGTCCGAATATAATTCCATCGCCCATGCACCAGCAACAACTTGGCGAGGAACCTGAATTGCGCGATGGCATAGTCAGACGTTCGAGCAGCTTGCAGGCCTTCCTTGCCCGTAATCCCAATACCGACCTGCGCCTCCTGAATCATGGCAATGTCGTTCGCTCCATCGCCAATGGCCAGTGTGACGCTGCCTTTCAGTCGGGTCCGAATGGCGTTCACGAGACCTGCCTTTTGCGAAGGTGATGCTCGGCAGCAGATAACGGAATCAGTCAGGATCGCCAGGTCAAGGAACAATGTATGCAGGGCCTCGTCCGTTTGTATCGTGGCGAGTGTCTGGCCGTCAACGACCACCACGGCGTGGGCTACGCCACCGCGGTTGATGTCGATGATCGAAGCTGCGATATTCTGCTCCACGTCACCTGCTTCGTAGTCCAGCACCGTGACTGACGAGTAGTCTTTGATCAGTCGACAGCTGTGACCAATGTTGACAGCAGTCTCCCGCTTGTCACCTGTGAGCATCCACATTTTGATATTCGCGCGGCGGAGTCGATCAATGGTTTCTGGGACCCCTTTCTGGAGCTTGTCCTCAATAGCAGTGGCACCGCCTAGCTCCAGCTGCTGCTCGATCATCTCGCCGGCCTTCTCAATCAAAAGCTGGCGGTCGACAAGCGAGGTACTGGCATCGTGAAATACTTTCTTCCAAGATCGATACTCTTCTTCCTCCAGGAAGCGATAGCCATAGAGTAGTGTGCGCAGACCTTCTGTCGCAAAGTCGTTGATATGTTGAAGGCATCTCTCGATGACATACTTTTCATCAGTCGCAAGTGCATCATGGATTGGAGGTTCGACATCCAAGTCTGATCGTGGATGATCAGACAGAGCCATGGACGCTCGGAAATGAGCAGACACTCTAGGAGAAAAATCAACGTCGTGCTCCCTGTCCGCGAGCCAGTTATCAACGTCGTCTCGAATCGGTTCCAGTCTGCCCATGCTAGGTCTTCCGATTGTCGTGCTCCGTCTGGCAAGAGAGTTGCTCGTCCGGGGCATACTGGAGACACTGCCTTGGCGCTCAATCATGCTGCTTCTTCTCCGTAGTGCTTCTTGCGCCTCCATGGACTTGCGCTGCAGAGTACGATTCTCGATCTCAGCAAGCGTCTGGTTTGCAATTGCTGCCAGACGAAGGCGTGGCATGATGACTGAATCGGCTCCTTTGCAAATGGTACAGATCTTGCCATCTGGGAGACGGACGACGACCGACATTCTCTTTCGCTTTGATGAGAACTCCACGACATCCAAAATCTCATACTTCTCGAAGGCGGCTTCACCGCCTGGCCCATAAGGATACGTCTTGAGCGTGAGGATCGAAGCATCGCGCTCGTAAGCCAGGTAGCCCAGCTCTTTGGCGGCCTGTACCAATGCCAGTTCATCCGGTGATGAGGCCTGGAATGTTACCGCATCATCACTGTGATCATCTTCAGGTCGTTCTGGCAAACAGGTATGGCACACAGCCATCGATAAGATCATCATCTTGGCACGGGTCGCGAATGCTGTGTGTGGATAACGCTGGATGTTTCCAATCAGCTCCTGTGTGCTTTGTTCAGTCTGCTCCATGGCCGGGACAGCAGAAGATCTCCATTGAGATGTGGATTGTCGAGGTAGCTGCGTACTCTCACTCGGCCTGAGAGGCTCGACGGCCTCTATGTCTTCACGAGCAGTCGCAACTGAGCGAGATGTGGATTTGCGAGGTTTCCAGGCGGGTCGCTTCCCCTTACTCCTCTGCCTTTTCTTGTGCTTCAGCAACTCGCCTTCCTCTTGCTGTTGTAGATCGACGTCATGAAGCCAGGCTGTCCCGGCAACACTCATCTTCCTGAATCGCATGACGTTCTCTGTGAGGGTACCAGTTTTGTCGCTGAAGATATACCCAACTTGCCCAAGTTCCTCATTGATCGTGGATGTCCGAGCTTCAAAAGGTGTGTTGCTCTCCTCATCGTACATATCAATGTCGTTCAGCAAGACCATCTGTGCCACTTTGATAATCTCCAAGCTCACATAGAGCGACAGAGGGATCAACGTGTTGAACATGATGATGAAGGAAGTGAACAAAGGGCCAAACGAGACCGGGGCGTTTTCGATATACCACGCCTTCTCCTCGGTTGTGTTCTGCCACACTTGATATGCGATGGAATTGAACAGAGCCAGGAAGATCACAAAGCAGGCGATGGCCAGAACGATCCTATTGACGACGGTTTGCAGTTGAGGCGCTTTGATACGTGGGTTCTTGTTGGCATTCATGCGGATCTTGCACTCCTCTCCGCTGTAGATGATCATGCCGAAAGCTTCAGGGGTGTTACGAAGAACACTGCCGCGATAGATGATTTCGTTGTTGGTGAGCGGCGATGTCTTGCCTTCGGTTGTGAGCTTTCCTTCGAAGTTGTACAGATCGATGTTCGGATCTTCGACCACGATTTCCATTTCAGCAGCCGCAAGCGTGTCAACACTTCGGGCCGCATCGACAGTGGCAGGGAGCGGTTGCTTGGGCTTGAGGTTGGTTTCTCCGTCCAGAGCCATGGTCTCCACATACGCCGTGTTGTTTGGGCCTCTACTTCCAAGAAGGAGGATGTCGGCCGGGATTGCTTCATCACGCTCAAGCTTTACAATATCGCCCACTTGCAGGGACTGCCATTTGACCGGCGCCCAGTGAATAGGACCATTAGGCGTATTCGCGAGCTCTGCGTCAGTCGCTTCAACGGCCAGGTACTTGCGTAAGACCTTCGCCTCACGATTGTTCTCAGCTTTGTCCAAGCGGTGCCTCCGCAGGTCCTCGTAGCCCTCTTTGCCCATGGAGAGAGACACGAAGAACAATAGGGGCACAATGGTTGTGTAAGTACCCGTTGTACTCAGGCCTGGGATCATCTGGAGGATAGATACACAGAGGAAGTAGAAGTTGGCGAATTTCGAGAACTGTGCGAACAGCTGTCGAGGCAAGAAGTTCCATGCCGTATACTTGGAAGATCGGATGAGATTCGAGACGTATGGCTTTCCAGTTCGTTCATCAATCAAGTCCGTCTTCCTGGAAGCGTCCAGTGGGATATGTCGACCGTCTTTCGAGGGTTGAATCTCTTGAATACAGAGAACGAACCTGCGAATAATCTCAAGCACCTCTTGAACCCTCTCAAGTGGCAAGTGCTTTCGAGCATTCTTCTTAACCCATTGCTGATAATGTGGAAGAGCAGATCCGGTCTGCGCTTGGGTAGCCGGCTTCATTGGACTTGAGAACGAATCCTCCACCGGCGTGACTGTAATGGATGTCCTTGACTCTTTCTTTGCCGTCTGTGGCCTGGTATTGTTCCCTCCCTCACCACTAGACGATCCAACATCTTGCAGCTCGATCCCATAAGACTGTCTCCGACCCATATTTCTCATGAACAGCGACGACCTCAATGACATGCCCCGGCTCCTTGCCGACCATGGAGAGCCCAGCTCGTACTGCGGCGACACAGGATTCGAGCCACTTGTAGGAGACCTTACAGTGCCCTCGCCCATGATGCTCGTCACACGACCCTCGGCAGTAGCTTGAGTGTCCACTGAAAGGTTAGGTGCCTTTGATCGCTGTTCTGACCCATCGTCTCCAGTGTCTATTATCTCATCGCTCTTCCTCTTTTTATTCGAAGGTCGCCGTTCCACGTCTTGAGAGAACCGCACTCGCTGCCCATGATCCGTAGATTGCCGTGTATCGTTGATCGATCTGGTCCCAGTCTGGACACCATCATGCTCCCGACTGACCTCTCCATCACTATCCTCATGCTGTCCAGAATGCCTCCTCCTCACTCCTCCCTCACTCGGAGGCTCAGAGCCTACCATATTGTCTCTATTCTGTAACGTGTATCGCTCGGATCAACCGGCCGAATGCATCGCTCTTTGACACTCCCAAACCACGCTCTTTCTCTGCAATCGCATACTGTGAATGTCGGTGCAAGGGTGATGTCTATTTGGGGAATCTAGAATGCTGAAAGGCTCGAGCCTTGCGGCTGGCGGCAATGGTTGCATCGCCCAGCATTGGCGGCGGGTTGGTGAGAGTTTGGTGCAGGCACAGCCACTCTCCACGCGTTCGTTCGAGCCCCGGGGAATTCACAACACCAACCAATGACGTTGGAGGTGGTACCTGCGTCGCCATGTCTAACGGCTATACCAACTGCCAAGTTCTAACAATTGTTTTGATGAAGTACTTGTGAATATGTTCGAACAGAGACACAGGATCAGTAATTGGTTTGGCTGACTCGCCCCTCTCAAATCCTCTACAACTTCAGCTCTCCCTCGAATCCTTCGGCATGCATGAAGTTCGCCTTCAGGGCGGTTATACTCGTCTCTCCCTCCTTCACAGCCCATCCATCAGAGCCCGGACCAGCTTTCAGCACACTCTCGTAGACATCCGCGAATCTAGGAGCCCATTTGAAATGCCTTGGCCTCCATTGATTCGCCGGCGTGACAGTTCCACTCTGCTCACCACCAAGAGCCTTACTCTCTTGTTTCCGCAGCTCTGCCTCCTCAGTTGCCGGATCATCTACGCCGGAAGCCAGAGGTAGCTCCTGAAAGCAGGCACCTTTGTTCCATTGATTCTGTAGCATCTTCGTCCAGGAGATCTTCGAATTGAGCACTCCTTTCTTGACCGGGACGTTCACGCTGTACAGGTGAGCGGCATCCCACTTTGCGTTCTTCGCGAGCCATTCGCAGACCCGTACACTTTGCGTACAGCTTTCGGCGACGACCTCAGGCTCGTTCTTGCGGTCGAAGAAGGCAAAGGAGAGAGCGATGGCACGGTAACCACAACAGCTGGCTTCCATCGCCGCTCCCAGTGTTCCTGATGACAGAGCGAAGACAGCAGACGTATTGCGGCCATAGTTGGGACCAGAAATGACAAGATCAATCGGTCCTCGGTCTTGGAAGAAGTGACTGAGACCTATTTGTGAGCAGCCAGCCGGAGTCGAGTTGACCAGCACCCAGGGGTGCTTGCCATTGTCACCTTCTGAGACGGCGTCGTGGTGAACTTCCGGGTTCTTGCTTGGTGGCCAGTAGAATGAAGCACGAACGTCCTGACCGACCATGTGTGCTTTTCCGATCCATGATCGCTGAGTGTCCGGGACTATGACGGAGACGGTGTGACCGGCTTCCTCGAGGTGGTTGACGAAGGGCAAGATGTATGGAGAGGACTGGGCGGACGGCGGACCGTCATCGTTGGTCACCTAGCATTATATAGCCGTGAGTGCCAACTCGTCTCCTCAATGGCGCACTTGCTCGACTCACCAGAATATGCATTTTCACGAGTGGTCGTAGCCAGACTTTGCCACCAGCAAAAGGTCAGATGTATGAGCGGTCCTTCGTTCGTAATGCTCAATTTTTGGCCATGCGATGTCAAGATCTCGTTCTGTTCTTTTGATCAATGGCAGGAGCAAGTCGAAAGCGCAAGTGGCGTTTCTCTCTCTTCAAACAGACTCGCGGATTCTTGAACTTCAGTGCACCGAGATATCGCAATGCTATCGATCTCAAAAGCTGAATGTCTGTGCCAATCGGCCGATATCTTGGACTGATTGTATCTTCTTGAAAGTCGACGAAGAAGTCCAAGAGAGGTCACAAGAAAGTCAAGATCGATCTTCTCCACTCCCGAGCAAGCGAGGTTCAAGCGTCGGGTCAATCAAAAGTCCCCTGCTGCTTGCCAGGTCACACCATGTCACGACGACATCCTCTAGGCATTTTTGTCAAACTTCACTTTCTCATTCACATCTGACCAGCTACATAAGATCATCATATCCCAAGTTCTTGCAGTATCATCCAATTCCGCTCATTCCACGCAGACACGAGCTTTTTGAACCTCTATCCCAGTCCCTGCCTCATGTCCGTCATATCGCTCAAACACGACGCCGATATCCGTACCCGCCATCATGCAGTTCAAAGAAGAGACCCGTTTACTGCGAGGAGCCGCCGGAGATGGTGATGACTTGGCCTGTTGAACTTATCAGCAAATGTTCACGGGAAAGGTATCAAATTGATTCGAGCTCACCGTTAACCCAACCACCGTCCTCGGAGGCAAGGAAAGCAACAACGCGAGCAACATCTTCAGGAGTAGCGCAGCGCTTCAATGGGCAGTGCTCGGCCATCATACCCTCAATCTTGTCGGCTGGCCAATCTGGAGTCGCGCCAGGCTAGAAGGGGTCAGACCTGTTCTCTCAAATTTGCCCTGCTGTACTCACAATGTAGTGCCATGCATTCTGCGTGAACATATCCGACTTGATACCTCCGGGAGCAACGCCGTTGACGGTGATACCACGGACACCGAAGTCAGTGGCAAAGCCTTTGATCATACCAATGACAGCCATCTTAGAGGCATTGTAAAGAACGTGGTCCTTGACACCGAGGAGACCAGCAGCAATGGAGCTCATGAGGATCAAACGGCCGTTGTTCTCAAGGTACTTCCACGCAGCCTGGCCAACAAAGAACTGGGCACGTGCGTTGAGGTTGAAGACATGGTCGTACTTCTCCTCAGTGATCTCCTCAGTCTTGTCCCAGGACTCGGTACCGCTGTTGCTCATGACGATATCGATCTTGCCAAAGTGCTTCTTGGTCTCCTGGAACAGACGCTCAATCTCGGACTTCTTGCTCACATCGGCCTGGATGCTGATGGACTTGGCTCCGGTGCCAGCGCTCTCGATGATCTTGCAGACCTCGTCGGCCGCCGACTTGCTGTTGGCGTAGTTGACGACGACGCTGGCGCCACGCTTGCCGAGCTCAATGGCACATCCTCGTCCGATACCACGGCCGGCACCAGTGATGAGGGCAACCTTGCCGTGGAGGGAGGCAGTCTCGACGAGGACGGGCTTCTGAGACATGATGGATGTGTGTGGTTGGGCTCTGCTGTTTCAAGAGGGGTCAATGGGGAGCCCAATGCCTGTCAATGCCAATGCCTATACTCACAGGTAGGTGAAAGGTGGATGAACGAGTTAAGAGGAAACAATGGGATGCTCTGAGAGTAGGAGGAATTGGGCGGTGTGAGAGGAGAAGGAATAGGGAGACTTCTTGCAGCTCTAGCTCTCAACAAGCTCATGTATAAGGGGAATCGGTCAGTGTCTGCGAGCTCTCTGCGGTCTGCGAGCGGGCGGATCCCCACTGCGCTTCCGCTCATCACATCGTAGGACGACCAACAAACCTGATGGCCGCCGCCAATTTTACTTGCACCTGCGATGCTGCCGGGCAGGGATGGGGATAGGCTGGCGCCAGATTGCACTCGCTGAACGGGCGCGCAGCTGTCGGGAAAAAAGTTGAGCTGTCGTAGGAACATGTGTGCCTGCAGGAGAATCCGATGGCGTCTCGGTCTAGCCAGAGCGCGAAGGGACCGAAAGCAAGTGGGGGCGGCGGGGAAGTCGTCCATGGCTGGGCTGAATTTAGAACTCCCTGCTTGATGTCCGACAGTGGGGACGAGATGCTGCTGACGATGATGGCGACAACGAGAATGAACGACTGTAATAGCTTCAATGCACTCAATTCTTTTCTATGCAAACCGAACCCTAAAAGCAAGAGGGTATACTGGTAGCATGCTCGTCCATTACGCCGCCCATCTATCAAAAGAGCCACCGATGGGCCCGTCACGACCTCCCTTCACGGAGTTCCATGTACACTCCGCCTTCCAAGACCTCCCGTGTCTGCTCTGAGGGCACCAACGAGCTGCAGTGCCGTTCTGTGACTGTCGATATTGCCTGCCGTCGCTGTCGGCTGCCGCCCGGAGATAAGAGGGAGAAAGAACGCAAACATACCACAATGAAAGCTGGCCACGAAACCAAAGGTCGGGGGTAGAAGCCGGTATTAGTCGATCGTATCGTCGTCAATCCGTCGCAGTCGTCGATTGCCCACCACCCCGTACGCCTAAAAGACCGAAGAATGGCACCCAACGCCTGCTGGACTCGCCAAGGTGCCAAAGCCAAGCGAATTGGTCCAAATGAACGACCGTAGAGACAAAGGAGCTGTCGTTGATTAGTCTACGACAAGGTTGCGTCTTCTTTCGACAACTCACCATACGAAATCAGCAGTCTCACTGCACTGGCACATTGCCCGTGTACTGTGGACCCACGGAGCTGCTGCAGCGGTAGTCGAACGGCAGCTTGAAGCCGCGCACCATCTCACCGTGGACGAAGGTCGAGGCGCGCTTGTACCGCTTGTCGGTGTACTTGTCGTAGACGGCAGCATGGTGTTGGTGACCTCCACTGCAGCACTCCCAGATGGCGCCGAGAAGACGATGCAGTTGGCGGAAGGTGTAGTTGGAGTAGTAGACGTGTGCCTGGGTCCACTCGCCCTTTCGAAGCATCATACGAGCCATGCAATGGGCACCGGCAGCGAGGAAGCTTGGCTTGCAACCCACGAACCGCTCGTCCATGATGGTGACCTCGAGGAAGTACTTGGCCAGCGTACGAGTCTCCAGATCGTAGTCGTCGGCCTTGCTGATGCGTCGAAGGAAGCTCATGGGACCGGGCCATCCCAACTCGAACTGCAGCATGCTGAGCATGAATCGCTCTGCCTTCAGAAGCTCTTCGGCGCTGTAACCGTTATCCACCATATAGATAATTTCCGAGATGGTTGGACAGTTGACCTCCTCGTACTTGGCGGCGACGAAGATGGCCGTAGCACCAACCAACTGCAGCTTGCCCAAGGAGACTATCTTGCAAGACAGGAAGCGGTCGATGTAATTGATCGTGAGGAAGAGCGTCTCCGGCAGTAGGTTGAAGCGCTGGTGGACCTGCACGACCCAATCCACAAGCACACCACGCATGGACCACTGGATCTCGGTCTGCTGATCCATGTAGTATGGGTTTGGCGCCATTCGAGTCTCCATCTCGCGCATGTACTCGAAGATGTCGTCGCCGTATTCTGCCACCATCGACGTATCCCACTGCTCATCCTCAATGTCATCGGCCGTTCGATTTGCTTCAACCCATGCTTTGGCCTCTGCCAGCTCTTGCTTATGCCTCTTGGTGTGCGTCGGGTTGAAGATCGTCGTCTCAGTCACATCTCCACGAAGATCCAAGGAATGGGCAGTGGTGTACTCCTGGTCCTCATCATCGAAATCCTCCTCAAGATACTGATCTGCCGGGGGAGTGGCCAGTTGCGCTTGAGCAACGTTCTTGGAGGGGACGACGGGCTGAGCAGCTGTCTGTGGAGCAACGACGGCTGGGGCAGGCTGGTAGACGTAAGGGTATTGAGTCTGCGGTGCGGCTACCTGCGGCACGGCTTTCGACTGAACTGGAGCCTGGTTCGATGGTCGAGGAGCGGGCTCATCGCGAAGAGGAATGCTCTCGACTCTGTGCACCTCTTGATGTTGGGCACCGAGGTTTGCGGTGCTCTGCTTGGGAGCCAAGCTCGGCTGCAGAGGGGCCGTGGCATCGACAGTGCTCTGTGCTGGTGCTGCCGTGGTTGGATCCTTGGCACAGGTTTCTGGCTGCGCGGATGCTGGGAGCACGTCTCGAAGGACCTTGCTCTTCTTCGCCACGACCTTCTTCACTTGTGTGTCGACGTTTGGTTGTGTTTGCGACTTCAGTGGCACGTTCTGGCTCGACACGTTCTTAACGCCGAGAGGGCGTACTGCTGGACGCTGAAAGGCTTGGGTCTGCATGTCTGACTCTTTGACCATTCCAATCTTGCCTGGTGATGCCTTGCCGATCTCCGAGTCGTCTTTTGGAGCTAGTCGCTGGTTTGCGTTGGTCTCACCAAGCACCCGCTTGCTGTTGATCGTGGTTATGGATTTGCTGCGCTGGTGAAGCGTCTTGCCAGTTGGGCCCGTGGCGGTAGGAATTGGCATGTTCTCGTCGTTGACACGCACCGCGCGTGCTGCGAGCGGTCTCTGCGGCTGATGGTGAAGATCAGTAAGTGTTGCTGTCATGAGACGCAGTTGTGAAGCAGAGGTTGATGACGGCAAGGGCAAGTGACGCATATATAAGGCAAGCGGAGGGCAAATGGAGGCAGAAGCGTGACGGTGGAGTGTGACATTGTCTGGTGATTTGGAGAGTGGGTGAAGAAGGCAGATGTTGTGTTGTGAAGGTTGATGGGATGTGAAGCCAGCTGAGCTGGCGGGCACCGCAGGTTAGTGAGGGCTTACCTTCGCGTCCATGATGGGCTGGATATGCTGCTGGTCTGGTTATGGGTATGCTGGCAGGTCCTCCACGTCGTCGTGGCTCGTGTCGGCGTGCACGGAGCGGCGAGGCGCTGGGCGCGGTGTCGAGGTTGGCGGCGGCGTGCTCGAGCCCAATGGCAGCAGCAGCCCGCGCAGACAGCGTCGCTGGCTCGCACCGGGGATGTTGTCGTCGTCGTCGGCCGCCAGCGGTGGTGGCGGAGGACGTATCGCTGCTGGGGTGGTGCTGCTGGCAGTAGGCGATGCTGGCGGTAGAGGTGCGAGCAGGCGAGGAACAACCGTGCGTCTTCGAAAGGTAGCTAAACAGACATCGGCAATCCAGGAAAGCGCGCCTTCTAAGGTTCGGCTCGCGCCGCCACGGCAACAATTCACTGCCCTGTCGCTCTTGCCTGCGTCTTGACTCTCCCGACTTCACTTCCTGTCGCTGCCTATTATTCCTCCCTCAATTGCATCAACTTCAATGACAAAAAGGCCCACTTGCGATGGAGAATCTTTTGCCTACCAACAGGGGGCGCATTGGAAACGGTCGAACGGCTGTCCAGATTGCATGGTTGACTAACGATCGACCTTGAACATCATGTCATCCCTGTGAGCTTCGACACGTCTTCCGCTGCAAGCTCACTACATCGATATTCACAATTCTCAACATGCGCCCTTGGCCAAATCGCTTCAAACTCTCAGAAAAGTCTTGCGATGACATATAAAATACTTTCAAGGCAACATCCGATCATGCGCCGTAGTCTGTGCCTTCAAATACTCTCCCATCGACTGCGAAGGATCCGTCGCGTCGAAATCAACAAATCCAACGCCAACTCGCACGTCAACACGTGACAGAAATCACCAACAATCGCAACTTCAGCAGTCGAGCAAAGTTCTTTATTCGCCTTCAATTGGCTCCTGTGCCAGCTCGGCGGTGTGTGTCGGGTTCGCAAAACAATAGGTGTCGGTCGTCGGGATATGCGCTGGCAGCCTATCGCTGCGAAAACTTGCCCAAGCATGAAACCCACTTCGGCGCGGCTGGTGCTGTTGCCGCAGTTCGAGACCCCTCCCAAAGGTACATAATCGCTGCACGCTCCAAACCTGCCCGAGGGAGTCTAACAACAAAGACGCTCGTGCCGTCCTCGGCGTGCACACCGCAGACTAGCAAATATTGCTGACTTTGCGCTATGCTCAAGTCCGCAAGGACACTGCAAGATGCAACCGCTCTTTGTGCTCCCAATGACGAGGTGCTACAGCCAAACCACCTTTGTGGATAATCCTCTGCACAATATCCTCCGAGTCGCTTCATCAGCAGACGACTGCGATTTAGGTGAAACGGCTCACGGTACAACACAGCTTCTCTGCTCCGCTACCTTGCTTTCTGGCCAGAAGTTCGACTTTCTGCGGCGTCGCACCAAGCCGCCTGCCTGTGCATCCATGGCAACAGTCGGCATCCCACTTGGGTTTGCTCGCACTTACGCCCTCAACTCTGGCGGCCATCATACCAGTCCATTGCTGCTTCCCATCAAGGTCGCCGGCATGGCAGTGCTGCGCATTGACTTATCAGCGCCAGATGGTGTGGGCAACCTGGCGGCTGATCGCCTCCTACGTGGGCTTTCATTGGAGCGCAGACCGCAGCCATGCTCCCTCATCGGCCCTGACGGCTTGTGCGTGCGTGCAGTCTGGCTCGGGGTGCCATGCAGCTAAGCCAAAGGCTCTCTTTCGCTCTGGAGTTGGCGCTGAGTTGTGCGTTGGAGCGGGATGGAGTCCTGCCTGTAAGTGACTTTCAGAGAGTGCGGTGACATATTGCGTGGAATTCGGTTGCTTTCTTTGTTTCAACGGCTTCATGGCGGCTATTCGCACCGGAAGAAGGGATGGGGTGCGAATCACATTCTCAGACGGCTTCCAGAGACCAGATAGATCATAGAATCGACGGCGCTTATGGTGATTCGAAGAATGAGAGTGTTGGTGCAGGGAGGGTAGAGAACGAAGTGCACGATCGCTATCCGAGAAGCGGGAGAGTTTGGCTTGACTTGACACCCATTCTCCACTCCTCGTCTTCTTCGCTCCTCTCTCACACCACCCACACCTCTTCCCAAAGGTCGGTTTTGGGAGCTGAGTGGTTGTCCTATCTTGCGCAAACCCATTTGTCCACTCTATTTGCTGAGGTAGTCCTCTCGCCTGCTTCCTCCGCCTCTCTGCCCTTGCGGTCTCGCCCCGGCGGCATCGGCAGCGAGGTGAGCGGCAACCACCTTTCAAACCCATCAAACGACCATCGTCAGCCTTCATCGAGTGAAGGCGACCCTAGGTGAGTTTCAATCTGTCCGCCAAAACCTCACCTGTACCCCAATATCATCGTCTTCCCGCCCTCGCTCTCGATCGCGGTCAGCTGCTGATGGCATGCCGCACATCCCTTTGGATACCGCCCACATGACGCCGCCTTGATTGCCACGACACCCAGGATACTGCGCGATCACGTCTGAGAGCGAATGACTGACAGTTGTTTCTGCAGATCGAGTCGTCTCGCCGTCGCCGCCGTGTCCCCGTACCCGATCCCTGCTTTTGCGCCGACAGCAGCGTGACTGGCACATAGGTCAGCGCTGGCTCCAATCCGCTCCGAATACATTCCCAGTACGCCCGTGTACCTTCCGGGCTCAATGAAAGTCGAAGAAGATCAGAATATGGACCTTTCAAGAATGCTGTCCAACGGTGCCCCGAATGCTGCCAGCGCAAGCGATACCAAGAAGCAGAACCACCAATACCCAACCCGTCATGGCGGCTTTGGCTCGGATGGACAGTATGATGCGAAGCCTGCCTTTGGAAATGGACAGCGCTCGTTGAGAGGCAGTCATGGTGCTGCCGCCATGTCCGGATACCCTCGAGGATCGCCTGCCAAGAAGGACCAGAGACATGTTGTCTTCCAACTCATAGATCCTAAAGACCCTCGCATACAGGCTCGCCTTCCGATGAGGGTCATGATATCGCCACATGATACCACGGAGTCTATTATCACGACAGTCAAGAACTTCTACGGCCTGTACGAGTACGGTGTGAGCTTCGAGAACAAGGACGGCATTGGCATTATCGCAGCCTACGACAACTTCGAGAACGACATGACTGTATATGTCAGGACCGTCGCTCCACCACCCTCTGTTCTTGCCGACCAGAGGGACTCTGCTTCGCCAAAGAAACTTCTCGGTGCTGCGTTCGAAATGCGCCCGCCGTCGCAAAGCTTCAACCACTCGCCATCGAGAACCGCCCATCGGTCTGCTGGAGTTCGTAGCGTGTCTCCACAGTCTGAGCTCGGCAGACGTAGTCTGTCTGCCGCGCCCAGTGGCAAGCCCCGACCGTCGAGGACGAAGAGCAAAGACAACAGCGTCGTAGGAGAAGGTGACGGTTACAGCAGTGGTGACAACGAGAATGCTTCCGTGACTAGCTCTCGTCGGTCCAAGGCGGAGGAGATCAAAGCAGAGATCACTGTTGACAACATCGTCGAGGGCGGCAGGCGAAAGAGGGCGTTCGAAAGCTCGGTGAGTTCGCATCTAACATTCAAATGTCGGACAGGTGTCTAACCAACCCAGGAACTGCCACTGTTCGTTCCACCACAAGTACCGATGAGCGCTTCGATTTCATCGATCTCTCCTCAACGTCGCGCTGGGCCTGCCGCTTCGCCGTACCCCAACACTAATCAGCAGACGTTCTCATACACACAGCCGCTGCCATCGCCTCAGAGCTATGGCAATGCATCGGGCTATATGCAGCCTCCGTTCCCTGGCAACCCTTACCAGAATGGCTTTCAACAGCCAAATCGGCAGCTGCGAGGAGGCCGAGCGAGTGGTGCCAGCTATGCTTCGAACCGCAACTCTGGCAGTGGCATCCTGCCTACGCCCGACCCTACCATTGGCAGCGTCATCTCCGACGAGGATGTGGCATTGCAATTGATGCGTCTCGGTGACCCAATGGCGTTCTCCCATGGTCGGACCTCGACATCCACCGTTGACGACGCCCTCAGCGGCAAGGCAGAAGCGGCGTCGTCGGATGAAGAAGATGAAGAGGATGAAGAGGAGGACGACGATGATGAGGATGCCAGCCTGCCACTCATGGCTAGATACAACAAGGACGATGCTGGACCACAAAAGAAGAAGCAACGCACTATGAACGAGCTGCCAAGCGATGGCACTAGCGGCGAAGAGTACGAAGACCACCGGGATGGCACCTTTGGCAGTGACGATGTTGTGATGGAGGATGGCCAGCGTAAGCCGGGCAAGAAGAGCAAGTCACGCCAGAGCGCTGGAGCCAACGGAGCTTCGATCAAATCTGGCAAGCCACGGGCGCTGTCCATGTCGAAGGCGAAGAAGTCATCGCTGAGTTCCGCCAAGGTGCCAATGTCTCCGGCATCACTACCATCGCAGTCCCGAAAGGCATCCATCGCTTCGACCATCAACTTCCAGCACCAGCTCGGTGCCGACGAGGAGGACCTGTCGTCAAAGCCACGCTGCCAACGCTGCCGCAAGAGCAAGAAGGGCTGCGATCGCCAGCGCCCATGCGGTCGTTGCCGTGATGCTGGCATTGGCATCGAAGGCTGCATCAGCGAGGATGAGGGAAATGGACGCAAGGGCCGCTATGGACGCCACATGGGCGTGACCGTCAAGAAAGCTGAAGAGAACCAGGAATCTGAGGACTCGTCGCCGCAGCAAGCCGCAGCGCCTTCCAGCGGCTACTTTCTGGCACCCGCCCTGCCAGACAAGAACAAGAAGCGAAAGCGGTAGGCAAGGTCTTCACATCGGCCGAGGATATAGACCGCGATTCGAACTGCGCCCAGCACCAAACATACAAGAACGGAGGAATACGTGTGAAAGGAAAATGAAGATGCAATCATAGAGTCGACGTTTCCAACTTGACCGGCGTTGCGATCTCATGGGAGGATGTCTTTCATGACGACATGATTTTCGTTTGTTGACTACGGCGGGCTCTCTGCATGCGATTCGGGGGGTTGGCTGTCTTGTCTTTGCGCGCGCGTTTGACCTTCTTCTTTGCGACAGTCCTTCTTTTAGAACGGATGGAGGAAAAGAGGTAATGGTGTTGGAGAGGTGTCGAACTACGTCCGCGTTTCGAAGAGGCTTCAGGGAAGGGGCAAAGAAAAAAGTTCGACGTGATGCATAGCGAGCGCGCTGGACGGGAAGTATGGGCTTTCTGAGATCGACGAGGGCTGTACTTGAGGTTTCCTGCAAATGTAGTCTCAATGCAAATGACATGAAAAGGCAATCCTTCGCATCTTCCATCATCCAGTCTCATGACCGGTCAAGCAATGACAAGCATGTGGATACTGAGTTCGGGCCATCGAGGGATGGATTTCGCCCCTAAACCTTCGAGGCGTGGCTGTGACTGCACCCCATCATTCCAAATTTGACGGGACTCTCAACGACGGCAACCTCGCCAGTCATTATCGATCTCTGAATGAGTCTTTGAAAGCAGCTGTCCGGCCATCACCCTAGGACAATAATATTCTCGCTCAGACGTCTACTTTGCCGCCGAAAACGATACCGCCCTCGTTTGGACAGCCGCCCCACCAACACCTGAGCGGCGTCTCGACGCGTGGCGAGGATTGGCGACGACGGACGTGACCTTTGATCTTGAGCGCTGGCCCGCCGACTCACGTTCTTTCTGTCCCGAACAGCAGATCTCGCCGCTTTCGACATTGTACCTCGAAGGATTCGGCCGTGGCACAGCTAAAATTGTCCTCGTTGGACAGGCAGACCAAGGCACAAGCCAGCCCAGGCGCAGCCAGCCAGCACAGCAGCAGACAAACTTTCGGCAAGCTCATGATCCTACCACATGGCCTCTGCTCTGTTATAGCTTTTCCGACCTACCACTTGGAGTAGGTTGCATTCTTTGTCTTCTGGAGTTCTACTCGCCACTTCATCCTCGTCGACATGGCAGACGAACCGGCTCCCAGTTCGATTGCGGATCGCATCGCCGCCCTGAAGCTCTCGCAGGTCGGGAAGGTCCCAGGAACTCCACCGCCCAGTTATGAGAAAGCAACGAATGGGACAGCGCCGACGACCACGGGACGACCACGCCCGCCGCCTCCTCCAAGGCCGTCGTTACCTGCAAGACCAGACCGCCCGCAGAGTACCAATGTTCCACCCACGCACGACCACGTGCCGACTGCGAATCGACCAATTGGGAACCAACCCGATCAAGCCTATGGCAACGGTAACCCTGTGAATGGGAGCAATGGGGCTGCAAGACCAGCTCTACCCGCTCGAACTTCGACGCAGTCATCACAGGCGTCGCAAGGTCCCACATTGCCACCGAGGAGGCCTTCGGAGAGACCATCTCCTGCTTTGCCACCAAGGCGACCTTCCGAAGCACCATCTCAGCCAGACTATGAAAGGAGTCGTAGAGGTTCGACGGATTCGATGAGCTCTGTTGCAACCGGAAGGTCTTCCGTCAGTGGCATTTCAACGGCAACCAGCCTTACTTCGCAAGGAGAGAAGTATCGCATTAGAGCCCCAGAATATGACCCCAATTCATTGCCGGCATTACCTCCGAAGAGGTCGAAGGAAGAGAGAGAAGCACATGACCGGAAATATGCTGGTCTGCGTCCTCTCCGGCAGACAAAGTCTACTCCCAAGGTCGAGCAAATTGGACAGCAAGGTACCACGCCGCCGCCTCCTGCCAGGCCAACTGTAGTCCCACCGCCTGCTCTGCCAGCACGCCAGGACACTGCTCAACAAGAGGTCCCTGAAATGCCTCCACGGCCCGGGCGACGAGATCCTCCACCACCACCATCTCGTGTGGAACCAGCGCCTCCTCCAAGACCTAGGCAGTCCGCGCTAGCAATGGGCTTTGGAATTAAGCCAGTCGAGTCACCACCTGTCCCAACACCGAGGCCAGAGTCGGCACAAGGCAATGGTGCACCACCACCGTTGCCAACCTCATCGAAGCCTGATCTCAAGGCACTCCTGGCTTCGAAACCAAAGCCCAACGGTGCCCCATCATCCATCCCTGCCGCCAGTGCACCGGCGAAACCAGTCGCGATTTCATCTTATGCCCAATATAATCAAATCGTGTCATCCACACAGCTTGTTATAGCCGACTTCTACGCAGATTGGTGTGGTCCGTGCCGCAACTTGGCACCAGAGTACGAGCAGCTCTCGATGCAGATGTCCAGACCAAGCAAGGTCGCCTTTCTGAAGATTAATACGGATCAAAATACGGATATACGTGACGCCAATGGCATTCGAGCCTGGCCAACAATCATCTTCTACATTAATGGACAAGAGGTGCACAAGATGGAGGGAGCGAGCAAGAAAGGAATCGAATGGAAAGTTGATGAGCTGGCATCGCAATCAGGTATCGACCTTAGCGCGCCAGCTGCGCCAGTCAGTGCACCAGCCGTGCAGGCTCCCTCTGTGTATGGCGCTGCTCCTGCTGCTGGATCATGCCTGCATTGCCGCGATTTCTCGGGGCCGGACAACCATGCTGCTCGCTTCCCTCGGGAATCGATTCCTTCGACGGACCTTGGATGGCTAGCACAGCAACTATGTGCACCGTTCGGGTCACCAACTGATAAGGCCCGAGCGATCTTCACCTGGCTACACCACAACATCTCCTACAACGTGGAGGCTTTCTTCAACAACAACGTGAAACCATCTACTCCTCAATCCACTTTGCAGACTGGTCTGGCAGTCTGCGAGGGCTACGCAGGACTCTTCGCTGCAATAGCAGTGAAGGCAGGAATGGAAGCTATTGTTGTCGGTGGTCATGGCAAGGGGTATGGATATGCTGCTCTAAAGCCAGGCGAGCCTGTCCCACCATACGCGGCTGGGCACGCCTGGAATGCAGTCAAGATCGACGGTGGCGAATGGAAGCTGATCGACTGCTGCTGGGTAAGTTGTTACATCTGCAAGTGTTAGAGTGCTCATGCTGACACGTATAATCACAGGGCGCCGGCACAGTGAACGGTCCAGGTCAGCCCTACAAAAAAGGCTTCAATCCTGAGAAGTTCACTCAAAGCAACGACGAATTTGGACTGGACCACTACCCCGAGGACAGCAGTAAGCAGTTCCGCAATGACGGACGTAGAGTCACCTGGGAGGAATACATACTGGGAAACAAGAATGGATGCGGTGCCGACTTCTTCAGTGTAAGTGGAGAGCATGAGGGATCATATATTGCGCATACTGAGATTCGATTACAGGGCTACGTCGCAGAAGAAGGCCTCGCAAAGACCACGTTCCAGCCAGCATCTGGCAAGATCTCACTGTCGCAACAACACGGGCCGACTGTGCGCTTTTCTTTCCAGAAGATATGCCCTCACTACGACCCGGTTCGCAATGGCAAGGGCCCTTACTATCTATATGTATTGCACCTCGACAGTTTGGATGGTACGCAGCGCAATCACATTCCTTTCGAGACGAACGGAGAGGTGTGGTGGTGTGACATCCCAACTCAGGATCTCGGCCGACCTGGACAACGCGTGCAGATATACAGCGTCACGTCGTTCGACAATAAGGAGGGTAGAGGCTTGACGATTGGTCAGTATAGACAGAAGAAGGGCAGGGTGGGATACGGATTTGGTGGCTGCTGCAAGTGGGAGGTTGCGCCTTGAGTGGGAGAGCGAGCATTGAATGAGAGGACGTTACCTATGATACCCTGAGACTTAATGGAATCTGTTCTTGATGAGAGCATACTCAATGACCGTGAAGTGTTCTTGTTGCACTTCGTCATGTCATAGTGCAGTAATACGTATGAACTGTTCATGAGACAACTTCTAAGGCCCTTCTTCCCCCACGTCCACCATCATTTGCTAGGCTTTGCCATCGGAGTGTCCAATGAGGCACTCGTTGCCGATGTCTCTCGCATGTGCGCCTCACGTTTTCTGGGGCGTGTTCCCGCCGTCACGGGCTTCTTTCTGGCTCCATACCATGCTCGCGCGCTCAAAGCCCTGTCTGCGGCGATATGAGGACGACACTATCGCCTGTATTCTCAGATTAGCCTCAACCGCGCCATTCACTGTCGCGTATGTTTCTTCACCCACCTCTCACGAACAGCATTTCCGACTGCTTCTTCACCGTCCGCACGTTCTCTTGCTCATCGTCTTCATCCACCACGTAGACCGTCTCGGTGACGTCGCCTAGCACCAGGTTGCAATGGCTATCATATGCCTAGATTATCCAATCCATCAGCTTCATATCCTCACCGTTTTCAAGATGCCTTCCGTCCATACATGTAGTCGCCCTTGAAGCTCCCGGTCTCCTCTTAACTTGACGAAAACCACCTCGTTGATTGAGAGTCGCACGAGGTCGAGTGGCTCGTTTACCGGATTGCCGCCTGTCTCTTCCGTCTCAGCCATCGGATCATCGGTCGTATGCGTAGTCGTAGTCGGATGAAGTGATGTCGCGAGCTGCAGTGCTTCAAGCAAGGTTGTCGTTCTCATAGGGCTGAAATTAGAGTTCAGCAATCTCCCGAAGAGCAGCCGACCACCCCCGACGTCCTCCGCAACTAACGTGAAAGCGATCCGCTGCCGCAGAACACCCAGTCCCCCGTATGGAGACGGCGGCGGCGCTTTGACGGTCTGTGTGAATGACATCGTTGCTCGCCCGTCTGGGGCACTCGTTCGACACGCGACGGGCGGCGCAGACGTTTTTGACTACTGCTGGCAAGAGGAAGAGGGGGCATACGACTCAATGGGTGTGTGCCGAGTGCAGGGCGAGGAGGACGGGAGGTGTGCAGCGGCAGCAGATCCGGGGTTATAGCGATGGGGGTATCAGGCTGGGGGCGGAGGAGTATTTGTTTCCACAACAAGGGGAGAATGAGGCGGAATCGAGAGGAGAGAGGAGTGAAAGAGGGGGTTGGGGGTTGAAGAGGGACGAGGTCCAACAGGGCGTCAGCAGGGATAATATGCAGACGACTCCGGATGTCATGGCTACGCCTGAGCAGCAACGCGAGGAGGCTTGGGAGGAGGCTGAGGTTGCCCAAGGAATTGAAGACGACGAGGCAGCGGAAGCTTCTTCATTTCTGAGGTCCGCTACAACCGAGGACGACTACGAAACCGCCGCCTTTAGATACCAACCTTTGCTGAAGATCGACTACAAGAACGAGTTGTCAGGCGCCTTACTACGAGCGGAGACCGATGTTGTCTTCCGTTGCTTGTTCGCTGCCCACCAGGCCAACGATCTGGACTTTGTGAAGGCCATTCCGACTACGACATTCTCAGAGATCATCCGCCTGGCTGACCCTCGACGGTTTGTCTCGAAGCTCGCATCCGCCCATCTGGAGCTCAGCAGCTTCATGGTGAAAAGCATGCATGTTGCACCCATACACTCAGTAGCGTTCGAATATGTCTCCATCATTCGATCCATGCTCGGCATTCGAAAGTCCTCTGGCGTTCCACTTACCCTGGGCGACTACACCTTACTTCTTCGCGCCGCCAGAGACCTTGGCAACCGGCGGTTGGGTGCACTTCTGTGGAGCAACATGCTTCAGGAAGGCTACAAGCCCAACACGCAGTGCTACAATTACATGATGTCGGCCATAGTATGGAATGGCATGCATTCTGCTGGCTCTAGGCATAAAGTCCGAGTAATCCCATTCAACATGCTCGGCCGAAGGAACGCAAAGTTATCGCGATTCCAAAACTATGGTGTTGGACCTGGAGGTGTTCGGGAGACGGCGCTGAATATCTTCAACGAAATGCTGGCCAACGGAGCATACGCAGATCAGGAAAGTTTTCGTATCCTGATGACAGCTGCTGGACGGGAAGGCGATCTGCAGACCGTGAAGTCGATTTTGATGAAAGTCTGGAACATCGATGTGGATGGCATCATGGCCGGCACGCCCGAGTCTTCGATTCTGCCCAAACAGCGTCCGCAACATTCGCCATTACGGCCAACGAAGGACCTGCTATACACACTGGCCCATATTTTCGGGATCAACAACGATATACCAACTGCACTTCGAGTGGTAGACTTCGTAGCCCGGCATTACAAGCTTGAGCTTGACGCCCAAACTTGGGGTCAGCTCTTCGAGTGGACGTTCGTCCTGGCCATGGATCGATTAACTGCTGCCCGGCGAAGAGGCACAGACATTGGCCATCTACCCCCGGAAAGCCTTTTGAACCTGTGGGAGACAATGACATCGCCCCCTTACAACTTCGAACCTACGATGGGAATGTACAACTACCTCATCAAGCATCTTTTCCGCCACAGATGGGTGCCCCAAATGAGCCTGAGGATGCACGAGGCCAATAAGCTGTACAGAGAGCACCGAGACAAAGCGAAAAAGCTCTTCCGGCAATTGCAACGTGCGACTAACAGACCAGATGATGGTCCCCAAGAGCGCTTTTATCGGTCAGCCAAATCGCTGGAGAGCCTGCGCAACAAATTCGAAGTCGCAGATCTGATTCGACAACGAGATATTTTCTGGATCAAGCGCTGGGTTCGCCTGTTTCTTGGAGTCCACCGCCACCACGTCAAAAATGACCACTACATGGAGAGCGTGGTGCGAACGCTACCAAAATTGCTCTGGAGATGGAGGCGTTATGCACCCACCAAGGTGCGGTACGAGACCCATACTGGTTTAGTCGAGTTCAAGATTCGAAGCGACGAGAACATGCTTGAAAACGCGGACTGGGCATTCGCTCGACGTTCAGAGGTACAAGGCATAACGAGTGCGTCGCCGAGGCTCGTTGGCCAGAGATGGGTCCGTGGTGGGGAGGCTAAAAAGTCGAAACGGCTACTGGACCATATCGACGAGGACGGTTTCTTCAATCATGCGGAGGACAGTGAAGCATAGATGTAGAAAGCACCCGCAATGGCAATGACTGTAAATACGTTGACATGTGACTTCCTTCCAAATGTCAGATAAGCTCGAGGCTAAGCTTCGACGGTTGCGAACCGCTCCAAGGGACCCATGTGCGCGGCGGCTTTCCATCTGTCTCACGCGATCTTGACGACATTCCTCTCCACCGCACCTCGTCTCTTCTTCTTCTTCTACATTCCTCCACATACATTCGCTGCTAAAGGCGGCCTGCGTGCTGTGTATGCTGAGTCGACGTCTATTTGTGGCAGCTGCTTGGTCAGGCGAGATCGCGAATCGCCCCTGAGAACCTTAAACCGCAGCCACATTCCAAACCTCGCCAACGCTCTCGCCCGTCTCGAGACCTGGTCTTAACACCCATGCACGCCGCCGAGAGACTCGACAATACCTGTTCGACATGAATCCCGCGCGAGACGTCGTCGCTCGCGACTTCGAGTCACCGCAGCGTGCGCCCACAATCATTACTCCATCTAATAATGGCTCCAGCCGAGGGAACACGCCTGTCGACCATTCCACCGAACATCCCAAACTCGAACGCACAGGCAGTGCTTCATCTCGTCTCTCTGTCCCTTCTAGAGGCTCGGCAGATGGCATGCGGTTTAGGAAGCCGTCGCGCACTAATACTGTGACTACGTATCACGAACCGGAAAGCGCACCAGCGGGGGAGAACTGGCAACCTGGAGCGGAACCTGGTGTCGACACCTCGGCCGAAGACGACAAGATTCCTGCGCATCTCACTAGCCTGAAAGCACAATGCGATATCAACATCTTCGACTTTTCTGATACGGATGTTCAGCAAATTCCGGCTGACAATGCATCCTTGGCCCATTGCTTGGAGACACCACGAACGGAGGCTTTGCCATGCCGCTGGATATCAGTCAATGGACTCAGTTGGGACGTTATCAAGATTCTTGGCAACAAATATCACCTCCATCGACTTTCTATAGAGGACTTGATGCATACGCACACTCGGACGAAAGTCGATTGGTATGCCGATCATGCTTGCATCATTCTTACCCTTCAGAAGCTTGTCCGCCTACATCAACACGATAGCAGGAGTGATTCGTGCAACTGTCAAGGCCTGTCCGATGCCGATAGCGACGATATTGACGAGAAGTTCCACCAACATGCGCGTAACAATCGCCGGGGATGGTGGAATCTTTGGGGCCAGAAGAAGCGAAAACCTGATGTATTGCCACGATATCTGGATAGAAACAGGGATGGTAAAGTCGACGAGTTTGTCAGTGCCCACAGTGGCATCTCCGAAGACACGCCTATCAAGTCGATCCGTACTCTGCATCGGTACGAAAGCGCTCAAATTCCGGAACACACGGCTTGGATGGAGAAGCACAGTGCACTTGCTAAAGAGGAACTGGCGGTCAGCGTGGAGCAGGTGACCATATTCTTGCTGTCAGACAACTGTGTCATTTCGTTCTTTGAGCACTCTGCCGATGATATCGAGTATCCCATCTTGGAGCGACTGAAAAGCCCGGAGACGATGCTGAGAAGGAGTTGCGATGCATCACTCTTGACTCAGGCCATCATTGACGCCATTGTCGACTTGGCTCTACCAGTCAGAGATGCATACAACAAAGCCCGCAAAGAGCTGCAGATCGACGCGATGACCAACCCTAACATCAAGACATCGCGAGCTCTGCACATCTTCGGCGAGGAAGTCGACATGCTGCAGAACCTTTTTAAGCCCATCGTCCACCTAGTCAACTCCCTCCGAGATCACAACAGCGACAACGCAGTCGTGAGCCAGCCTCCAACCAGCGTCCCCTCCTCAGAGACCCTACGCCCCGACCCACCACCACCCCCAAGTCCACAACCCGAGAAAATCAAACGCAACCGCGAAGGCGCCCCGGTGGCCGTCCGCAACATGTCCGATTTTAGAAGAATCGCCCTCAAACGCGCCGACACCGCTACCAGCGTCACCATCACCCCCCTCGCCCACACCTACTTCGGCGACGTCCTCGATCACTGTATCACCATGATCTCCGCCCTGGAACAAATGGACGCCTCGGCCAACAACATCTCCACGCTGATCTTCAACACCGTCGGCGCCAAAACCAACAATTTCATGATGATCCTCGCCGTCGTCACGGTCTTCTTCGCACCATTGACCTTTATCTCAGGTTACTTTGGCATGAACTTCGCGAGTGGTTCGGGATTGGCCCATCCTTTTGCTTTCTTCTGGGTTGTGGCGATTCCTAGTCTGATCGGGTTCATGTTGTTGGTCTTTGCCACGATGCTCTGGGATAACATTAGGGATTTCCTGGCGAAGAGGGGTATCAAGGCCAATTGGGACGCTCATCGATTTGTTCCGAAAATGCGGCAGAGGAGGACGCCGACGAGGGCGGCGACGGCCAAGGCGCAGTCGCCTATGCCGAGGAGGTGATGCGGTTGTGGTGTTTTCAGCGGTGTGGGTGTGGTGTGGTTGTTTTTCCGAATTGCATAGCGCAAGATACCCAATAGCATACGACAGACTGGGGAATACAGGACATACATAGCTTTTCACTATACGATTTTTACCTACCAAGTAAGGCGTCTACGCGAATTCGACTGAATGGAATAGGTTGGCGTGAGAGCTGCCGAGCAGGGGAGCAGGAGTTACGAGGACAGACTGCATGGTTGCAATACTGATCGTGCGACTGCGTACGTTGAGCTATCGACACCCCTAAAGCTTTCACATGATCTTCTCTTGAGCAGCTATACTTTGCGAGCGATACTGTTCACTCATGCCTCCTTTCTCCGCCATCAAGCTTCATCTGTTCGGACAAGACTCATTCCATGTCATTCCAGTCAAAGTCGCCATCCACAAACTGCTTCTCATAGTCCTGAGCAGAGGTCGTGTTAGACTTGTTGATCTTCTCCATCCGCTCCTTGTTCTTCTCAGCAAGCTCCACGCGTGCCAGCTTGGAGTAGAAGGTCCTGACTCGCTCGTGTGCGTTGACCTTCTTGGGATCAAATCGTAAGACTTGAAGTCCGGCCATGCTCGTCGCTCGACTGAGTGCCACGTATGCCTGACCCTTCTCGAAGACGCGGCCCAGATCGACTTTGACACGATTGAGCGTCTGACCTTGCGCCTTGTGGATGGACAGCGCCCATGCCAGGATCAGTGGCACTTGTGCCCGTGAAGCCTGCACTTCGCCGTTCGGAAGCTCGACCTTCCATGTCTCTGGTTCACAGAGCAAGTCTCGCCAGGTGCCATCTGCAATGGCGAAACGGACCAGAGGCCACTTGCGCGAGGTCGTGATGCCCTCCATGCCGCGCGGTCGGCCTCCCATGTCACCGCCGTTATCGTTACTGCCAATAACAGTGCCGCCCGGCGACTGCAGGAAGGCAGCTTCGTTGTCGTTGTAGCTGTCGAACTGTCTCTCGTCCATGAACCCAATGACTCTGCCAAGTGAGCCGTTTACAAGCGTCTCGTCAATGTTCTTGATCAGCATGACTTGTGCTCCCTTCTTGAGGGTAATGAGCTCGGGAGCGAGACAGTTTTGCAGAAGCTTGTCTCGTTGAGCCTTGTCTGTAATGGAGCCGCCATCTCTGGCAGCGAATGGCACGACCTCACCCTGGAGGTTGGCGAGTCGGTCCGTGTTCGCTCTGTCCACTTCTGTTCGGGTGGGGAAAAGCTCCGTGGCATCTAGCATGTCTTCGAAAGTCAGGGGGCGGGATAGATTTCTGAAGGCGTTGATGGACGACTGCGACAATCGGCCCTCGCGCATCTCGTTGAGCATGCCCGCAAATACTATGAAATGATTAGCTCTGGTTGAATTGGGTAGAGCAAGCTACTTACCAGGATCCTTCTGACGGAAGACGTGGTGAAGGCCGATGGTATGCTCGATGACGGTTGGCCAGGTGGCAGCATCGAACGCGAACTTGGCGGCGCGATTGTTCTCAGGCACCGGAGGCAGCTGGAAGAAATCACCAGTGATAACGAGCTGGATGCCGCCAAAGGGCCGACCATTATTTCGAATCTGACGAGCGATAGCTTCGAGCTTGTCGAAAAGCTCTCCATCAACCATGGAAACTTCGTCGACGACAAGCACCTTCGTTCGCATCCAGCGATGCTTGGCCTTTTGGTTCTTCTTGATCTTCCGTACGAGCTCTGGTACGTCTTCCTTTCCAAGGCCAATACCGGAAAAGCTGTGCAGGGTAACACCACCAACGTTGCAGGCAGCCAAACCCGTCGAAGCGGTGACTGCAACACGATCTGGCTCGCGGGAGTACTTTCTCCGCAATGAGGCAATGATCTCGCGCATGAGAACCGACTTTCCTGTTCCAGCAGAGCCGGTGAAGAAGACGCTCTTCTTCTGTTCAATCACCAGATCAAGCACATGCTGTTGCTCTTCGCTGAGGAACACGCGTGCCGGCCGCGCCTGTTTGCTCTTCGCTTTGCTGATCGATTCATCGGTGCCCTCGAGCGTTTTGGTAGTGGCCTTCTTCGCATCCTCGCGGTGCTTCTTTTGTTGCTCCTTGATAGCACTTGCAGTCGTATTCCACGGGAACTGTGACTTGTTCTTGGACTTGTCCCTTGCCGCTGGCGTCGACATCTTCGTATTTTGTGACCTGGACGCAGTCGACGACATCGTAGGCGGCGGTTTTGCTACTGCCTCCTCCTCTTGTTGTTCAAGCCACGGCAGAGTCCTCCTCTTCGCTGGCTTCGGTTGCTGCGCATTATTGTTTTGTGCCGGCGTCTTGCCTGCCCCAAACGCATACTGTTGCAATGACACTTGCGGGCGATGATGGTCGAGGGGCGACGAAGACCAAGGCAACGGAGCACTACTATCCGGAGCTTGCTGCGAAGCCGGGACGTCCAATGACCCACGTGGGAGATCATATGAGGGACTCGGGTGCTTTGCGATCTTAGGCTGAGCCTGCGGGTGTTTGGGTAATGTCGGATAGGAAATGGTGTCGTCTCGAGTACGCTTGGGCGGTGGTGGAGGGAGCTTTGGGTAGCTCACGGTCTTCGGTTCTTCGATATCCAGCTCGATGTCACTGTCAAAGTCGTTCTCGTCAAACAGCTCATTCTCGGCAATCTGTGAAATGTTGGCCTTGCTCGGGGACTGCCCGCCCACTACGACCGGATGGTATCGACTCCCGGGCTCATCGTCGAACGACCCGTCCATGGACTTCGCCAGCCCACTCGCAGTACGCTTGATACCGCCATTCCTCTGGTAGCCATTCAGTCCGTTGATGGTCGAGGCTGAACTCGGCTTGAGTGGGTTGCGATATCCTGGGTTGACATTCTGCGAAGAGCCCTTCTGCTGGCTCGAGAAGCTCGACTGCGACAGACGAGGCTGCTCGTGCTTGCGGTCGTACTCCTGTCTGGCGCGGCCCAACATGGCGTGCTGTATGGATGTGTCTTGCTGTTTCCGAATGAGCGGTGGGTGGAGGTGTTGTTGACCAGACGAAGTCGCGAAGGAGGGAACGTGCACTCGGCGGCAGGCAGGAATGATCGTGGGGGGCAGTCGCGACCCGGCAACGGCGGCGCGTGCGATGAGCATGCAGCGGGCGAATTAGAGGAAGAGGAACGTCAGAGAAAAGGCCACCGCGCAAATTACCGTCTCTTTCATCAATTCATGGCGTGAAGGTGGAGGTGTTGATGGCTCCTCCCCGATGCTTTACGCGTGTTTTAGCGCGCGCGAGACGCGGGACGATCCCGCCTCGGTCGACAGGGGCCTGCTAGCATTCACTGACCTCACCTCTTCTTGCACTTTCACATGATCCATCAAATCTCATCTCACGAGCATCGATACTGATGTCTCGAGTTCAGTTCTGGGCCTGCTGGCAAGCTCTGTCCCGATGGCGCTCGTCGCGATGGCCACAGCAGCCACAACTCGAGAGACGAGCACTGACCTATTGTTTGGCCGTCCTGTTAATGCGAGTAATGGATGGAGAGTTGATTGAATCATCTTATTCATCGCGATGCTATCACAGTGCTTGTCGCCTCTGAATGAGATATAGCAGTTCGAATATGTATGTAAGTCGTAGGACGCGCCTTCCTTTGCGGGCTGGTAAGCTGTAGGTGAGGAAGGTGCGACAAGGCAGCATTTCAAACACGCTCTCTCTTCTTCCTTTCGTCTACAAACTTGGCGAGCGATATATCTCGTCTTCAACTCGAAAGCAGAAAAAAATACACACGCAGGTCCACTAGGCGGAGCGCTCTTGGAACGCCAAGCCCTCCGTGCCGTCCCCGTCTGCTTCGCTTCTGTTCCTTTCCAAACAGCACCTCGACAACCACGCAACAATGAGCAAGCGCCGATTCGATCAGGACGCGGACTCGCTGGTGCTTCCCGCCATTGACGAAAGTGGCGGCCGACAGTCAGACAAGCGGCTGCGCCCTACAGGCAGTGTGTTGGGCGCCGGCACGACACCACTGTGGCATCCCTCGCAACTCTCCCAAGAAGAATCGGCCATGCGCTCCACTCTGTTCGACATGCGACTCACGTTACTGCCATCGCCCAACCATATCACCTCCATGCCAGCTCTCCCGCAGCCACCTCTCTCGCCCGCTACACCACGCACATACAACAACCGGAGCAGCGACGCTATGGCTATCGATAACCTCATCAACCCTTCATCGTTCTCCATAGAGACCTCCATCAACCCATTGGCCCACGACAACGGCTTCACCCCGATCAATGGCTACAAGATCAGCTCCCCTCGTAAACCCCCGCTCGACAGCGTCACCTACCAGTTACAGACTGGGACATGGATGCAAGGCGTACGGATCGACATGAACCAAGTCGATTCGTATGAGACGTTTGAGAACGGCCAGAACGTCCTACATGTGGACGACAGCTTGACAGTCGACAAGGAAGACGGTAGGATGTGGCACCTGAACAACGACGTAGGTTCCCAAAAACTTGGCAAATTGGGTCTTACTGACTCCAAGAAGCCAAACACCTCGTTCTCCGGTAGCTTCATCTATGACGATCCGCACAAACTGGAGCCAGCAGCAGAGGAATTCCTGAAACGCATCAAAGAGGAGCGCGAGGGGCCTGGACGAATGGCTCTTACAGTGCTACTCCTGGACGATGTTCGCAGACTGGTCCGCGAAGGTTGCGCGCTCTCCGTCGAACGCACTAGTTTTGTGGAAGATGGGGAGCCCATCATTTGTGAGCGACCAGGTTGTCTACAGGAGGCCGCCTTGCCTGCCGACGCATACTACGTCGCTGTCGGGTACGAGAAGACGTTCTGCCTGATCTGCTTCGAGAGGCTGTGGGCAGGAAAGTATACGGAAGGCATGACTGCGTCAGACCCTTCGCGGCGTGATTCAGGGGTGGCTTTTCCGATGGCTTCGTTCGATGGCCCGGCAGACTATCGTGAGCCTCCACGCCGAAGCGAGCGACTGCGAAGGAACTCGAAAGCAGTGCAGGACAGTTCTACAGCTCCTACAGCACCACCGCCAGTGCTGAATGAGATGCTGATGTCGAGGTGGTCGGTGCCAGAGGATCAGGCTCAACATGCCCTTCCTGCAGTCACTCCGACGAAGAACACACAACACAACCCGTCAGCAGGAAACGACGCCGAGATGGAAGAACCGATGGAAGAGTCTCCCAACTCCACATTCTCCGAAGATGGCAACTGGCGGTATCAGCCGACGGAAGTTCAGCAGATCGCCCACTTGATGCAACCCGGCGTGACGCTTAGCATGACGGACAAGGCAGCGTTCATCCTTTGGCAAGCGACCAGCAAGTCCCAAATCCGGTGGAACCGCCATCTCTGGAATGTCAGGGCCACTCGGGCGTACTACGCGGGTGACACTCAACAAGACGAAGGGTTGCTTGCGGAAAAACTCGACTTCGGAGAGTTCATTGAGCCGGAGCAGCTGAGTGACGTTCAGAAGAAGACAGGCATGCGCATGAAGGACTGCAATGGGCGTGACCTGTCCTGGGTTCTCAAACAAGCCGCTCAGGGAAATGCTTAAGGAGGACCGCCCACGAACGCTCTTCGCGCACATAGCTCACGATTCGCCCGTCTCTCTATAGCTCCACAACAGGCTCGCTTTCCACTTCTCACTCATTCATCGACCATCCCATGTATCCCCTGTAATCCCGTAACCCTAAAAATCCCCACCTGTCCAAAAATCCACAACTCATCCCTCCCCTCCCCAGCAAACTGCACCTGATTCACCGTCCCACCCATCTCAATCCTCATAACAACCTCCCCAAACGCACCAAGCACATTAACCCCCGTGCCCCCCGCACCCAACAAATCCCCCTCCCGACTAACATGAAACCCATCCGCCACATCCGGAACCGCATACGCAATAACCCTCTTATTCGTAAGGAAATTCCCCACAGGCGAGAAATTCACGTCAAAAGCATACAAGCCATCGCCGCCGTAAGGCAGGAGTTCGGAATAGGGGATCGAGGGGCCTTTGGGCAGGATGGTGGGGAAGGCGTTGGGACCTGTGTCGGAGATGTACAGCGTGCGGCCGTCGGGGGAGAGGCCGATGCCGTTGGGGGAGCGGATGGAGTTTTCGACTAGGGAGAGGGCTCCTGTGGAGGGGCGGAAACGATAGGTTTGGGCGGGGAGACGGGGACGGGTTGTGAAGTTTAGGGCGTAGCCGTACCAGGGGTCTGTGAAGAAGATGTCGCCGTTGGAGTCGATGGTTAGGTCGTCGGGGCTGTTGAGTTGGGTGCCGAAATAGTTGTTTACCAGACAGGTGGTCTCGTTCGTGTATGGGTCGAGGGTGTAGATTCCAGGCGCTTGGTGGATTGTTTCGTTGGTTGTGGGGGATGGAAAGGGGAAACTTGCGCCTGAGGCCCAGTAGATTCTGTCATGGTGCCATTTGCCGCCGTTGACGCCGTAGATTGGCGGTGAGGTGGTGTAGGGCTCCATTGTTGGGGGCGTGTTGTTGAGGTTGATGAGTTGTTGCTCGTAGACGCCGCTTTCGAGGATCGAAAATATGATCACGTTCAAGCCGGGGACGTAGACCGGTGCCTCGTGGATGGTGTTGCGAGGTGGAAATATTCTTTCGAGCTTGGGTGATGAGCCCAGGATTTCTAGTCCACGGGTCTTTTCGAAGACGATGAAGGTCGCGTTCTGGAGGTTCTTGAAAGATGGGGCACCAGGCACTGATGTTTGAACGAAGGTGTCGTTGGCTGAATCGGTCCCGTTGACGGCAAAGGCTCGTTCGAAAGGAGGAGGCAGAACCGCGGCGAATCGATCTACGCATGCTACGTCCGAGCGATTTTGTAGTCCAGGACATCTCTGTACCAGTGAAGTGGAATTCATCTGCGCCCCAACATTGAGCGCACAACAAATGATGGCGAGGCCGGCACTTCGAATGTCCATTCCGAAAGTCATGTCTCTTGAGACGTCGATGTTTCAGCGAAGTGGAAAAGCTCGATGCGAAGTAGCTATATGTAGCCCTACTGTCAATATTGTGAGCGGTCGATGGTCCTTGTAACAACAGTCTGAGTAAAGCCGGATAGCATGTGGCATGGAAGTTATGTTGTATGTTCTTTGCCACGACATTGTTGGGCATGATCTTCAGTTCTCCGATGTCATTGTTCTTGAGTAGCTCAACCTTAAATTATATGTGCCATGATTGGCGCGGCAGTGAACGATATAATTCGGCTCTCTTTCGAGGCATTGGAGGTACCTGAAGAGGATAGTACATCACGATGAGGCTTTGCAGCTAGTCTTTGCTGGGTAACGATTGCAATCCTGTACAATGACTTCCAAATATTAGCCAAGCCACCTCGAAGAACTCGCAGAAAGCTACCCACTGCACCAGGTATATCAAAACGATCCCTCGTCAGATATCTCTTTATGCCCGGCGGTCTGCAACGACTAGTCAGTACAAATTGACATCGGGCCAGCAGAGCTCCACCTGTCACACCATACCATCCAAGTCCCTTCAACCCCGTTCTTTACGACTCAGTAATCTGGCAGGGGCCATATTCTCAGTATGCTCGTCTTCGCGTGGTGTCGAAGACTCCTTGGGCGTGATCTCTGCTGCTGATGGCGCCATGCCGACGCCTGCTCTCGATAAAGCCTCTGCTGCATCAACATTCCGCCTGTTACGGACCTGAGCAGCCGCCGTGCGAAACATGTGCCCGACTGGTGAGATATTGGGCGAGGCATGGGCGTGCTGTCGCGGGGTGGACTCCATCGTTGTCAGTCCTGTACACGAGTCAAAGGCCCGTCGTTTGGCATTGGGCATTTCGATTTCTAGAGAGAAGAGAGTCAACACATTGCGCAAAATTGAACCACGTGTGCTCCGGAGAAGTGCAATATCATAAAAATGAAGTGTTGAAGGGCTTCATTGCGTGTGTGATTAGCATGTGGAGTCTGCAGGTCTATTCCTCCAGGATCGTTCCCAGATCGCTGGAGTGGCAAAATCAGATCAGAGTGGCTTCCATCTCCTCAATTTCCTCGCTTTTGCCATCTCGTTCTCACGCCAGACTCCTGCCGATCTTCTCGCATGCAAAATCAGCGCTTTCCGTCGCGGTGTCAGACAAGGGGCCAAGAAGTGGTGGGTATCGATGCGGGGCTGGGCGTCTCGTGCAGTTGCTGCATTCCGTGTGTCGTACATGATGTCGTGCGTCATCCGGGGTGTTCTGGTGTCGTAAGATAGGGTAGGGTAGGGGCATTCGGGGCGGGGTCGGATTGGGGCGTGACAGCATCATGATGGGAAGTGGACGCTGTCGGTGCGAGGGCGGCGTGAGATGGACTCGTGAGAGCTGTCTTTTGGGTGTCCTGCCCAGGCTTCGACCGCGAACGCACCCTCCAACCTCTGTAGGTGTTCATCCTGGACTGAACAGGAGCATTAAGCTTTTGCGGAAAGCTAATCCGCGGTGGATCCCTCGATGGCCAAATGTGCAGTTGGTCGGCGAAGACCATCCTCAACGTCCGTTCAAGACATCTGCACGTTGCCAGAAAGCGCTTGGAGCCTATTAGTAAATGTTTGGATAAATATATTGGGGAGAGTCTTCAGAAGAACGACGGCCAGTACCAGGCAGCATCCAACGGGGTCGTAGGACGCGGCTTCACGGTCTTGCTCGTCGAGTTGCTGTACGACCGAAGGGACTTTAGCTTACCTGTTTGACGCTTGATCTGCTCGCGTGCCCACCGCGCAGTGTCTTGTGTGCGCTGCTGGAACTCCTTGTTGGCCCGGGTCTCGCGTGCCATGGCAGTAAGCCATTCATGGCGGAAGAGGCTGCTGAACTCGCCGTTGGGGAAGGCCTCGGAGAGGTCACTGTGCGTAGGGTTAGCATCAGAACTTCGAACTTCGAAGTTGACTGTACTTACCCGACGACACCCATGCTAGATCGCAGCAGGGCTTCGGTTCGGTTGGGATCCTGGTACACGCTGTGCAGCAGCTGGAAGATCGACTCGACGTATGGCTGGAGTAGCTGCTGCTTTCCAGAGCTCCTCAGTGCCATGACGATACCACTCCATGCATCCATGATGCCCTCACGTAGGGACACAATGTAGTCCAGCATCTCGAAGTTCGAGGCGTTCTCTTGAGTGCTGATGCCGGCAGCTTGTTGAAGGACCTGTGCGACAACCGAAAGGTAGGACTCGAAACCTCCACCAATCGACTGCGCAATGTCGCCGAACGACTGCAGGATGGCAGGCTTGAACTGGTTGCCCAACGTTGGACTCTGCAATAGAAAGTCAGTACCAGCTACACATAATGGTCATGATGGGGGATGTCACTTACCCTCAGGTTGTTGAGGAGGCTGTTCATGAAGGCGTCGCAGTGAGGCTGAACCTTCTGTTCGAGGGCACGGGCGATATCGGTCACAAGACCGATGGCGATGGAGCACAGTTGCGGCTCCTCTTGGTTGTTGAGCGCGCTCAACAGGAATGGCTCGAAGGCTTGCATGTAAGGCTCGAAGTCGCCCTCCAGAGCGTTGGCCAACGAGCCGATGGTGGCGAAAACGGTGTCGGGAACACTGGACTTTGGTGGAAGAGCCTTTAGCAGGTCGAGCATCAACTGCATGATGGTGTTTGCCTGAGGCTGGATCTCGCGCTCCAGACGCTGGATGATTGCCATGATGACCGAGGAGAGAGATGTCTGCATTTCGTCGAGGGTGAGGCGGTCTTCCACCGACACGACCTGAGTGATCATGCCCACAGTCTTTCGAAGGCGCTCGATGATAACGTTGCTGAGTCTGGCGACCATCTCGACCGAGTCGTTTGCTGCATTCGTGACAAAGGCGTTGAGGACCTCGTATGCAGCGGTGCGAAGCATGTTGTCGCCGGTGTTCTCGGTGACCTGGAGCAGATGCTCCACGCTGGCCTGGAAGTGCTGCGAAAGGGGATTAGTCTGGCAGCCTGGTTCGCCTGCAAATCTGTCTGCAAGGTTCATGAGAGCCCAGCAGCAAGAGCTAGCCATCTTCGGGTGTGATGCAAGGCCTTGGAAGAGTGCCGAGATGAGTGGCTGCAAGTGCTGGTCCGGGTCGATGGAATCCGAGACGGCCTCGCAAATGCGACCAAGGGCAAAAGCAGCGGAATCTCGGACCTGGATAGACTGGTCGTTCATCATGCTGATCAAGACGGGCAGAGCTTGCTTGACGAGCGGATCGAGCACCTTCTCATCAGGACCTTCCATGATGGCGCCAAAGGCCGAGACAGCTGCATCTCTCAAGTGCCAGTCGTCGCTGCGGAGATTGCTCTCCACGAAGCTCAGGACTGGCGGCACAATCTGACTGCCGACGGCTTGTGCCCACAGCTGCACGCACTGGTATGCGGCGCGGGAGAGGTTGTACTCATCATCTCCTGCATCCTCATCTTGCTTGGCCAGCAGGTCTAGAAGGACTGGGACGACTTCCTGTGTAGCCACGCGAGCGAAGTTGAAGTACGGCCGCAGTTCGGTACTGCCCTCAGCTTGTGCTTGCGCGTTGTCATCCTCGATGCTGATCTCCTCTTCGCAGACAGTGCACCAAAACTCGACGGCAAGCTTGGCAACGTCTTCCTCCTCGCTCTTCATGCCCTGAATCGTCAGGCCGAACAGTGCCTTCTCCATGTAGAACCTCATCTTCTCGTAGTAAAGACCCATGATGCGGTTCAAGCAGCCGTAAGCGCCTTGTTGAATGCGCATGTCATCGGCCTGAGTGGCCTCGCAGATGACCTGCATGATGTAGTTCCGCTCGCCCTCGTTCTCGAAGTTGACCCTAACAAATTCGAGGGAGTCGCCGAGCGCGGTGATGGCGGCATTTCGGATGTCGTTGTTGGTCTCCTCTTTTCGTGCGCCCTGGACGACGGCTGTGAGGATGGCGTTGCTGTGTTGTGCGAGGCTGTCGCGAAGGTCTTGGTCGTCTGCTTCGCAGATGAAGCCAATGGTGGTGAGAGAGGCCTGCTTCTTGTGGTCGCTGCCCGAGCCAACGTTCTCCACCAGGGTGGGCATCAGCTCCGGCCATTGCTCCCGGGGAAGTTCGATGGCGGCGATAGAGGCGATGAATTGTGCGGCGGACTGTCCTGATCTCGAATCGTTCGATCCCAGCGTTTGCAGGGACAGCCCCTTCACCTCCTGCTTGACGTTGGGATCTATCTGCTCGAGCCATCGGCGCTGCACCTCGCGTAGACGGGCAAAGTCGCGTGCGGAGAAGGAGTTCTTGAGCGCCAGGCCAGCGGCCATGCGCACTGAGGAGTCGGCCTGCTCATTGGCAAGCTCACGTGAGAGGGTGATGAGGTAGCCGGGCTGTGAATGCGGTCAGTGGATCTGCAGCCCATGGAAATGCGTGCGAATGGGAGTACTTACGAAATCTGCTTCGGCGGCCTGCAACAGCTGTTGCTCGGCGGCGGTTCGAACGCCCGCATCTGCGAAGGAGTCAGTATGGTGCTGCTTGACCGCAATGCGCACCCGGTGCGACTGAAGTCGTACGGGTGGACGTAGGGGGCTTGGACGAACTCACCAGGCGAGATGGTGCCCGTCAGGACCTGGTTGACATCCATACTGGGCGGTCGGTGGATGGGTGCGGTGCAGGGCGTGGGCGAGCTTCGTTGCTCTCAATCGGCATGCGCTGGTGAGGTCAAGCGAAAGTTCTGTGTTTACGCAGCGTGGTCGGGCGTGCCGCGCTTTGGTGGGCTGTCGCTGCCTCCGTGACGCAGGGTCTCGCAACTTGGCGTGTGCAGAAGCCGACGGGCGGTGCTGGCGGAAAAGAGTGAGGAAGGAGAATTATTATCGCCAGGCAAGAGAGTGTTCGAGGTGAGTGATTTCGAAGCGGCAGTTGCAGCTGGTGGGAAATTGAAAAGCGATGTGCCCCTTCTCTGCTCCGCGCGTTGCCTGTGGTGACGCTCTTTCTCGGATCGAAAAAGAGTCCACCTTCGTCACTTCCTGCGTTAGGTGTCACGTGTCACGAACAGCGCCAGCGACAATGAAATGCAATGATGTCGAATCAGGCCTTTACACAAAGGGCGAGTCCTATCTTCACATGATTTTCTCAACCGGACAGAGCACGACGGGAAAATTGCACAAAGTGTCAAAAAGTACATGCCTGAGGCACATTTTCACACAAAATCTACAAATGGGTATCCTGATCAACTCCTTTACATACAAGGCCGGAGGCCGCCTCCCCTTCATTATGAACAATGCACTCGAAATCTTGCATCAAAAGCGTCCTTCTACTCCATCTATCGGGGCATCAAAAAGGGTGCCTCGTCAAAGTCATTGCCATCGCCAAACACTCGAATGTGGGGATTCGAATCAGTCTTGCGTGCAGAAGCCTTCATTTTTGCAATAGGTCTTGATGTAGAGTTTTGCGTAGCGTCGTCGTCCATCTCATCGAAGAAATTGTCCATGGCATCCTCAGCGTCATCCTCGTAGCCGCCCTCTAGCATTCGTTTCTTAGACTCCATGCGAGAGGCGAAGCTGTTCTGAGTGGACGTAATAGTGTTCTGCGATGTCGAAAGATCTGGCATATCGTCGTCCTCCTCCTGACCTCGTAGAATGGATGGTGCGGACGAGGATGGAATCTCCTGTGCAGCCCAGCCGCCTGTCTTGTGAAGTCCGCAGAACGGCTGGAGCTCGTTCGATCGCATTGGACTGACAGACGGCCGTGCTGGAGCTGTGGACGCAGGAGGTGCTGAGCTTTGGAATGGAGAGCCAGGCTGGCCGAGTGTCTTGTGCGTTTTGTAGCCTTCGGGCACGGATTTGCGGACTCGCATACCGACGCTGATCAGACCGGCTTCGGTTTCGGCGTCAAGAGGTGGTGACATTGGCGATCTGCATCTCTCCAGAGGTGAGTCGTCGGCATTGCGATTGAAGTAGGAATTGAGCGTTGTCTGGTTCGAAGGCTGAAATTGCCGCTTGCGAATGTGTTGCGATGAGGCGGCCATGGCGTGTATCTCGGGTTGGAGCGATTTGGAACGTCGTGTATCGAGGTCGTGAGCGGCGTGGTCGAAGTTGGTCGAAAGGAGACAGAGAGAGAACGGAGACATGGATCGCAATGACGGCAGTGTGGCAGGGAAGTCGCGACGCGTGCGGCACTTTACACATCTTTACTCTGATTGGTTGAGACCGCGTTTGACTTTCGAGTTCGACTTCACCTCGCGATGCTCACGCTCGACATTCCATCATCATCATCCATCCTATCAGTCACTCAAAAGAGCCTGCTGAGTCTCAAAGCCATGTTTGATCTCGTTAAATCCGGGATCAAAGCAAGCCAGTCCCATGCTTTAAGGCGACTGTCCAGTGGCTACACTCAAAGCTATGCTGAAGCTCAGAGACACCATTCTCACGGGATATGAGCCATGGCGTCTTGCGGGAAATCTTCTCTGGTATTGGTGATGCTGGTTGCTTCCCGAAATATCGTGGGTTGACGCAGGCGTCAAGTCCGTGTCAGCGAAAGAAGACTGAGACCCCAAAAAGAACCTCCACTGAAGGTCTCGCCATGGCAGCGACCGTGAACAAGACCCAATCACATGCTCTACTTCACTGTAGCACGCGGATAGTCGTATTATCTTAGACAGGTGAGGTCGAATGCCTGTTCTCCTTCACTCTTATTCTTGGCCACAGGCACGTGCGCTTAGCCCAGACTTCATGTGTAGGCCTACTGCACGTACGTCACAGAGTTTGAATCAACACATGTTCTTACACCAGCGAACAAAATGTTTTTCCTGCGTCAAGCGCGTGTGCCGCATTCGCGCGCTTAGCGTCTTGACCATCAAGCTCTGCTCATACGACAACCCGCAACACAAGAAGCTACACTCGAACATCGGTCCAATACAACCACTCGGCAGACGCGGTATCACCTGTCAGACAGATCAATCGCCTCAGCCTACCACGGACGCAACGATCCAATCACGCTTCATTCATGGCCGAGCCACCCAAGTCCATAAACAACCTGACCAGCAACACATCGACCGAACCACCGACAAGAATGTTGACTCTGAAGCTCAATCAGCCACAGATGGCGAAGGAGAAGCCCGCGAAGAGACCGTCAGATGACGTAGCCGACACTCAACCCAGCAAAAAGCAGAAGATGGACTGTGGCGCTCAAGAACTGCAGCGCGCCGAAGCAGCAATTGAAACGATTCAAGACTACCTTTCGAAAGCGAAAGACCAGGCCAAAGCCGAAGCCTCGAACACTGAGAAGTACGAAAAGAAGCTCGCCAACCGCGACAAGTGCATGCATTATCTCAAGACCAAACTGGACATAAGCCAATTCAGCCTCGGAGAAGAGATCAACCTGCGCAAAGAATTCAAGAAGGGCCTCGAGAAGAAGACATCTGCCATGGTGCGTCTGAAAGAGGACCATCAGCAGCGGCAGATGGAATCCAATCAGCACCTGAAGAAGCTGACAGGCGAGAACAAAAGCCTCCAATGCAAGCTGCAGGAAGCCGAGTCGAAGAGGAAGGAGTTGGAGCGAAAGGCCTTGGAGGATCAGGCACTCAGAGAGCGGCAACAGACGGTGGTGAACGCCGCACTACGGGTCAGAAAGATGGTCAAGGGAATGCCACTCGAAGTCATGGGAGCGCTTGGAGAAGCTCTGCGGGATATGGGCGAGGCAGTAGATCTTCTCGCTCAAGATGAAGCGATTTTATGAGGCACCGATCGGGATGATGTGCGAAGGCGACGGAAGTGGAGGAAGAGACTTCCAGCAGTAACTGACCGAATGGAAAGCTTTGCTCGCACTTCATCGGCACGAGAGCTAGGGAAGGAAAGCTAGCATGTAATGTCTCTGAAAATTGGGTTTGAATTCTGAGCTGCAAGTCACAATCTCGAGGAGATGGACCGCAATTTGGGTATCTCTTTGCCCAGTATCGTGTGTTCGTGTCTCATGTAGCCGGTGACTTTTTGACTCTCCTTCCTCATGATCGCGGCGTGCCCTCTTGGTCATATTGTTACAAATTCTCCTCAGGAAGCGTCTCCCGCGTCGCCTTTACTTCTTCGCAGCGACCTTGGCGAGGTCGGCGAGAGCCTCGCGGCGCTTGAACTTGGCGTCCTGGATGACACCTGTGATGTGGGTCAGCATTGAAAAGGAACCCATATGGGGATGATACGTTCTTACCGGCATCAGCATCGCTGGAGAAGTTTCCAGTCCACTCGACGAAGGTGCTGCCCTCGTGCTCGCCAGATGTGACTGGGAAGCAGCGGACGGTGCTGAGAACGCTGGTGTAGCTGAGCTCGGGCTGGGAGGAGATGACGGAATAGGTGATGTAGTGGTTGATCGTCTGTCAACAACATCAATCAGCCAATGTCCAATGCCATTTCGTTCGTAGTATGTCTTACGCTGTGCTCCTCCTGCTTCACCTCAAGGACAGTGCCATCCTTGAAAGTCCACTTCACAATATCCGTCTCCTCACTCGCGCCCTTGACGAACTCGCTCTTGGTGACGGCGGACCAGAACTTGGAGAAGTCCTGGAGCTTGATGTGATGCCAGACGTGGGACAACGGCGCCTACAGGTAATATTCTCCAGTGAGTTACGTTTGCCAAACGCCCTTCTTATGGCAGCTTTACCTTAATGACGGCCGATTCGACGACGGAGGTGCTGGTTGGGATGGACATTTTGATGGCTTGACGGGTTGTGGTTTGGTTTCGTTTGGTGTAAGTCGGTATGTTGTTGGAATGAAGAAGAAAGAAAGGCTCTGTCTCTCTCGCGGAAGTTCTAGAGCTGTGCCCTGCAGCTGCTGTTTGGATGCAGTGGCAGAAAAGATGCAGGTGGGATGAGTGTCGTCATGTGGGGTGAAGGCGGTGAGAACAGCATTGGAGGAGACGCCGCACCTTTATGGTCTTCCAGGCATGAAAGAAATACATATCAGCGGCCAAATAACTGTGAAATTGATGCTTGATGAAGACCCGTGGACGATTATACGATGGTTGAAGATTGGACTCATTGCACCATTGGCGTGTTCTTGGACCAAATTTGATCTACGTCCAAGCAACGCTAGGCAAGACTCATTGCTGTCCATGTATTGTGCACAAAATTTGACAGAAGCATTTTCACGCATCATCGATCATTGCTAGAGAACATTCTGATCAATTGTTGTCTTTACGATTGAAGATCAGCTCCAGAATCAGAAGCAAAAGCTCGAGCGGACCTGACTCCGTCCGTGCACGATCCACGCCAAGCTCTTCACTTCAAAGTTCAGATCGAGACTACTTTTCTTCTCTACACCAAAGGTCGATCGACATGACCCGAACAGCTTGAGTCGCATTTGAAAGATACTTGTGGCGACCATGGACGCCAGCAAAGAGGCCTCCACCGACGCAGCGCAACTGCAAGACGCTCAAGAGCGTGCCGTGGGAATTTCTGTCTTCGTCAATCCGAACACTCCAGGCTTCAGATGCACGGTCAAGCAACGATACACGGACTTCCTGGTCAACGAGGTGCTACCCAACGGACAAGTTCTACACCTCACGGAACTCTCTAGCGGACCGGAGAAGAAGCGAAAGCGTGACGACGATGACAATGCGTCTCGCAAGAAACAGCGCGAAGACGAAGCCCCGCCAGCTGCGAGCGGCGCTGAGAAAGAGGAAGCAGAAGAAGCGGTGAATGGACAATCAAATGTATCAGCTGCGGCTCCAAAGTCAGAAGACGACACAGCTTCTCCGTCTGTTGAAGCTGTCAAGGCCGAAGCGATCGCCAGCATCTCGGACGAAGACAAGACGACTTTGAAAGGCGTCTTTGGCGATAAAGTCACGTCGTCGATTCTGAATCTCTACGCGACAGTCATCGCATATCCAGATCGTAAAGCAAGAGCTCATACCACAGTGAACTCAGAACCATTCGAGGAGAAGTCAAAAAGGACCGAAGCGCACATGTGCATCCGTCGCATCTTCAATTCCCGGCTAGAGACCATCACTGTGCAAGAACAAGAGCATCAATCTGGTCCTGGCACTTTGATCGCTGTCAAAGCCGCACCGCCCAAAGCGGCTGCTCAGGCCAATGGCAACAATCGCAGCAGCCAAGCAGGTCAACGAGGCAAGCAGCAATGGTCAGAGCTCGGAGGTGAGTACCTTCATTTCACCTTGTACAAGGAGAACAAGGACACGATGGAGGCTCTGTATTTCATTGGCTCTCAATTGAAGATGCACATGAAGCACATCAGCTTCGCTGGAACGAAGGACAGAAGAGGTGTCACGGTCCAGCGTGTTGCTATCCACCGAATGCATCGACAGCGATTGGAGGCCTTGAATCGTATAGCAAGAGGATGGCGTATCGGTGGTCCTTGGGAGTACAAGAAGGAGGGATTGGAGCTGGGCATGTTGAGCGGCAACGAGTTCTTGCTCACGCTCCGTGATGCCAGCTTCGATGGTGAAGAAGCTGGATGGAGCATCGAGCAAAGACTAGACCATGCGAAGCGCGTGGCGGAGTCCGCTGCGCAAAACCTGAACTCTACTGGCTATCTGAACTACTACGGCCTGCAGAGGTTCGGCACATACAGCACTGGAACTCACACCGTTGGCATGAGGATGATCAAAGGTGATCTCGAAGGGGCTGTTGATGCCATCCTTTCTTACGACGAGTCCCTACTGGAGGAAGCTTCAGAAGATTCCATGGTCCCAATAGACGACGTCAATCGGGCGACTGCGATTTCCAAATTCCGAAAGAACGGCAACTCGAACGAAGCGCTCTCAATCCTTCCGCACCGCTTCAGCGCCGAGAGAGCCATTATCACTCACACTGGAAAACGGGACCGAAAGACCAACACAAGACCCAACGCGAAGGACTTCCAAGGAGCCTTGATGTCGATTCAGCGGAATTTAAGGCTCATGTATGTCCATGCGTACCAGAGCTACATCTGGAACACAGCAGCTGGCAAGCGTTGGGAGACATTTGCCGACAAAGTCGTCGAGGGCGATCTCGTGGTTGTGGGCGAGAAGGAGCAGCAAGAAGGCAGCAAGAATGGCACGGCAACGAACGCTGAAGAAGTCGACGAGGATGGCGAGCCGATTATCCATCCTTCTGCCCAAGCTGCTAGCGGTACGGAGGAGGCTGCGTCTGCCGCAATGGCCGGCGCCGAGATGGAGGATGGCATTACTCGAGCTCGACCTTTGACCAAGGAGGAGGCAGAGAGTGGCCGCTTTAACATCATGGATGTCGTCCTCCCACTGCCGGGATTTGACGTCGAGTACCCAAAGAACGAGATCGGCCAGTTCTACAAGGACTTCATGGGATCTGAGAACGGTGGTGAGATCGATCCGTACAGCATGCGCCGCGCTTGGAAGGACGTATCTCTTCCTGGCGGCTATCGCAAGTTGATGTCTCGACCGCTTGGCAAGGGTGTTGAGGTGGAAGTTAAGGCCTACGCCAGCCCTGAGGAGCAGATGGTTGAGACGGATCTGGAGAAGCTTGAGAAGGCAGAGAAGGCGGAAAACGGTGAAGCTGCGCCGGTGAAGGAGGAGAATGGCGAGACTGCCGAGAAGAACAGAATTGCCGTCATCTTGAAGATGCAGCTGGGCAGCAGTCAGTACGCCACGATGGCACTCAGGGAGCTTACCAAAGGCGGCGCGGTGGGCTACAGGCCGGACTTCTCAGCGAAGAACAGGTAAAACAGTGTAGCCTTGAGATACCTACTTACGACAGGTCAATGGGAACACTGTATCGCGTCCGTTCTAAGCATCGTTCCAATTTCGTTTGTACTCCTGTACACTGAGGGTATCACTATCCAAGCCAAAACATCCAATCGCATCCAGACTCCAAGCATGCAACTAGAAAATCTCACTATCATCCAGAGGATCAATCTCCATCTGCGCCTTCTGCACGGCTGCCTTCTTGTCCCTGAAAGTATCATCCAGACCACCTTCCAGCGTGTCTTCGGCTTCCATATCCAGGTCCACCATCTCCGTGTAAGATGGCTGAGTCTTTGGAGGCAGAGGCTTCCGTCCCGACAGTACTTGAAACAAAGAATCCTCGCTGCCTCCCTCGTCAAACATCTCGCTCTCATCCGCGCTGACAGGTCGAGGCGGTTCGTCCATGAGCTCGTCTTGGCCTTCCGGGTACAGCAGACGAAATTGTGAAGCTTCTGTTACCATGATGATTGGGTTCGCCTCCACGGGAGTCTCGATCCATGTCAACCTCGCCTTGGGTATAGCACCAGTGAGAAGCGCGTTTGGAGGCTCTGATGAAGCGACATTCCAGATATGTGCAAAGCCTTCGCCGCAATCTATCATGAGCATCTCGGGTCGTGTCGGATGCCATTTCACTCGACGAACGTTGCTGTGCTGAATCAGGACGGCGTGTGCTCCGAGTGTGGCCATGTTCCAGATCCAGACGGTGTTGAGCATGCGACAGTCGCGGGTTGCGAGGTAGCTGCCGTCGCTGCTGAAGCAGATTTCTGCTACTCCGAGGTCCTTTGGTTCTGAGCCGGCTTTTGCTTTCGACAGAGGGGGCGAGACGGGTTGGGCTTGTAGAGAGTACGATCTCTTATTCGAAGCTGATACAAGCTCTTGCCAGACGGGTGCTTGCTCTTCTTTGGGCACGTCATGCTGATGGATAGTCGTGCTATGTTCTATCATTGCAAGAGGCGTGAATGTTCTTGTGTTGAGAAGCTCTACGACTCCATCGTGTTTCGCTAGAGCCAGGATCCGACCGTCCAGCGACCATGCGATGCTCTTGACACCGAGGCCAGGCTCGATCTCCTTCGAGCTTGGGTAAGAACGGAATAGGTGACCGTCTGGAGTGTAGATGTGCAGACTCGGGCTCGCTGTGGGCACATCGAGCACCGCAAGCCACCGTCCATCGGGAGACCAAGAAAGACTCTGCGCATCCGCGGTAGGCAATTTGCACGGTTGAGATGGCTGCCTCGTCAAAGACGGGAAATGCAGACTCAGGTGGTCCTCCGCGCCGATCCTGGACAGCACAGCAAAAAGAGGCGGAGTCCTGTTCCCAGGTCGAATCTGCCACGTCTGTCCATCGCAAGTCGTCTTGACATCCGGTAGATCCACCGCCTTGCCACTATTCATATGCCACAACTTCGCCTTCCCAAACTCCCAGATGACGAGCAAGTGCTCATTTCCGATGAAGTCCGCCGTCGCGATCCGTCCGAGCCCGCCAGTGCCGTTCTTAAGAAACACTCTGCTGCTTCGGCGCTTGCTGTCCACTACTTGGAGGCCTCGATCATGATGGATGAGGATTTGGCTGCCGTCAGCGGACCATTTCAATGACGAGACTCTCGCGTCTGGCGGCAGTTTGCAGGCGCTCTGGGTTGTTGGCTCTCGATGTCGGATGCTTTGTCTCAGGACGTAGCCACCTTTCATGTACGCGATGTAGTCGCCATGAGGCGAGGCCGTGGCGTTGGTCGTCATTTTGGTTGATCGAGGTGTTGAGTTGAAAGGTGAAGTCAACAAATAAATACTTCGGTTGGCGGGGCAAAAGTTTAGTGCCTGAGGCACAAACGACGAACTCACTTCACGCGTTGAAGTTCATCCTTATTCTTCAGGTCGAAGACATAGCAATTCGTTACGAACAATGAAATCCTCTCACCGGCCAGGTAAAAAGGCCAGGAAGGCGTCGACATTGACCAACACGCGGAAATGCCCGCCGCAATGTCGAGCTATGTGGGTGCAGCCTTCTCACGCGTCTCTTGAGCACGCGCGTTTCGCTCACATCAAAACAGCTACGAAAGGAATCTCGTTGACGCCCCATTTTTGCGCATTCCAGCGGAACTCAGGAATAGAATCTATGAGGAGGTACTGGCGAACAAGACAATTCACGTCGACTATTATGAATGTCCGGAGTATGCGCAAGGCCAGCTCGACGTTTCCGTCCTGTATCGCCGCAAACCAGGCTCTTGGAATGGCAACGCGAAGCTTTCGCACGCTATATGCCAAGCGAATGAGTCTGAACAGGATGTATATGCACGCTCGAAGAGTTGCAGCGTCGAGAACGGCTGTTCTTGGCCAAAGATTGAAGAATACGACAAGAGGCACAAGCCCTGTCACAAGATCATCAGACTGCTTGAAAGGGCCGAATGGACTGATGACGGCGACGGCGAGTTTCGGATAGAAGATCCCCTGGAATATTTGGAAAGATGCAGACAACTGCAGAAAAGTCACCAGCACTCGAGACTCGATCTCAGTTTGTTAAGCGTGTGTCGTCAGATCCATAAGGAGGCAGCGCTGATGCCATACGGATCCAATACGTTCGCTTTTACCTCTGGCTATGTTCTGGACCTTTTCATCTCCGGGACGTTGCTGGCTCCGCAGAGAGAAGCAATCAAAAACGTTCAGGCGGGCAATTGGCTTCGTGGCTACGATATTAGCGTGCAGAGCATTCGACCGAGTACTGTCATGTCCCTGGCAAACCTCGTGTCGTTCGAGGCTGCTTTGGAACATCCACACGGGTTTCGGGATAATGGGATCGAGCACTTCATGTTGCTAGGTCTCGCAACGGCCCGCGTCTACGTTCAATATAGAAGATTCCCAGATCCTGAAGATGATGAGGGCGATGGCACAAGCCCGCAGCAGTGCGGCGAAAAGTGCCATAAGATCAGACGTGTGGTAGACGAGATTGAGACGCTGTTGAAGGAGGACAGCGGGCGGAGGGCTGCCGCTAAAAAGGTAAAAGCAGAGAGGAAAAAAGCACGGGCGTCAAAGAAACGATTGGCTGAAAGAGATCGCGAATCGAAAGAGAGCACGGCGCCAGAACAGGCGTTGTTCAGAACGCCGAGGCGGAGAAGACTTGAATAAAGCACACATCAAGTTCAGTATGATGTTTGAATCGGTGCCTGCGAGTTTTCACTGAAGCTGAGTCTTGAGAACTTGCATCGAGGCAGCACTGAGGGCGATTGAAAGATTGGTACCTCTCTCCAGGATTTGAGAGCAACACCATTTCCAGTCAATTCTGGTACACCGCCCCCTGCTCCGGAAGTTCGAGGTTGAGAAGATACCTGTTCATGGCTTCAACGGTCGGGCCTTCGTACGCATCTTCCCTAAACCAGACAGTATGGCCCAAAGCGTTGCGAGTCAAAAGCCTGGCCCGATGTTCTCCGATCTCATAGAGAAGATTCATGGCCATCGGATTTGGTGTGGCAGGATCATACAGGTTCGTCACCAGCAGGATCGGAGGGAGCTCATCAGAATCCGGTATTCTGATTCTATGAGGAGGATTCCGCTTGGGTTCAGGCCATCCGATACAGCTGCGAACGAATGCGCCGTGGTACACTGCGTAGCCCTTCATGAGCGGTGTCTGAGTCGATGCAATCTGCTCTTTCCACTTCATGTCGTTCGGAGAGGAGGCATGAGCATCGTCTTGGCAACTGAAGGCTATGTTCGCAAAGTCGTAGGAGGCTTCGTATCGTGTTGTCTCCTCAGCGATCAGAGGTCCAGCAAAGTACGAGGCGTCGTTCAGGGCGGACGCGTTGTACAATGCGTATGCGATGCTGACTGCGTTGCTCGGATATGGCGCATACAAGGAATGCAAAACAGTCTGCTTGATCTGGGTTGCAGTCACGTTGTTGTACGTGCATTCGACATCCGGCCTGGAGCACGCAGGCGCTGGAATTGGACTTTCTTCCGCTCGATCCATCAGGTCCAGCCAAATGGCTTTGACTGTCTGGTTCTGGTGGGCAAGTGGACAGATCGTTTGATTCTGCTGCCCACACAAGGCGAAAAACTTCTCCAGCACGGCGTAGCTGGCAGAGGCACCCATGACAAACAACGATGTCAAAGATGGAGAAATGGAGCTGATCCCGTCGAGAAGTATTGCTCGAAAGACGCCAGGGAACAACTCGGCATACTGGCTCCCCAGCTGCGTTCCGTACGACTGCTCTGGTCACATTGGTCAGCTCCTGCCTCCCCTCTCTGGATCCCATGTAATCCACCTACCAACGAACGTGATCTTCTCTCCGCCTAGAGCCTGACGGACGGCCTCGAAGTCTCTGACAACGCTGATCGTGTCCATATAGTCAATCAAGGGTCGCCCGGTCATCTCGAGGCAGCTTTCTCGGATTGCTCGATTGCGATTCACAAGGGCCTGATAAGACTCCTCATCTGTGACATACAGTGGCACTCGTTCGTTGTAGAGTGTCCTATTGCACTCGATCGGCTCGCTCAGCCCGCTGCCCCGAAGGTCGATCCCGATAATATCGAACTTGTCCAAGATCTCTGGATGGAACGAGCCCTTCGCAAGCGTTTGGTTCAGGGTCATGCTCGCTTGATCACCAGGTCCTCCGGGGTTGTAGAAGAGGTTGCCTATGCGGTTCTGGTCATTGTTAACTTGGGTCCTGACATCTGTTCTAGACGCCGACCGCTGTTCTCTCACCTTTGGATCTCTGGCCGGAATCTTCACGAATCCTATCCTGACTGGCTCAGGGCGATGTGGATTGTCCCAATCGAGGGGCACATCCAGGTAGCCGCATGTCAAAGGCGATGACGCATTCGGTTTGAGGAAGGTCGGGCACTCCAGCCATTCGAGGGGAGTTTCGTTGTAAGGAAGTAGAACGGCAGCGTCACATGCTGCGAGAAGAGCAAGGCCAAGGATCGTATTGAGTATCATCTTGGGTGGGAGCTTTCTGGATCCACGACTGACCTGACCATATCAGTACTTATACGTCTTGAGATGCCCAGACTGCCTCAGCGTTCACTGCTTAATTCCCACGGAAAGGATGGCCACTCAAATGGAGCATCTGCAACGTCCCTTTTCGTTCGATCTTCCCTCAGCTTGCGCCGGATGAGCCTCGAGATCGTTAGCAATATCCACGAATAAGACATGAATGAACAGGCGAAGGAGCGTTATTTGCCGCTTTGTCACCGCCGTCCTCTCGAAGTCAAGAAGGGAATGTCGACCAAGATGGTATTCACAGTAGTCGAGGCTCGCATATTACCGAATCTGGTAATAAAAAGCTCAGGATGCGCAGAGTAGTTCGCTAAGCTACGAAGGAATTGGCCACAAAAGCAACGACCTACAATTTCCGGGCGAATAGGCCTATGGCGGAAGAGTAAGACGGGCGAACATGAAAAGACCCCTTTGCAGAAGTGCTCGTGGCAACGATGAGCAAAGATGGCTGACCAAGGTCTTGAAAAGCTTTGCTTGGCCACATTGTAACCGACTTCTCAGAGCGTACTTCAAATGCTCTATCCGCCATCTCGCAACCTTCATGACCATAAGTCTATTCGACAACAACAGGCACAGGTATCATGTGGAGCTATCTGAACACTCATAATCAGATGCCACCCACACTTCAGACTGCACCTCCTGTCCCGCATCTCAGACTGTCGAAGGAGTCGATCTGGAATCTACACACGAACGCGCCCGTCTTCTCCGTCGACATCTCTTCCGCTCCGGGATCCATGTCTTCCAAATCACTTCTGACGTTCACCCGCTTCCCGACCGGCCAAATCGCAGGCACTGTGCGTTTCCATTCCATGACCGGCAGCATTACTCTCACCCTGAATGGAGCAGAGACAAGACTGAGAGATGCAGACGGAGTCTCGAAGCACAAGTTGAAGTTCCGGCCCATCAATTTTTCTGGAGTCAAGTGGACGTGGAAATTCGAGAAGCCAGGCTATATCCTGAATGATGGGAGATGCACGATTGCAAGATTGACTGGGGACATTCTGGTCGTGGAGCCTGTTGGGCTGATGGAGCCGGCCATCGATGAGGTCGTCTTGTCGGCGATGGGGCTATGGGGATTGGAACAGAGGTCGGAAGGAGGTGCTTCTGCGGCCTTTGAAGCGGTTGGTGCGATTGCTGAGCTTGGTGGAGCGGGTGCGTGAGTCTTCGTTCTCCTCACGATCTGGACTCCTGTCGTGGAGGTCCTCGGAGGCTTTGGCATATTCGTTCAGCTCCGAGGAGCTGCACACCGCATTTCTGGCATATTGAGGTTCGTTGATCCCAGGATAAACGAACTTCGGAGCTCGCGTTCGCATCGGAGTTGGCAGCTCGTGAGCTAGGAACCAAGAATACATCAAAGTCAAGTCTCGTTAGCCTACATACCTTTGGAGGCATCCACTAGCCTTGTGGACGACCCCAGTCAAGGGCATGGGAATGCGAAAGACTGCTCAATATGAGCCAGATCGACTCAAGACGCCTTTGTGGAAGATACCTAGCTGCTTCGAGCTGAAAGAAGGCAAGAAGGAAGGACGACTTGTAGGGCTGAAATCTCTGAGAGTTTCGCGCTAGTCTTGCGTCTTTTCCAACGACAGGTCTCCTGCCTCTTCTCGTATCAGCTCGATGCAGCCAAGCCATCGGTTGTTCAACGATCCAATCGAACGACAATCTCGATATGAGTCCTTTCAGCTTCGAATAGCCGGCACACGCTGGCAGCACCGACCTCCATGCCTTCAGCTCGGAATCGGAATCGCACCTGCATCTTGTCGACGTGGACACCCATACCCGAAGCTAGTCCGCGGAATGGCCTGGAATTTCGAAATGAATGGCCTCACCGGTATCTTGTGAACCACATTCATGGGCACAGAATAGTGCGAGGTCAGTGATATCATAAGACTGGCTGCGTCACCACTGGGAGCGACCCATATCGACGTGGAGCAAGGTCCAGCTGAAAATGACGAAGCGAGGAAAGTGCGATACATGCCGGCTCCGGAAGGTCAAGGTAACTAAATACATTGACAACTTTGAGATCAACATGTCCTGATGCGACTGCACTACAGTGTGACCAGGGACGGCCATGTGGAGCATGTTCCAAGAAAGGAAGATCCTGCACTTACGAAGCAGCATCCTTCTTCGAAGAGTCCTGCGATCCAGAGAAGGGGTCGTCCTGCTTTAGTCAGTCGTGGATCTGCAGCAGAGTGCGAGGTCTTACCCACTGACGACACCACATAGGCCTCTCTCATCCGGACGGTAACGTACCCCGGTCGCTTGCCTACTCCACACGATCTCTACATGGCATATTGCAAAAGTTCATTTCGGAAGAACAGCGTCAAGATCTCGCCAGAACAGCACGACTTCTATCTAGCGATGAAAGCAGACGAGTGGCCAGGTGGATAGCGATCGTCACCGTGAATCCGAACGGCTGGTCATGGTTCGATAGATTCATGTGCTCGGCCACAACACTCATTGGATCAGATTCCGTGATCGACCGCGCGATCGACTTCACCATGGAAAGCCATGCCGCAATTAGGCACAAATGGAACCCGATATTGGATAGAAGTGCCCTGGAGACTGGCGTAGAAGCAATGGCGGCACTTCGACGGGTCCTGGAAGCGGCACCTACGCTGGAGAACAGCACAATAGTGACGACAATTGGCTTGCTATGTGTTGCGGAGGTAGTCAATGCCTGATTATGTCTTGGTCGTCGCTAACGATCTGCAGTTCTTCAGAGCAATGGCGGGCGTCAAGAATTACGTGGTTCACATGCAGGCTTGTGCCACGCTGTTGGCTTCGCAGAGAGAAGGCGACACCTGCACTGAGCTCGAAGAGACATTGCTTTACATGGTGTTCCTCGAGGAGGTATGACTATCAAAGTCCACCGTTATCTCAATGCTGACGGGGTCAGGTCGCCTACTCTATATTGCGTGGTCGCCGCTCTGTCTTCACGGTCCGAATGATCCCTTCCATGCGGAGCCTAGCGAAAGATGAAGTGGACAGTGGCTTTTCGGATGCACTCTCTACGACAATGAAGCTTTTGACAGGTCTTTCGGAGCTTGGAGTGCTTCTGCACGGCTTCGAAAAGCCTTGCGAAGACCACTTGACGATAATGAAGATCGTCACCATCATGCAATCCCTCTACGAGGCCGGCGACGAGGTCGAAGCTCATGTGGCAGGGTCCGCTGCAATTGTACCCTCAAAGTGCCCCGTCGTCGCAAGTGTCCTTACGCTGTCGTACTCCTTCCCATCTGCCTATGAGTTTGACCTCGCCATCCACTACTTCACCTACCGGATCGAGCTCTGTGGTATGATACAGTCGTTCTTCGAAAGTCTGCGTTCGAGCGAGCCAGCATACGAACTTTCACGGGTGACCTTAGCCGCAGTACAGCAAGAAGAGGAAAGCTTGTGCAGAAAGATCGCCATGTGCATCGAGTATTCACATAAATGCACAGGCGCTCTATTCGTCCCTTTGAGATTCGTCACGGTCCTCAGGAATGCGCACGCCTCTCTCCGGTGCATCCAGGCAAGGAAGAAGGCCGAAGGGCTCGTACAGGCATCCGATGAAGCGGCACGATTGAAGGAATTGTGTTACCAAGGCTGCGCTAAGGCTTTAAGGAAGTGGGGAATGGCCTTTGATGATATGCTTCTGAACAACGTTATGGACCTCCACACGAAGCAGTCGTCTGATGGCATCTCCGACCGTCTTGCCCAAATCTCGACTTTGACGGACCCCTGAGAAGCACTCCGGAGCCGATCGGGTCGGCTATTGACCTGATCTGGATTCGGAAGTGGAGCTTTGGTAGAGAGTGCGAGAGAAGTGTTGAGGCTATGGCGATGGCGATGGAGGACGATATCGACCGTTTCTGTCTCGATATAGGAGAGAAGTTGGAAGACGAGACGATCTGGAGAATATCGGGAGATGTTTCCGCAGGATTGTGGCATCGGCAAGGAGCGCACGTGTTTCTCCACACTTGTGTAAGCGAATCAGCAGGCGGCCCGCTTGCTCTGCTAGCCGGGTGAACGGCCGAGGTTGATGATATGATGGAGCGAGGTGCTGCTGCCGTGAGAGTGGACCTCTTCACCAAACTCAGGGCTGTTGCAAAGGAGCTGTGGCTGGTAGCGCTTGCTTTATAACATTGAACTTACTCCAAAGCCCCAGAATCGTCCCGGCGCAATGTCTGAACCTGCCAGCCAACCCGGCGCACCAACCGACGGTGCTCAGAACGTACCGAAGCAAGCATCCGAGAAGTCGGTTGCGAAGGAGGTCGAGAAGAAGATGCCACCGCAGGTCAAGAGCGCGTTTGCGATACCAGACCGCATCATCTTGCGACTGAACAAGTATGTCTCACTGAAGTCATTCAAAGACCTGGATTGACCAGACTAGACTTCTTGCTGCTCCGGGAGGATTGTCCGCATTCTTGTCCACCTTCAACTACACCCTCTACCTCCTCGCCCATCTCGACGCGAAAGCAGCACCTCTCAAGGCCCGAATCAACCTCTTCCTCAACCGAAATGCGACCATCCCGAAAGTCACACCAGCTGTGCCCGCCGAGCCGACTGCCATTCAGAACCTCGGTGCTATGCTCGCAACTTGCCGTACTACTCTTCGATTGTTCGGTCTCTTCCCAATGTACGCATGGGCGCGCCAGTTGATGCAGGGCCCGAAGCCCGGACAAGATCAGGTCCTATATGCGACATCAGTAGCGCAGTGCGCTTTATATATTGTCTTTCAGTTCTGCGAGAACGTCGCTCTCCTGACTGAGGCCAAGATCCTCCCAGCTGGTCTTACTCAGCGCTGGACGCAGAAGTATGGCGGGAAGGCCACGTCGATCTACTTGACCGCCTACCGTGCATGGTTGTTCGGCTTCTCTTGCGACTTTGTGAGGCTGCTGCGCGAGGCTCAGCTTGAGAGAAACAAGCGCAGCCAGCGCTCCTCGACCGAGAAGAACGACCTTTCGCTCCGCGATCAGGATTCGAAGATTGATGCCAAGTGGTACTCGGACCTGCTTGTGCCATTCGCGTGGTTTCCGGTTGGCTTGCACTTCTCGGCTTTGAACGAGGGCGGCTTCCCGGGTTTTAGCCCTGGTCTGATGGGTCTCTGTGGTATGATCGCGGGCGCACGCAACACGAAGGCGCTGTGGGATGCTACGGCGAGTGCATAGGATGCTTCGTCTGAAAGCGAGAGTGAGGAGGAATGGCCGATACAGTTCCCGATAGGCGATGAGATTGAGCAGGAAGCGGAGTTGGAGGCTCGAACGCGTGCTCTGCGTTGCACGCACGTCAGGCTGCTGGTGAATTCAGTCTGTTATGTCCCAGGTCTTGACCAGGGATTTCAGTCGCTCATGCCGCCGTCGTATCCAGCGACGCCGTGTACGTCCCCGAAGTAATGAGTTTGCATTTGGCGGCGCTTGATGTTGTGGATAGTTTGTCGTGGAGAAATTGCGCGGTCGAATCAGTAACGTCGTGTATGTAATCAATCTTACAACTACCAAACACTCCAAGTCTCTCAAGATTGGCTTGGGTCATGTTTCCTTGGGACCCATGGCATCGACTCCTCAGCCTCTCCGCGCCGTTGCCAAGCGTTGAGGCATCTGACCTCACTTTACTCCGGCCAGCAGCACAAACTCGGCGATCGAAGTTCTACATGTTCGCCGCGATCCAGAAACTCGTCCTCCAATTCGTATGAGCGCAACATTACCCAAGATCGCCCTGCGCGTATAGCGAAGAATCCGACCGCTCGAGCCGCCGCAGATCGAAATCCCAACATATCCCCTTACCTCTGCCATGGATCCCGCTCAATGGCGTGAGAGCGTCATGTCTACACGCTCTCTATCCTACGTCAGCCAGGCAGGCAGTATCGCAGCGCAGACTCCCGGCGTCCACGGGCCAGGAGGCAGACAAGCGAGCATGTCCTACTTCCGCGAGCCGAGTCGGAGAAGCACCCTGAACAGCACGAGCGAGTATTCTGAAGAAGACGAGGACCTGGAAATGGCGGGCGTGAAGAAGGAAGAAAAAGAGACACCAGCCTTGAGCAATATACCCGAGTTGCCTGAGAGCGTGGCCAGCTCGCTGCTGTTTGAACTGCCCAGGGAGATCAGGGATAGGATATACGCCATGTGCTTGACTGCGAAGGACGGCATGCCGGTGGAATGGCCGCGACCGCGAGAGGCACCTGGCTCATATGACTTGCAACCGCAGCTTTTACGGACGTGCAAGATCGTTCACGACGAGGCGGCGCCCTTGCTCTATACGATCAATAACTTGACGTTCCACCATCCTTCGGACGCAAACATGTTTGTTCATGCATTCGCCTCTTCGCCGCTGTACGGGCGACAAGTCTCAAATCTCAGCCTTCATATCAAAGCACAGGACATGCGGTTATGGATGCCATACCTGACGTCTACCGATGAAGCAAGGAGCTTAAAGGCGGATTTCCCAAATCTGAAGGAGCTAGGGGTACGATTCAGGAGCAATAAGTGGCAGCATCAGCATCCGCCTGAGATCAATCTGAAGAACTGGTGTGATGACAGCCGACTGGATGAGGTGATCGATGGCCTTCGACATGTCTTTTTACCAGGCACACCTCCTGAGCGAGGCCAGATCAGCGATCGGGAATTTCAGCAGTATATGGCCCGAAACCCGACCGCTTTTGACGATGTCGAAGTCAATACGCAGTTCAGGAAACGTCTTATGGAATTGCACAAGGCACGCACCAACTACAAAGCTCCTCGACAGGAAGCGCCAATTATTCGAGTTTGCTGTGCGTGTCGAGTACACGCCACTCACTTTTCAGCACTCACAACGCCTACGTCAGAGGATCTCCGGTCTTCGATGAATGGTAATGCGGACTCACAGCGTGTAGAACCAGCGGTGCCGGTTCGTGATGGCGAAGCTTTTCGTGGATTCACCGCTCTGGACCTGCAAAACGGCATCAAGCGACTGTACGATCCAGATCTAGGCTCTGCCAACGTCGCCCGAACTCCATACGCAGATAAGAACGGCATCCTCATTGCGCTCGAAATCCATTGCCTGGATCCAAAGAAGGACGGAGCCGAGCGCGCGGCATGACTAGATGGTTCGCTCGAAGTCTTCTTCGAAGGTTGCGATCTGTGCGGAAGAGTCTATGTCAGCTGGTGCAGATCTATTGAAGGAGGGCCGGCGACGGTGAAGGACTGTCCATGCAGTAAGATGTTTGGGAGAGAAAGACTCTTATGCTGCTGAAGTTTTGGGCGTTTGACGATACCCATGTTGGATACTATGAAATCTTACACTGCGTTGTTGACACATTCCTAGAAATCAGCCTCGCCAAAGGACTTCATTTCTTCCCAAGCTGGCTCTCCGAGTTGCACGCCTCCCCACCACTTCTCGATGAACTCTTCGCAAGTCGTTGGCTTGACGTCTGGAACAGCCCGATTAAGATCATCACCAACCATTCCCCATCCCTTCTCCAAAGCCATCCGAGCCTGGTTGTAAAATTGCTTGCTAGGGTCTTTGGCTTCTTTTTCCAGCTTCTCGAAGCTGTTCTCCTTGGTGAGGAACTTGCGGCCTTGAACCTTCTCGAGGATCTGGACGAGCTCCTTGAAGGACTTCACATCGCCTCGCATCCCCATATCCGGCGACCACTTTCCCAGACTGAGGGCATGCCAGACGAACGTGGCCACATCCCGCATGTCCGTCAAGACCGTCGGCGCCGAACCATCCCCAGCGAAATCCGCAGTCCCAGCTTTAACATTAAGCACAAAATTCCACGGCCTGAGTCCAGCCAACGCTTCTTCCTCACCAGTCTTCACACCATCCCGCATTCCAACCTCAGTCGGCGGCTTGGGCGTCCCAGTAGCAAGAACGGACATAAAAAGCCCACAATTAAATCTCGTAAACTCCATCCCCGACTCCCTCGTCGCCTCCCAAACCACCGCTTTCGGCTGATACAACTCTACGCCCTCATAGCCATTCCCGGCATACTCGCTCGGCGCCCATCGTTTCACACCCGCTTCTTTCGCGGCTTTTATGAGGGCCAGCTGAGCATCGAGGAGACCTTGCAGGGAGCCGCCGATGACTGAGAGGAGGGTGTGGACGTCGGAGAGGGCGCGGACGAGTCGGGTGTGGTTGGTGTAGTCGACGGGTCGGACTTCGACTCCAAGGGCGGTCCAGGAGGGTTGCGGGGAGCGGGAGAGGAGGATGAGTTTGTGTTGGTTGTTGGAGTTGAGGTGGAGGAAGGTTTTGAGGATTGTGAGGCCGAAACCTGTTGTTGCGCCTGCGAGGGCTACTGTGACCATTTTGATGAGGGAGGGTTGGAGATGCTGAGAAGGCGATTGCTGGTTGAAGGGAGTTGTTCAGCTCTACTTATATACCACCGGCAGCCCTACTTCTCCCAATTGTAGTCATCCTCCGTGCGCATTTCGCTCGTTGTACAAAACGGAGATCCATTATGATTCAGGTATAGCCATTCCAGAATTGGGAGACATGTTGAGTAAGAATTGCGCCTGAAAGATGGCTTTCCCAATGTTGCGGGTCTTATATTCCTCCGCCTTTGCCACGTGATGAGCAAGTTTTCGGGAGGGGCCGATTGGCTTGAAATGGGAGGAAGGATCCACTTGCGTGAACTTCACTTGGTCGTTTTGCTTGCTTCTCTCCTTGATCATGACATTGTCAGCACCCGATGGCGGGCTCGATAGCCTAGAAGGCGTCCATGTCAGAGAGAGAGAGATATATATACGCTTTTGATGGCAGACTGTTCTAGGTGATAGATGTGAAGGCGGCAAACGAGGCTAAGGGGGGTTGCAGGTGAGGTCTTACTCTCACATTCGAAACCGTCTTGCTCCAGTCAATGCTTCAGCGGTATTGATGGAGCCTTAGGTGAGGTCTTTTGGAACGTTGACGATACCTTCGACAATGAAGTTATGAGTGAACTAATCGACCAATCTATTGATGTTCACACTAGCGCAGCGAGTGAATGAATGTATCTAGCGCAGCGCTGAAAATGCAAGACTTACACCTAGTTATTTCTTCTCTCGCAGTCCTCGACTTTTAAAGGCCCACAAAGCACCCACGAGGAGTTTGTTCTGCGGGTTCTTCTTCGCCATATACCTGAGGCAAAAGCTCACATCACCTCCAGCGCCGAAGCCATCGACAGCGCCGAAGCCAGCCGACATCACCTCAACCGCCCACGAGAACAGCTCTGACGATGAAGCTGTGTCTAGGAGTGCCGATGTGGGCAAGCGGACCACCTCTGAAACAGGGGCTCATCGTCCAGGTCCTTTAGTTGTTTGATGAGGTTGGTCTTGAGCTTCGCAGGAACGACTTGGTTCAGCCTGGTTCTGTTTGTGACGAAAGATCTAAGGTTCCGTACGGGACATGTCTTATACATATTCGGCATTACCAACGTTAGATGGTGCTGGTCTAACAGATCTCGTGCCCTTTCGGCGGTGTCGAAGCCCGGCGGATGACAGTCAGAGGCCGCGCTGTGAGGTGCCGCAAGTCTAGTGGCAGCGACGATGTCCTGCCTACGTGCACGGCGATGGTCGCTTCCTCCATGGCCTCAGGTGCAGTCAGCAAGGATTAGGCGGATATGGTCACTTCAAGCAAAGAGCAAGGGCTTACCGAAATGGCTGCTTCGCCTTGCGGTCGATGGAAAGTGGTTGTTGACGTGCAGCTGTCGATGATGCGGGTTAGGCGTGGGTCAGTCGTTGGAGTCTCACCTCAGCGGAGGCTTTTAGACAAATCGAGGTCCTTGCCGCCGACTATGTGAGCCCCGCGAACGCCGTAGGTGATGTGATTGAAACGTGCGGCGAGGTGCCGGAGACGGCAAGGCTAGATATCTTCGATGATGCGCTCAAGGAGGTTCGTATCCCCGATTCTGATACTAGATCTAAGCCTCTTGAGACGCTTGCTGACTATTGAGATTTGTTGAGATAGGTCGAGATACAGACGTACCAGAATGTGTGGTTGCCTTTGCTGAGATCAGGAGAGTACGGCAAGGCGTTCACACACGATGGCGGTCCGGGCGCGGCTTAACGAGGGCGCTATCTCTTCTCTTCGGTGAATTAGCGTTGCAAATTGTTTTGTGATATCCATTCAGCGTTGAGATAGCAGAGAGAGGTTCCGCCATTTCGAGATTAGAGCGTGGACGGGCCACCGCATTGGAATGCAGCGTGCATGCATACCACATTCCGCCGCACAGCAAACCTCCAAACAAGCGACAATTTCATTGTGGCGTCCTCGCCGTTTACCTTCTCCTCAGGTTGTTTTGACCATGGCGTCGCAAAAGCCCCCGTTGGGGATAGTATTCACGTATGGAGCGCTGTCAGCAGCGCTGGTCTTCGCATACCAGGAACCCATCCTCGCCATCACCACCAAGATCTACCTCGCAACATGGGAAATCCTCACCAACGCGCCCTATGTCCTCCTCAAAGACCCATACTTCCAAACCGGCTATCCCTACCTCGATGTCATCCTCGCACTCCTCCTTGTTGGCGCAACTATCACTGTGATCCTCGATATCACAATCTTTTTCTTTGAAAAGGCGCGCCGGGCTGCAGAAGACGAAGCGAGGATCCCTGAGCTGGCACCGAGTGTCAGATGGAAGACGTTCAAATTGCTCATCGTCGCCGCCATCGGTATCACAGTACTGGTCAACCTTTTGCGATACGAACATCGACGACAGAAATTGGCGTTCATCGAAGTCCTGGGCGACAGAGGCAGACGCAATCTGTATATCTGGGAGCCCTCGGAATTCATCCAAGACTTGCCCGGCTTTGTGAGACATCTCGTCGATACAGGTGTCAATCCCTACTTTTACGACAGGATCCCCAAAGCGTTGCTGAGAAGATACCCCTGGCTGCCAGCAGATTCTAGTCGACTCGCCAGTGTTTGGGGTTATTTCAAATTATTGGTAGACAGTTCAAGAAGGCTATGGTGGAGTCGACAGTGGATAATCGGATGGTTCGCGTGGAGTGTTTTTGTCCGAGTGGAATGTGAGTTTGACACTTGCTCGCCATGATCAATTTCGTTGCCTGCTGACGATGAGGTGCTTTGCGTTCAGGTGGCAATCGTAATATCGGACGTCCGAAGGCAGTCGGCTTCATCTGGCTCGGATACTTGCTGAGCCTCGCTGGAGCGCAGTGTCTATTCTTTGCTCTGCTTTTGCTCTGTCCTAGAGTGGAGGATCCACCTTTGCTGCCAGAAGAGAAGAAAGTGCACAGTCGCGCGATAGAAGAAGGTGTTGCAGTATCTTTCCTGTACATTGCGTTAGCCTGGGAGGCAGACACGAGGAAAGAGTTGCCACCGCGGACGATGTTTCTGTTCAGCACTGTTCAAGCAACTCTGATAGCAGTACCCTCTCTGCTGATCGTGTGGATGGAGGTAAGTTGATCACAAGTCTTCGTCAGGCCGCTCTTCTGACCACGACAGGTAAACACGCGTTCTGCGAACCCAGTAGCAGGAAGAGTGCTGCACCTGAAGCGACTATGGTGTGGCATATCGATATATTCGGTCACGATGCACGTGTGGAATTCGTGCTGGGCATTCCTCGAGGTCAACGGCAGCAGTTGGCTAGGGCACTTCAACAGATGGGGAGGCCAACTCAATTGGTTCATTCCATGGCGAGACGAATCGTATCCGCCTGTCCAGGGGCTCAGGCATTTTGATTCGGCCATTCTCGCGACGCTCGGAGATCACCAATGGATCAACGCTGTTGGGTGGGACGTGGTACTGTCTGTCATCGCTCTGTGTTTCTGGGCCGTTTTGAGCTCAGCAAGCGCCAGAGACATGCTTCGATGCAGCTTGATGCCGACTCTCGAAGATGAAACAGAGGACGTAGTAGCTCCTGAACCACCGCGGACTCGCAGAGGACGGGGCAGACCTGCCAAGACATATCAAGACGCGCAAGTGCCTGGCCGCAGCTTGGGCAGAGGGAGGCCTGCACGTGCAGATCGCGCAACGGGTGCTTCAGATGGAGGCTATCTGTTTAAGGTACTGAGTCCCTACCTCAGTCGTCGGCGGAACATGCTGCATGCTGGCATGAGGAGAGGAGCTGATGCCGGTCCAGCTGAAGAGGACCAAAGCTTTTCCGCGCAGCATGAAATGGAGGATGTCGCGGGAGAAGCGGAAGCAGCCGGTTTGACGTGGTGTATGTGGGTTCTGGGAGGACTGGGCACGGCGAGCGCTGCGGTCTTTGGTGCGGAGTCTGAAATTTGAGGCAGAGGTGGCATCCGAACTTCGTCCTGTTTCTCCTGAGATGGCTATAGCAGCGCGATGCAGCTTGATGACGGAGTGCGGTCTCTTCGACTGGCAGTGGACGCCACATTTCCGGCATTTCGCGCGATATACCGCATTCTAGAACGCGTGGTGTGGCTCTCGGCAAGGAATAGGTGGTTCATTGGCTTCCGGCTAAGTAATTTTCACCATCAATGGCTTCGGCCGACGAGCGCGGAATTCTTTTAGCTGTCTGGCTGTAACGCCAACCATACCGTCAATGTGAGTCGGCCCCGGTGGACCACCCGGCAGACGTCTGAACGAAGGGCTTGTGCTTGTGTTGAGAGAAGTGAAGTCGGCTGGTCTGACGCGGTCTTGGGGGCGCATGTGCGAGGAAGAAGAGGAAGGCACTGCTGCTGTTGCTGATATCCGCGCAGCAAGGCGGATGAAACGCGCCGGACGGGCTCATCAGATGTTGGCAGCGGCGTGGTGAATGCACCAGGTGTCTTGTCGCCTTCTTACCCGACGTCATTATGCACGTTATGCGGTCTGTTTCCATTATTGTGCCATCGGCGCTTGTATTCGCCGACACAAGGCCCACCTCAGTCCGAAGCGGATAAGCGGCTGGGCGTTTCCGTGGCACTACGGCCGGTGACTGGCTCGTTTACGACACCCCTGCGAGGAGAACAAGAGCGATCGTCGCGCCGGGGTGGAAGGCACGGCACAGCCTCCTTCTCGCAGCAGCCAAGGGTGTTTGCCAGGCGCAATCTTTCTCGCTCTCACCACTTTCTCCTTCCACACACTCCATCAACTCCATCACGACGCTCTCAAAAACCACACCACCACCGAACACACGCTCGTTACTCTCGAATACCCGATTTTAGGCGGCCACATTCCCCAATTGCGGCCTCAGCACTGTGTACAAGCAGCCGCGTAAGCCTGTCGACGTTGCCTGCAGCTGAGGGGAAGCGACCAAGCAGCGCCCTCAGACTCGCCTGATAAGGCACCAAACACTCCGCACCACTTCCGCCCACCTTTTGATGGCACAAGCCCAGTACAACTCAATGGGAAGTCGACCCACTCCGCAACTCAAGACCGAAAACTTCGATATGGACTCGTTCTTCGACTTCAACCAGGGCGGCAACCAGCCCTCGCCCGCGACGGCCACCTCGTCGCGCGCCGACGTCCTTTCGCCTTTCGAGAAGGAGGAGCGACAGCAATTCAATGGCCCGAGTCATGATTACGGCCAATTCAAGCAGCAGGTTGGCTTGCCCGTTGGCAGCATGTCCAACATGCCGATGAACACTTTCGATGGATTCAACTCGGGCATTGACGACATGAGCTACAACCCGGGCTTTGGTTTCAACTCTGGCATCGACATGGACGCCGACATGGGTGTCGACTTCAACTCGGCCCAGCCGATGCCTGCCATGTTCTTTCCGTCGAACGACGGTCCTTCGGATAACTACGTGAACCCAAACAACGTCGGCGGCCACGAAGAGCCACAAAGCAATGTCGGCCGTCTCTGGCCAGGAATGCACTCTCAGCAGGCGCAGCAGGCTGCGATGCAGAAGGCTGCTCAGGCTCAAGCCCATCAGCAGCGTCAGATGAAGATGCAAGCCCAGCAGGCCCAGTACCGCCAAGTCGCCAATTCTTCCCAAGGCTCCCAGCAGCCACATGGCAACGGCAAGCGTCCCTCTCACGTTAGCGAGCCCCATGTCGAGGAGTCGATCTCCCGTCTCCTGAACCAAATGCGCCAGAACAGCTCTGCGCAGGCCGCAGACGACGAGGACTCGCCATCTAATGTCTTGCCGCACATCGCCCGCATGAAGAAGGATGAGGAGGAAATGGATGAGGACGAGCGTCTGCTCGCTTCTGAAGAGGGCAAGAAGCTCTCTAGCAAGGAACGTCGCCAACTCCGCAACAAGGTCTCTGCTCGCGCTTTCCGCTCCAGGAGAAAGGGTATGTCCTCTCATAATACTGCTCTACTCATCCCCTCACTGACATTGTCACAGAATACATTGGCCAACTCGAAGGCGAAGTCGCCATCAAGACCCAAGAGAACAACAGCCTGCGCCAAGACAACCAAGCCCTCATGCACGAGAATGAACGCTACCGTGGCCTGATTGAGACTCTGCTCCGCCACCCAGCTTTCACTCCATTCATCAATGACATCAGCAAGGATCCGTCTGTGTTGATGCCTCCACAACCACAGCAACAACGCCAGCCTCAGCAACAGCCATCTGTTGCTCCGACTCCGCAACCGCAGCAGGCTCAGCCCCAGCAGCAATCGCAGCAGCAGGACATGAAGCCTGACTTTCTGAACTTCGATGCCTCCCAGCTCCAGATCCCTCAGCAGTCGCAACCCGAGCAGCCGCAAGTCAACCTCGCCATGATCCCCGAGAATGACTTTAGCAAGCTCAACCTCAACGGCTTCAATGGCATGAACTTCAACTCGAACTACAACGGTGTCAACGCCTACGCCGTTACCGAGTTGCCTGCCGGCCCTGATCCCGTCGACCTGCTCATCGAATCGCCCGCTCGCCTGCCCTGCTCTACTGCCGCCTCCTCGAACAACTACTTCGCCTCTGCTGACTCTGGACTCGCTGTACTACTCGCGAAACTCGACAATGCGGCGCAAAAAGTTGCGGTCGACCAACCTCTGTTTTGAAAGCTGTATAACAGCACCACAGGATACCCATCAACTTGCAAATCATCGTCGATCAAGTCATCGACCGGCGTTCTATTGGGGAAAGCTCGTGCTTTGACTCTACTTTGTCTTGCTGTAGAGGAATAGCGAGTTTGTGTTTCATTTGTATCAGATAGACCTCTCTTCGGGAAGAGTAACAACCCGATAATCGAGACTTTCGATCAGCAACTTCTTGTCATGTGCCACCATCTATGCGCCTCATCAGCTTGTGAGTTCATGTTCGTATCTGCGCACTCGTATCCCAAGACAGCAATGTCTGCGTCTTGTCCCACTACCAACCGCAGACCCACGTTCGCGATTGGCTACAGATGTGACCAACTCACTCACCATCTTGCACGATCCTCTACTACATGCCCAGAGGCGGACAAGGCATGCAGTCCGTGTCGAAGTCCCGACGATAATTCGAGACTGCCGGCCGTGCATCACATCTCACATGCATCGGACACGGCGTTTCAGATGTACTTGGGGGTTGGGTGAGCGAGAGGACCGCGTTCCGGCTTACAGCTGCAGACGAAACAGAGAGGGATTCCTTGAGACACAACATGGAAACGTGAGATCTCTTTTACATGTTCGTCGGCTGCATCCATGCAACTCCCGACTCCCAACTCCCACGGATTCCGCGATGACGGAAATCCGGCTCTCCAATCTTCCACTCTCAGCCCTATTGCGATTTCTTTACCGCGCCGATGGAGTAGAATTTTCTCGTTCGGCCTCCGAGCCAGTATTGCCAGTAGAGGCGGAAGTAGTATCTCATATAGTAGAAGAAGATTTTGGGCCAGGAGTTGAGATACCAACTTGCGAAAGCTACGCTGCGCAGACGGACGATCTCGCATTCTTGGAGGATTTTGCTTTCCCAGTCGGCGACGTTTTCTGCGTCGAGGGGTTTCTTGCCGTCTCTTGGACAGATGACTTCGTTCACCAGCGTTGTGAGAGTATAGGCTGCGAGGGTGGTGCCCATGCCTATGTTGGGCTGTGGTTGGCAGAGAGCGTCGCCGATGAGGAAGAGGCGGTTGTTGAAGAAGGCTGCTTTTGGAGCGGCGATGCTGGAGACGACACTGACAAAGGGGGCGGAGATTTTCTCGACGAGGGTGACGAGGGTTGGGTGGAGCATTCGCCGGGCGAGGGCGAGCTGGGGCTGCCAGACTGAGGGTCGCATTTTGCCTTTGGGGATTGTGGTGCGGTGGTGGTGGCCGTCGGCGTCGGTCATTATGTCTTTGAGGGAGACTTTGTTGGGCCAGAAGTACCAGACGAAGTTGATTTCTCGCGTTCCTTCTTCTAGAGAGCCGTTTTCGCCGGGGATGGTGTAGCTTGAGAGTGTCAGTCTGGAGATTGCTGGTGCAGAGAGCTGACTTACATGACTAGATATGTCTGGCTGTAGGGTATGATCAGTGGCTTGTTCTCGATCCTGTCTCGCACATCTTGGGATAGCTCTCTCGTTGGAATAGTGCCGCGCCAGATGACATAACCGGGCTCCTCACGCTTCAGGTTTGGCAGAAGCTGCCGTCGGATAGTGCTGTTGGTGCCATCTGCCGCGATGACGATGTCGCCTTGATACTCTTCCAAAGCTCCACTGGCGACGTCCTCGGCAATGACCGTCATCCTACCGTTCACATCCTGGACTTTCTGGATTCGCTTTCCTGTAATGAACTCGGCCTTACCCTCGCCATTTGAATCATGACCAGGGACCTCTGGATTGTAAGAATTGGTGTATCCATCAAAATTGGCCCGGAGACGATAGTAGACAGCATCCCAAGATGTCAGGTTGAGACTCATAGCAAGCTGATACTTGACATCCAGCTTTTCGTCCAGTACCCTAAATCCTGGATTGATGATACCGAGTGGTTTGGGTTTGAGGATGTCTTCGTTCTCGAAGAAGTCTTTGACATCTCTTTGGAGGCCTATGCCAGCGGCCAGACCTTCACGCTCGGATGATGCGGCCAGTTCGAGAATGCGGACGTTATGGCCTCTGCGCTTGAGGAGCACTCCAGTCATGAGGCCCGCGCAGGATCCGCCAATCTAGTACATTCAAGTCAGATCAGAGACGAGCTCATTGAATGTAAAGACTCACGATGATGACATCCATTGGCTTGGTCGCATGTTCCTTCTCTTGTGCTGCCATGTTGGTGCCTCAGAGCGATTCAATCTCGAATGTGGTATTCTCTCTAGCTTGACGTGATATTCGAGCAGATACCAACAGAGAATTGACGAAATCGCGCGGAGTAAGTAGATGTCAGACGTTGCCGTCACTCACGAGATGCACTTCTTATCCTTGGCAAGGGACCCATGGCCCGGTCCAAGAAGTCGAATAAACATCTTGCTCGCGATCAACACTTATAAGGGCTGAACAGCATCCGCATGCCCGCTTAAAGGGCCTCAAGTGAGCCAGAAGGATGATGTAGCTCCTTTAGCCCATGCCTCGCAAAGCTTTGTCAGTCGTACAAGTTCGTTACCGATCCTCTTTGCAGAAGAGACTTTGGGGCAGCTTTCAGGTCGTCCCTAAGCTGACCCTAAGAGCTTTGCAAGCCCTGAGCCAGACGGCCAGACGGCAGCGACGGCATTCGTAGACTTCAACTACCGAGTCGCTCTTGCCTGCATGTTTCCGAATCTCGAGACTTTGCTCATATCCTCGGGCAGCTCATGTCGACACCGATGCCATAGGAAAGCAGTAGTCTCTGGGAGAGAGCTTCGGTTTCGAGAACAGCTACGATGTTCAAATGCATGTGTGAACTAGTAAATTGTGCCCTCTACTCCGTCTACATCTGAAGGTCCAAGGTATTGTCGATGCAGATTCCGTGTTATTCGGCAGATAAGGCAGTCCGATGAGATTTGGTGCGATGATTCCAATTGAACGAAAATAAAGTTGACGGTATTCTCTGCTGTTTCGACGCGAATTCAGTTGATGGTCCAAGTGTGCAAGGGCGTGGAAAGAAGGAGTCTTCAAGAGAACGGAAGGTGGGATGGGGGTGAGTGCTGGGTCGCGCCTGCCTCAACTTTCGGCGTACATGTCATCACGGGCTTGGCAAAGCGCGCACTCCGTTTCTATCGGCGGCCCATATTCGTCGACTTCACTTCTTCCAGGCGCAACTAACCATCCGGCAGCACAACACACCACCGAGCCTCCGCCCAACTGGTCTCGCTGAACACCTGGTGGTCCTTCATTAACCCATCAGCCCAATCCAGCAATCATGTCTGACGGCGAGGTCGAAGTCGAGGCCGTCCAGGCCTACCCAGTCCTTCCAAAGGACGTCACCAGCGAGATTGGCTCGACCAAGCTCTTCAACAAGTGGAGCTACGAGGACGTCGAGATTCGGGACATCTCTCTCACGTACGTGCAAGACGAAATGGAAAGCAGTCGCAATGTGGCGATGTGCGGGGCGGCAGCGCAGTTGGCTGACGATATGGTATAACAGCGACTACATCCAGATCCGACAGCCCGTCTACATCTCCCACTCCGCTGGTCGGTACGCCGTCAAGCGCTTCCGCAAGGCGCAATGCCCCATCATCGAGCGTCTCACCAACTCGCTCATGATGAACGGCCGCAACAACGGCAAGAAGCTCATGGCTGTCCGCATCGTGGCCCACGCCTTTGAGATTGTGCGTCGCACCAAATATTCCACCCACCACCACACATACTAATACATTCATCAGATCCACATCATGACCGACCAGAACCCCATCCAGATCGCCGTCGACGCCATCGTCAACTGCGGTCCCCGCGAAGACTCCACCCGTATCGGCAGCGCAGGTACCGTCCGTCGCCAGGCCGTCGATGTCTCCCCACTCCGCCGCGTCAACCAGGCCATCGCCCTCCTCACCATCGGTGCCCGCGAGGCCGCTTTCCGCAACATCAAGAGCATTGCCGAGTGCTTGGCTGAAGAGCTCATCAACGCTGCCAAGGGCAGCAGCAACTCCTACGCCATCAAGAAGAAGGACGAGCTGGAGCGTGTGGCCAAGAGCAACAGATAGACGGACGGTTCGGATGATTCTTTACAGCATGGATGGAAGGTGTTGGTTGGTTGCGGCCAGGCTTGGCTCGCAAGTGTCCTCGATAGGCAGGTCACGGTAGAGATACTACCTGCTTCACTTTTTCGCGCGCTTGATATCGAGTGCCAGGGGCTGTACTTAACGGCTTGACACGAATATCAAACCAAACATTCAAATGGCGAAGGCCAGTCACATGAAGATCATATCACGTGAAGACGCACACAATTCCGAATTCACCTCGCGTATCGGCGATCACTAACTGGGGTATCTCTGGAACATATCAACATCCTCACTGACAACAGCACGCACTTCAACAACACCTCACCAACACCAACTCTCTTTCACTTTACAGCCTCGACCTCGCATCCCTCGCGGCCTGCTCTCTCGCCCCAGCAGCACGATCCAAGAACGCTTCCCTTGCCAGGAAACCCCTCTTACTCTTTCCATACTCATCCAACTCATCCCTCAGGCCTTCCTTATCCACAAAACCCTTCCAATCCAACTGACTCTTCTGCACCGTACTCATCTTCTGCGCATTCTTCTTCATCTCCGCCAACTTCTGCGACATCAAACCCTCCGTCTTGGTCGGGGCATGTCGTCTCAACTTCTCCGGTGCGACGCCTTTGACATTTCCAGCCGGGTTTGGTTCAAAAATAGAGGGTCTCTTTAACGGCTTTTGTAGTCCAGAAGGGTCGTGATTCGAGGCATGTCTGGGATCTGCTTCGGGATATTGGGCGAGGTATTTCTGGGCTTCTTTAGAGGAGCGCGGATGTCGTTCTTCGATCTCTGTGATCTCACCGGCGAATTCTATTCGCCGTTTTATGGTTATGAGTTCATTCGGATCGATGTCTCCTGCCGCTGCTGTACTGTCTGGCGCATTTTCCTTGTTTCCCTCGCTCTCCTCATCCCCTTCTATAGGCTGAGCAGGTGGAGCGAAAGTAGCAGCGCGGCCGATGGGCGCGTTGGCGAGATCTTTCCAGACCTGCTCAACATCAATCGTGACCGCCCCATCTCTTGCGCGTTTCCTATGTTTCCGCTCCTCTTTCTCCGCAACCCTCTGCGCACGAGTCCGAATAAACCCTCCCTCACCGCCACTGTCCTCATCTTGCGCGGCGGCCTCGTCCTGTTTCCTTCTCTTCTTACGTTTGCGCTCTTGAATGGTGGCCTCGTCGCCCGAGTCCAGGTCGGCGTTTATGACGTCTTGATCATCATCTTCGGGCTTTCGCTTTTTGGACTTTTTGCCTTTCTTCGTGGTGTCTTTTTCTGCAGGTTCCTCGTCGTCTGAGGAGGACTCCTCTGCTTCGGCGTTTGCTGCGTCTGGGTTGAAGTCTTCGTCGGCGTTTTCGTCGTATTCTTCTTCGCCGGATTCGGAGTGTTTGTCGATGTCTTCCATCGGGTCGTCCATGATTAGGTAGCGGCCTTTCTGCTGTACTTCTAACGTGGATGTTTATGTTGCAAAGGGAGCGCAAGTTGGAGGACTTGGGGATGTTGCATGACTCGCGTGACTGGCTTCGACTTCAAGCTTCCTCGCGTCCTCAATTTCCCACTTCCAAGTCCTTTCTCTCCAACACCAACAATCTCGACATCATTGATAATCAATCTTCCAAACGAGCGATCATTTGCGAGTACGACACCAGCATCAGGCGTCGAACGAGTCCCTGCTTAGCTGAGCAAGATAGGCTGGCTACTGCTACCCATCGGCATGATGCCGGAGACCCTCTCTCCCCTCGTCTCCGCGTGAACTCAACACCCGATTCCGAGGCGGTCTTCTCGATTGAGACTTCTCTAGACGTTATTCTCCTGGCATTCTCATGAACACGAAAGTCTCAATGACAAAGCCAATGAAGCAGACGGCCGTACCACCTCAAATGCTGACCAAAATGGTCGTAGGTTGTCTCAAAGACAGGGCAATCGTTGACGCTCTTCCCATGTCCAAAACAGCTCCATCGAGCTGCCTACTGTTGACTTGCGGACTTAGAGTCGGAATGGACCTGCAAGTCCCGGCTCGAGTAACTCTATCTATGTCCGGCTGACTATCTTGACCATTTCAATGGTCGATTCCAAAGCCCTGGCAACAGCTATACTTTTGGATGTAGGGCCTCAACCCTATAAAGAAAGCTTTCTGCTCCTTCGATATCTTGTTCTCGTTCAGGCACACAACTCTCACAGCTCTACACCGCCAACCACGGACCTTTGCAAGCTATCGACCGTCTACGAGCAGAACAAGTGCTCTCTTAACTTCAAATTTGATTTAGGCCAACGAGCACATTCTTCCCATTATGTCTGACGTCTCCTTCTACGAGATCACCATCCCGACCTTCACCAAACGGATCCAGCAACTCAAGCACTGTCTCGAGAAGGGGGAACAATGGGCCAAAGAAAACAACAAATCCACCTCCACCCTGGTCGAAGCCCGCATCATCGGCGACATGCAGCCTCTGCCATTCCAAGTCCAAACCTGCTACCGCATGGTCATCTACTTCTTCATGCAAATGGGCCTGTCTGGAGCTCCACCGCCAACCGACATCCCGGTTGTCGATACGTACGACGCCATGTACAAGCAGATTGAGGAGATGCAGAAGCTATTGAGCACTGTGACGAAGGAGATGTTGGAGGGCAAGGCTTCGAAAGAGATAATGTTTGGTCCACCGGGACGGGACCCTTGGAAGTTTACGGGCTTGTCGTTCGTGCAGGAGTTTATTATGGTCAATTGTGAGTTTTGAGCCCTTTCGAACACGGCGGATGGCAGATCAGCTTTCTGACGATGTCTAGTGTACTTCCACACGACCACTGCGTACGACATTCTACGTAAGGAGGGTGTGCCTCTCGGCAAGCTGGACTACATTGGTTCGATCGGCATGTGAACGGAAGCGATTTTCAGCAGGAAGGTTAGGAATAGACGACGTCGCTGATCTATCCCACGGATTCTGCGCGGAGACAACTCGTTCCAGCAGGCGATAAAAGCCATCATCATAGCAGCCACCATACAACAAATGAAACGAAACTTGAGACGCGAAGGAACTTCCAGCCCCTTTCGCTGCCCGGCTGGAACGAACGCCAGCCACGCCCTTCTAGACCATGCCCTATACCATCTTGACTCATGAACCGGCTGAGCACTACTCGAGCAGTTTCAATATCTCCTAACCGAGCATTCTTACAACGCTATAGAAGACTAATAGGTAATAGTACATCATCCCGATAAAGACCGCTGTCATTGATCGATCTCTCATCGAATACATGGTCCTACATCGACTCTCCTATTGCGATCCTAGGATCTTTTCTACTCGCTTTGCCGCCTCCTTTGCCACCCACTGTTCCTCTGCTTGGGCTCGAGGGTCGACGACCGTCGCATCATGGCTTGGGACTGTGTCGGCATCTCCGAGTACGTGGGTCTGTGAGGCCACGTCTTTCATGCTTGTGGTACCGAAGGGACCCTGTTTTGAAGTTGGTTATTGAGTCGTCCTATTTTGATTTATGAATGGATTGAGGCGTACCTTCGAGAAGTCTGTTCGGGCATCTTCGTAGATGCCGTCTGTAAGGTCTTGGGACTTGAGGGTACTGCGTGGCAATTTGAAGTTAGCGATTTGCTATGGTTGATGATGGCTCGGATGCGTGGACGTACGCTGACGCTCCCTTATCCATTGCTCTCTCTTCTTGGGTCATAGTGTGCGTCTTTTTGAAGGTTGACTATCTTGATTAGTTCGTCTCCTCATGGAACGACAACAGAAAGTGTGGTCTTCGCTTTATGAAGCATCTGATCTTTGGTGGTACCAAGACACATCATGCATCGTCATTCTCCGCATCAGAAGCTCTGTCAAACAAAGGGACTCCACCTTTTGTGCATTCCATCGCAGCAGATCGGTGGCACGAAAATGTCAATCCCATAGCTGGCACAGGGATGGTAAATAGACTGGTCGTAAGAAGTGAGGAGACATGACGTAAAAAGAACCGTATTTGTACTTCATCAGAAGACCTCCCATCAAAGATCTCTCGACTCCTCCCTAAATCGCAGATGCTGAAAATGGGGTATTATTACATACATAAAAAATGTGTAGTTGTGGTCGGTCCGCCATGCGATGTCGCCTCGCGAGAGGGCTTCATGCTGAAGTTCGTTATTGTATGCACATCGTATCTTACATTCCTTTTCTAGTTCGAAGCCGTTGTTCTGTGGTCTCGTGGCTCGTTGTATCGTAGGTCGCTTCAAGAACTCAGAAGGGTCGTCCCTCTGCAGGCGAAGTCGGTGCAGCGGAGTATCGATAGTAGTAAGGATTTGGGTTCGGAGAATCGAAGTAGGGATTCGACGATCGTTCTGGTGTTCGCTTCACTTTTGGCACCCAGTTCGGTGAGCCATTTCGTCGATGGTCGATTCGTATGAGGTCTTGCTGGTGTTCGCCTGTGGTGGGTGTAGGTGGTGCCTGGCTAAAGATGTGAGGCACAGGTCTAGATATGCCTTTCTCTCGCACGCTCAACTGGCGGACCATGTCCGGCCTGCTGGGCTGCTGCGGGTTCTGTTCGATGCGGCTCAATCTATCCTTGATTCTCTGGCTCGTCTGGCGAATCAGTCCACTTGGCGTTGCCGCTTGTGATGGTGTATGCAATTCTTGCTCCGTGACCATTTCCCTGGAGATGCCCATCTTGCTCATCACGCGCGAGTTCTTCAAGATTGGCGTGATGCTAAAGAAACTCGGACTCCTGGTGTGACTCGACTCACGCCCCTGTTGTGACGGTTCAAATCCCCAGTCGCCAAACATAGTATCTGTGAGGCGGGTTGGATTTGTAGAGTCCATGGCAGACTTGTTCCGACTTCCGAAGCTGACGAAGACGTTCGTGTGATTCCTGAGACTTCGAAATAATGGTCGTAGAGTCGCGGCGGCAGCTGCAGAGATACCCAGTCCGCATTCGATGATCGACCATATGCAGAGGTCGATCGCGGTATTGAAGAAGTTTGGGCCTGGAAGGAGACCCTTCATGTACTGTATTCGGACAAGTGAGATCACACTGCCGCAACAACCTAGTAAGAGAACGGCTCCAGCGCTGACCTTGGCGCGCGTTGGCATCGTTGCCTTCATCAGGATGAAAATGGGAAGGATTGCCAATGTCCAATCTGTCAGAGCGTTGACCAGAGCGCCCGCCAGCTGGATTCCGTAGATTGCGTTATTTGGCAGACACATCCCCTTCAACTCGTTCTCCAGATACTGAGATGGGTTTCCGCAGTTGAGGAGGGCGATGAAGAAGAGGAAGATACCATATCCAGTGCTGATGATGATCGTTGCATGCACAGCGATGCGTTCCCATGTCCTGATGATGAAGCGGAGGTAGAATAGCGCCAGTGAGATCTTGAAGAAGACCATGGCCGCAATGTACAACTCGAAGCTGGCCACGGTAAGCTGCACATTGTCAGTCCACGACCGTACATATCACTATCGAACAGACTCACTCCCAGCAGCTGCGAAAGCTCCGACACGCTCAGTTTTTCGACCCGAGGAGCTCCTCCGACCGTTTCAATCATAATGACCACAACGCAGTAGCCTGTGTATACAATCTGACGTGGTAATGTCAGCGCCGATGTGAGCGGTGACTGGCATTCGAACTTACAGCAGCGACAACCAATGTTGCATCGTCCCACCCCAATCTCTTGATGATTGATACACGAACCCATATTCGGAGGGAGAGTGTGATCCAGACACAACTGAGAAACAATCCGGCGGCCGCGAAGATACCATTGCGGGCGTTGCCAGGGCTAGCTCCGCTAAATGTCGACATTGCAAGTACACATCAAGATCTGCTTGGCTGTAAACGCCTGAATAAGAAGTCGTGGATGGTGGCAGTGAGAACGTATCAACGGGAGCTGTGAGAGGACCGTGTCCTACATAAAGAAGGTACGGGGTACATGCTGTGAAGGGCCCTCAGTGTCAGGCGCAAGAGCATCACAGAGTCAGGCCTCTATCACTTCGACGGCACTGCTGTTCCGGGCAGCTGTAACGGTTGTCTGCGTGTCTTCTAAAGTCTATCGTAGTCAGTGGAAGGGGACCCGGGACGTTCCGCCTACCTCACCAGTCCTCCAGGCATGGCCTTTGAGTCAATTATAGCATATAGCTGGCGGCGAACATTCAGCCGAGACCCTGTTCTCTGACATAACGTTTCCAGGTGGCACGCTTTCTGGCGGCGAAGCACGAGGCCAGAAGCTTCATGCGAGTCAGACGTGGTTGTTCGGAACAAACTCTGATGATCGCCTCATCACACGCATTCCGTCGGCTCCAAAAATGGCTCAATGCCGCCAGCTGCATGTGCCGTGGTTGAATAGCTGCAGTGACGACGATCAGGTTGAATGTCGCGGTGTCCTGGAATGCGGGCCGGATCATTGAGGGCTATGACGACCACGGCTTGACCTTTCAGGTCTCATACGAGCTTCTGAGCATAGAACGCTTGAATCCATGCCTCTTCTGTGGGCGGCCCAACGCTATGTGTGACCCGCACATATGGACGAGGGCGCTCCAGGACCATGTCGCAGGATACCGCGTAGCTTTCCTGGTCTGGTTGGAGGCTGGGTCGTCCTGCGGCTCTGAAAGGGTCATCCTTGCGGCTCGACAGTGATATAGATGTCCCGTCTTAAAAGCGCGCCTGTGGGTGACGATGCATGTGCGTGAATCAGGATGGAAGCGAACTTGCTAAGGAGCGTCACCTGGATTTGCTAGGGAGCGTTACTTCCTATATGTATTAATTTCTACTATATCTATCTATATCTACTATATCGTGTAATCTACGCGATTTGAAATCGCGTATAGACGTATCTACCTTTAATCTCTATTTACCTTACCTTTAGTTTAAACGAATACCTCTCTAAAGCTATTATATCTACCCTAACTCTTAAACCTTTCGCTATAGACGAAGACTTTAACCTCGATATAGATATCTTCGAGTAATTCCTCGTAGATAACGTCCTTCGTAGCTAGCTAATCTAGCTAAGCTAAATAGATCCTTAAGCCTTTAACCCTTAACTTCTCGATATAGATAAAGATATAGTAGTAGATATCCTTCGTAGCTAGCTCCTCGAGCCCGACTATAATTAACTTTAACTCCTTAATCTAAACGAAGATATAGCGGACTTTCTACGTAGCTAGCTAGCCTAGCCTAGCGAGATTAATCCTTAACTTCTTATCCTTAACGAGGACGTATTAGATATCCGTACTAAAGAGTAAGATAACGTTTAAGACGAAGAAGGGTAAGATAACGCCTAGTACGAAGAAGAGCTAAGCGGAAGCCGTAACGAATCTAATAATAACTCTAACGTTTTAGACGAACCTAAGGAACTCTTCGTAGCCCCTCCTCTACTAGAGGAGATATTTAAAACGTTCTAAGAGCTAAAGGTATTCGTAACCTAGTTTATAAAGGAGCGTAGATACGAGCTTATTATCGACTTAACGAGAAATAAGGGAGGCCGCGTACGAAGAGTTATACGTTATAGACGAGGAGGTAATACCTAAAATAACTAGAAGCTAGAAGAGCGTCGACGGAAGACGTCGTTATATAAGTTATAATATCTAATAAAATTGTAGTACGTTAGAGAGTTAAAGGACGGCTAAATACGGATTATATATACTCGCCTTAGCCGATATTATAACTATCTACTCCGAATAGCTAGCTAAGTAGCTAATACTCGTTATTTTAAACGAAATAAAGAACTCGTAAGTAAGGTTCTTCGAGGAAGTTAAGCCTCTCTTACGCCAAAGTAAATATTAGCCTTAATCTAAAGGAAGTTCCCTAATTTGTCTTAAACGATAAAGGATATTAATAATATCCGATAGTAATACTAGTAGATTATCCTTCGTAAATAGAGCGTTACCTCTACTATACTTAGTCGCCTTATAGAAGAAGGCTTTCGGGTAAAGAAGGATCTCGATAAGAACGAAAACTTAGAAAGGATCCTCTTTATCTATCTAGATAGTCTCGAGTTCTAGCGAAGGTTCCTATATAACCTTCTTATTAATAATACGTATAAAACGAATACCTATAAGCGTCCTATTTATAATATTATTACGGCTTATAGTTTAAACCGAACGATTTAGCTTAGATTAGTAGTCCTTATAAGTAAGGACGAGTCGAAGTTCCTCTAGGTTTTTTAACGGATACGAGAGATTCTTCGTAAGGAACGAATTATATTCCCTTCTATAATACTTTATAATCGAGATCGGGCGTATCTCTCTACGATTAAGACGGTCTTTCTAGATACCTCTATCCGTATCTATTTATAGTATTTCTAAAAGGATATAATAGCGTATACTCGTATCGAGTTTCTATAAGTTAAGGATACCGAAGATCTAGAGGGTAACTAGATTAACGACGATACGACGGTTAAATTTATAGATATATTTAAGATTATAATCTTCGCCCTAACTAAAGAAGCCTTTAAGAAAGTATATATAGAGCTCGAGAAGATCTAGCCCGATAGATACAAATACCTTTAACGAGAATAGTTCTATAAGGACTTCTTACCGTATCTTATAGCTTTTTATCTTAACCGAGAACTTTAATACGGTCTTCGAGTAACGTCTCGAGTTAAAGGCGTATATAGCGCTATTAAACGTTAGCTTTAAATATTACGCTCTAATCTTCTTAGTTTAATCGAAAAGTTACTTCTATAGTAGAGTACTTAATCGTCTAAAATTATATAGTATCTTTTAACGGAGACCGAGGAAAGGCTACTTAGCTTACCTAGAAAGTTTTATCGTTTATAACGAAAGATCTTTAGGTACGCGATTCGAGAGACTCTAGAATAATACTCTCTTATATAAGTAGCTCGTCGTTAGCGAAAAAAGCAATAGTAGCGAGAAGACGTTAAAAACGAAGATTTAGAAGAAGAGGAAATAGATACTACTACTATAAGAGTACTCCGCCCGTATATAGGTATATATACGAGAATAACTAGCTAGCTATACTCTTACCTTATCGAGGTACGACTCGAGGTAAATAAGCCGTTAGACCCGAAGGATTTTAATAAGTTTTAGTATACTACCGTTATAGACGAAGAAGCTAAAGAGGAAGAAGAGGAGAGGTATATTAGGGATATACGAGTTCTTAAGACTAAGCGTCGTAAACGAGGAATTACGAAGTATAATCTTACTCGTATAGTACGAAGATAGACTAGCCTAGGTACTAGAACCTACGGTAACTATCGTAAACGACTCTTCGTAGAGCTAGTAGATCGTAACGTTACGGTACCTTCTATAGTATAGGCGCGACCGTCTTAAACGAATACTACGGACTTAGCCTAGGCTCCGGTTAAAACGAATAATAAGAATATTCCTCCGTAGCTAATATAGCTAGAAATATAACTAGCGGCGTAGCTAGTAAAGAAGGCTCGTAGTAAATAAGCTCTAAGAGGAACTCGTTAATAACGAGAAGCTACGTAGGCTAAAGAGCGAGAGGAGCAATTTACCTAGCTTTCGAAGAATATATAATATCTCGTTAAGTACGTTACCCGAGGCTCGTAATAATAGTAGTAGTAGTAAACCGTTTAAAATATTATCGTCTAGTAGGCGCCGCCGCCGCCGCCGCCGTTATAGAACTACTAGTTTCTAGGCTCGTTTTAAACGTAGAGTTAGCTATCGTAGTATTATCTATAGTAATAACTACCGTCGATATTATAAATACTTTCCTCGTCTTAACTAATAAGATAGATACCGTAGGGCTTTTAGTACTAGTAGATAGGGTATACGTCTTAAACGAATCCCCTATACTATCTATAAATAGGTTAGCCTCCTCCTCCTTATTATTACGTATAATACTCTTAATATCTAGGTTTCTCGTCTTAACCGTAGATATAGTAGTAGTAGTAGTATATAGGGTTCTCGTCTTAGCCGAATCCTTAAATACCTCTATCCTGGGTACCGATACTAGCGGATCTACGGTTTTATTACCTAAGCCGAGCCTTAACTCGCTCTATATATATATTATTTAGCTCGCTATTTATACTATAAAGAAGATAAGCTCTCGTTTAAAACGAGAGCTTTCTCCGTATTAGAGCGAGGTAATCTACTAACTCGGGGCGCGAACCCTTTAAAAATACTATCTATCTACGGAGATTTT